>VCRD01000421.1:6178-88159 GCA_006783055.1 Trinorchestia longiramus | reverse complement strand
CGGTCATGGCTTCATTCCTGCGTCTTCCGTCATGCGCTTGTTTCACTTACCGTATTTTCCGCACTATAAGGTGCACCTAAAAGCCTTGAATTTAAAAAAAAGCGGCTGAGCGCCATTTAATCCGGTGCGCCCTATGTGTGCACCGGATTCCAAAATCTGTCACGGACACCGCCGTTTGTGTTTCAGCATGTTAAGGACAGAAATGGACCTCACAATTGAGGGTGCTTCTCCTAATCAGGTGTGCCTATAGTGTAGAAAATACGGCAAGTTAAGTGACAATTCTAGTTTGCGGAAGTCTTCTTAAGAAATATCAGTGTCATCTTTCAGTGGCATGTTACAGCAAAGTAAGAAATTGTAAATAATGTCTTGAAGTCACTTGGTAAATTTTAAGTTTTACTGATTTATCTGTTGATTGTATGCATTATTGAAATCTTCTGAGATGATTTTCACGCAGTTTTTTGGCTTGGTGAAGCAGCTCATAATTAAGGAAAACAAACCAAAGATGCATGAATGCAGAACAGTTTTCTTACTTGCATGTGCGCGTGCCGACTTCTGTTTTCAAAATGTTAAATAATAACCGTCACCACGACACATCTTTCCTTCCAAGTTAGATCTAAGCAGTTTAAAGGGTGCCTCTGGGAACTCCATGCAATGTAAAGATTTCATTTTAGCTCCCCATTCCAGTACTTCCTTCCAATGTATGCATATTTTCTTGGTCGAGATAGATTTTAGATTTCTGGAGCTAGTGAGATCTGTTTGGGATAGATGGTAGAAGCTAATGCAGCAGTCGCTATGAGTCACTCTCACTTGACAAACTGTCCAGCTTACCTCCTGTCCATGCCTGCGTCCCCAACCCTCATGCTTCTCGGCATGTGAGGACGACTTCATACAGCTGCCTTGCGGTTCTCAAGACTAAAGTGCCGACAAGACAAGTGCAGATGTGTTTTTTAAACACACTTTTTTACAACTGGAAAATACGCTGTTCTAGCACCTGTTATGCTCTTTTTGATTCACTTTATGCAGTATTCACTAGAAATAAATCAGTACCTGAACGCTTAGTGTTGTGTTTGAAGCTAATGCAAAGGCTCCAATCAAAGGGCAAGGTAATGAAAAGTCTATTAAACCAAAGTACTCTCCAGTCTTGGCGTGTCGATCTCTTCCCTGTATCTACCTCGCTAACAGAATTCTTGTACTTTTTTAAAAACTTTGAAGAGTAGTTTTTATTTCTAAAAAATGTAGCGTAATTTTTCTTTTAAATAATTCGGTATAGTACTATAAGATACTAAACAATTTTCCAAGTAGTAAATTGAGTAGATACTCGTATGAACAGTGCGAGAACATGGTGACGTGTTAGAAAATGTATTATGTGTACATGTTTGGTTAAAAGATATAAAAAATAATCATAAGTGAATATGTTGGTGCATTTTCTGTTCTAAATGCATTGCACAATTTCATGTTTCGAACAAATATGTCTACCATTCAGAAGACCAAAATGTCCCGCAAATCCTTTCTCCTTCATGTTTCAGCTTTCCAGCCCAGAATTTATACCTTATATATATTATGGATATAAAGTTGTCAGCTTTTCAAATTTGGTCGCAAGATACACAAGCCTAGATATTTTTAATGCTTGTTCGCGAACTACCGACGCTGAGTCGCTACCTGGACTCGTAGAGACGCGCATACAACAGGCGAGGCTGCCCGGGAGGATCACCAAAGCCACGTTGTCGTGCCGTATCCAGGAACGGCAAGCTCCTGCAGTTACTAATTAAACATAAAATGTCATCGTACTTCAAAGCTCCGTTCATCCACTCATAAGACGTACACAAAAACTTTGTTCGTTATCGAGACACATATTTGGTAGAGTTTTTTTTCTCAAGCTTATGGCCAGCAGAGCCGACCGAGCCGCAGCCCTGACTTTCATGCGACTTGGCTGGCCG
The DNA here is from genome assembly GCA_006783055.1 of Trinorchestia longiramus. Lineage (NCBI taxonomy): Eukaryota > Metazoa > Arthropoda > Malacostraca > Amphipoda > Talitridae > Trinorchestia > Trinorchestia longiramus. Next base: position 86,222 of record VCRD01000421.1, on the reverse strand, counting down.
CTGTCTCGCGTGGCCCCAAACTGAGACTCCGTGGTAGCCTCGTCTCGCTCGACTTGGCTGGCCGCTGTCTCGCGTGGCCCCAAACTGAGGCTCTGTGGCAGTCACATCCTCGTCTCGCTCGACTAACACGCGTGCCTACTTATCCATCGAGGCGATATCATTGGTTGACCTAGGTTGAACTGATCATGCTAGATATTTGTTCACAAAGGTTATTACACTGAATTGTAATAAAATTCATATGTTAAACATAATACTGTAGGTGATTGTTTGCTGACGGAAACATTCATCGAGCGCGTTACCAAGTAGCCAGTCAAAAGGCCGTTAAAACGATGAAATCGAGTACCTATGTCCGTGATGTGTACGTGCCGAGGCCTTATCTCTGTGATAACTTTCAGACCTGCCATTAATTTCAGGGCTGCACAATTGATCTTTCTACGGACGAAGAGCTGGATGCGCACTAAAAAACTAGCCATATGTGAGGTGCTATATTCAATAGGTGATTGTGTCCAGCATCCAGAAACAAATGTTGAATTCTCTGACATAAATATTGACTAGAACTCATACCAGTGCAATATAACGGCAAAAACGGAAAGATCAAATAGCAGATCAAACAGAAGGTGAAGTGGAATCAACTTCATTTATAATGATTTAAATCCATTGAGGTTTCGATTTTAAATTACAGCAAATTCGTTCTCTTCATGACTGAAGTTGATCTTAACTTCTATTACTAAATTAACTGGCAAGATGTAGTTCCAGCCTGCAGAGCGGAGTTCCTTAATTAACGGCTGCTCGCCTCGTGTTCACAAAAAATATTCATGAGCAAAGTGTAAGTCAAAAGAACTCCCATTTTACACGTCAATCATCGCTGGCCAATGTGCTTCAGCTAATTTTAAACATGAATTTCTTTGTTCTTGCAGACCAGTCAAGTTGGTCTGCTCACAGAATTGCACTCAACCACGTGCGCTTTACTAGTTTTTTCGTGTTCTTTTTTTTTGGTTTGCACGCACGTTTGTGCTAACGTCGACCTTCTACATTTTCAGAGTAGCATCTTTACGAGAACGTCTTTTATCAAGAGGGTAATTCTAAAACCATCAATCATGTTGCTGCGATGTTTTGACGCTTGGATTTCTTGCGAAAGGACCGCTAGTTAAAAATTCTTAGAAACCCGCTGCGCCAATTGTCAGAGGTGAGATCTTGCTGCAGATGGATGAGTACTTTTTGAATTATGACTGTTTGCACATTAAAACAACCCTTTATTTAAACTTTTGTTCACTTTGAAATTCCCAGTTATCTTTATTATCATGAGTTGTTTTTAGATGTTTAATAGTAGTTTATAAATATTCGCTTCTAGGTCAAGATGATATACGCATGCTTAATTGTATCATTCGTTTTAGTTAATTAATGTTTCATTTTTTAATGAACACATTGGATAAAATATGCTACATGCCCGCTGTAAATGAGTAGCGTATTAACCTACTGATAAAATATACTTTCAATCGTTCACATTCAAAACATTTTTACTTAAAAAATAAATTTGAGAATAATAATAATAAAGACTATTCATGTTACTGTCGATCAATGAAGGGCTGCAAATAGCTGTGGCCAATTCAGGGGATTTTCTTGGCGCAATTATTAAAATTAAATTTTAGGCCGATATCAAAAAATAAAACTTTGGGGTAAAAGGCGTGGGTAGAAATTCTTCATGTGGTATCCTGAATCAAATAAACTTTTAATTTGCATGCAATGATTATCTAATAATATTGAATATACACTATATGACTTAGCTTATGATAAGAACAGTACGAGAGATAGCATAGGTAAGCAGAGTACAGTACCAAGACATAGAATACCGTACTCCTGATAAATGAACAAGTTAAGCCATAAACTGTATAAATGGTAACATTCGTATCACATTATTATTGACGCTTTTTTGAAGCGGACATTGTCGAAGGTTTTTACCTCCATGTCAATATTTTTGCACTAGTGCTCTATATATCACAGAGTCATCAATCCTATCATTTAATTTGATGTCATATTCAATCCTTTTTCCGATGAATTCGATTTAAAGTCTACAACTTCTTGTTTAACTTTAATGATTCTATTCATCTAAGGAATAATATGCCGTTACAGCCCGTAATGCGCTTCCTAAAAATATCTCCAAAAGACCGGGCAGGTTCTATCCTCCTGATTGTTTTTCAGTTGAAAAATTTATCGTAATTTGTTCCCAGTCAATACGAAGCCATGGCTTTTGTTGCGGGCAGCCATTCCTGTTCTACAAATTTAATAGCAGCCTTCCTCAGCCGACCTTCTCCATTCTCTAATGACGAATCGTCCTTCTTTTTCGATCACTTTTTGGACTGCGACAGGGAAGCAGTCTGCCCTACTTCGCCCACAAAAGAATTCTTGATGTCAGTGAATTGAAAGTCATGAATGATAGACCCCTCCTCAGCCTCACGAAAACATATTAAGCTGCTGAGAAACTCGCATACGAATTGAATTGTAACTTATGCATCGACTAAATATGCCGTCGTAAGTGATATTCATTAGCTTCATTATCGCTTGATTACAAACGCACATCATCCTATAGCATGGTTGATCGACTCATTTTCTTCGTAACTCAATTCCATGTCCATGCACTTTGCGTTAGTATTCGCGTTCTCTTCCTCGAATCCATCTTACTTTTTGTTTTCATTTTCTGTTTTTTGACCCCCAGCCTGAACATTGCATCTAAAACGGACCTTCCAAAGAATTTGATGGCTTACAGCTCCATGTTGTGCTCCTACAATAACTATTACTGTATAGATACTACCGCAATAACTATAAGTCATTCTTATAAATGCATAGCGATACCTTATAAGCGTCTCACGCTATTCTAGCTGAAAACCGTTACATATTAATTTTGTACACCAAAGAATTTTGCCTCTACCAATGCCCGTTGTGCTCCAAGTCTGCAGTGTTGTCTTCAATATGTTAATAGGAGTAGGTGCGGGGTACAGTATTGGGGTACATATAATTTGGCTTAGCTTTCTCTGGTTCATCGTACACTAATCACTTCCTGCAAATTTAAATTCATGTTGAAATTGAAATATGTCTACTGTAACTGTATACAAGTGTACTGAATAAGTATTATGTATGTCTGTAAGCCATTTGAGTCTAATGCTAAACTTTGCAATGCCAATTATTATTAAATAACGTCATTTGAAGACATAAATATTACTTTCAATGTCATTCTCAGGTTTGAATTATTTAAACATAGTTTTTATACATTTTATGAATAAATTTAAAACTCTATTCGTCAATGCATGCCAACTAATTTGTCTCTGAGATAGATTAACTTATATGGACGGTCCTTTTCTACGTTTCATATGCTTAAAAGCAAGTCAAGTTTATGTTTGTGGCTAGAAATACTAGTGTCGTCTCGCTAGTAGTCTAAAGACACGCTCTATGTTAAATAAATTATGATTTGGGTCCTATATATTTCAACTTATAAATAAAACGGTAAAAATTTTCCAGGATACATATTTGGGTTGAACACGATGGGCGGCCAGTGTAGTCACTCTTGTAGGAGGAAGCTACAGGGCTTCCGTCGCGCTCAGTATTTCACTACAAACTTTGGCGTCGCATCCGAACTTCTTGTTTTGTTCCAACTCTCGACCGTTGCTTATGGGTTCAGGTGTATATATTGTGCATATGTTTATTAACTTTATAGGCACTGATTTTACCTTGAACTAGATTCTTTTCGAAGGTTTCTTCTACATTTTATCAGAGATATTTATAATTCTATGTAAGAAATATATATGATGTATTTTATATGATATAACTACCTACAGCAGGAGCATGTTTGTTCTTTCACAGTTGCATGAGGTGAACGTAGCGGTAATTACACAATTCGTATAAAAGGAAGATTAAGTCAGCTAATACAGTACGCGGAGAAGGCATCTGCTGCAGCTTATGATAACTGGACGACCACAATAGGTACGGGATGTTGAGATCTCTGGTGCTGACCGCGTTGCAGAGAGAAATATAGTATTGTGTGGACGCAAGCTTTAAGTTTACTGTTGTAGACTTCGTCATTAAGCACGGTCTCATCTCTTGATCCTCACAGATTCTGTTAGCTTAAAAGATCTTGTGTTGACGACGTCATCCTCCCGCCATGATCTGCGGCACGAATTTTGTGTCGGGTGATGCGTCTCTTTCCTTCTCATCCTCCTTCTCTTCGACTGCCATCCCTGCCTCCGGCCGCAGCTCCATTCCTTTCATATTTTTCGGACTCCAGTAATTGGGTTCTTGTCCTGTAGACTTTCTCTGCATAAATGGAAAAACTAAAATAGTGTTCTGGAGTTAAAAAATAATTACAGCCATCGATCAGTTCAAAACAATTTAAAGTAATTGTCTTCATGTGTCTGGAGAGTTCAAGCTCTCCCGTCCACGCATCATTGCGTGTTTACTGGGATTCTCATAGAGCGCCGCCTTCACTTAGACTTCATCGTTACTCTTCTGTCGGACTTTTCTTTTGTTATAAGACAACGACCCCATCGCGTCTCTGGCCGAAATCAACTGTAATATTTAATCAAACTTCAGCCATCAAGTAAGATCTTGAGACTCCTTCCCTTGTGTTCGGGCGGCTGGCTTACAGTTGCAAGCTTCAGCGATGGCGTGGCGGCTGCTGACGGTGGCCGCAACTGACGACTGCAAGCGGCCAGTCTATGCGGTGATCATTCAACGTTGCTTGCGGGCATCGTACAATGATGGCAGCATTGATCTTCAGGTATTGAAAATAATGATGGGCATCGAATGAGAAAACGAATAATGGTAACATTTATCACATGGACCTGAAAATAATTATGGTAACATTAGTCATCGAATAATAAAAAGAATCATCGGATAATAAAAGTGGAAGTCGTACAACCAACACTGCCAGGTTTGTGGACAGAAGAGTAATTACGCAAATTTCAATGAAAATGGCCACGAGCAACAAAATGGAAGCATTTACCTAATTCCAGAATGTTGACATCAGGCAAAGAGTTCATTCACAGCTACCTTCTCCAGCTTTTAGAATGTACTTTACACTTTTCCATGCACGCACACGTTTTTATCTGGACGTAAATAAAAAATGTACAGGATTACTACATTAATAGGGGTTTATACTAATATCAGAAAAAAATTGTACTGTCAATTGTTGTAATACGCATTCTGCGTATTGAATCTGACGTACGATCATGTGTCTGATATACAACATCAATAAATGAAGTGTACACATTTGTAGTGCGAAAACGTACAGTCTAGAGAAAATTAAAAATTAAAAAAATCATGCAACTAGACGTGCGAGAGTCAAACCAATAAAATATTTGAAATTAACTTATCAAAATGCTTCAAAATGACTGGTTATACTCACGTTCTGGAGTAAAATTTTCGTACGTACGAATGCAATGCATCGGGGGAAATATCTACAATCTCATCTTTTCCCGATTCCGATGAAGTCTCGCCAGTGTCCAATTTCAGTATTTTGGTTTCCTTACGATAAAAATGGTATTTTACGTCGAAAGTTCCAGTACCACGCAATTTAATCTTAGTCTTTTTGCTAGCGCAGACAGATACATGCACTTACACTTGAAAGATTAGTCGCAATCATGGATTAACACGTTGCCTTCGACTGCCTAGCCGGTGCAAATCTTTACTTTGTACACACAGTCACTAGAAAGCTTTGAAAAAATTACAGAACCTAACCCGAGCGACCCACCGGTGGGTCGTATCTCGCTCAACCTGTAAATGAACTCTGGAATTTTTTAAGGCTGCTTAGACATGTAATGCCCTGCGTCACTAGTGCTTTGTACGTAATTGAACGTGTTTTTACTGAACTTGCAGTATGCAGCTCAAATGTGGTTATTTATTGGACACTGGAACTAATTTTTATGCGTAAATAGCCTCTGCTACTCCGTACTAACTTTGTAATTTTTAAACTTTGCCCGGCATCTCTCAATACATTCATCTACAGGTATGATAGCTTGATAGTACTGAAAATCTAAAAAAGTCCCGATGTAAATGTATTAATCCCTTAACCCTCTACCGCCGTATGGCACTCACGGGGAACATCAGAAAAAATGCTAATTATGTTAAAATTATATTATATGTGAGCAATATGAGGTTGCTACTAGGTTTAAACGCGGCGGCATCATACAGCGTCGTTATTTTGGCTGCCTGGCTCTCAGCGTGCTTCATTGCATCAGTGTACAGACGGTCTTTGTGAGCTTAAACGTAGAAACTAGAAAAATAAATTCGTCGCTAAAGGGTTAATAAAGTACCTTAAAATACACAAAAATACGCATTTTTTCGTAAGATGTTAACTTTCATTCAAGTTGTACTGGCTAGAGATAAGTTCTTTGAAATGATGCACGTTAGTGGGTAGTATCAATCTCCTTTCCTAAGTTACTGTTTGGAAACCAATGCTTCATGTTTGTAAAATATGTGTTTGACTAACGCTGCCATATAAAGAGTGGTTTAAGTAACTCGTGTTACTGTCTAATAGTTTATTCGAACACAATATGAAAGGATTTATCAAATTTGTAAAAATGTACTTGAAAATTTTTCAGCACGTTCATCTAACCAACATTTTAGTTCACAGGCTTTTATTTTTTTATACAAGTTGTCAGACATGGGTGCTAGTATGAAAGTTTATTTAGTAGGACCCTTTGTCACTAACTAATAAGGTAATAAGATAACAAGGTATGTTTCTTCAATTGAAACTATCATATTACTTCAATATGTGAGTTCGAACAGTATATGAATAAGATGAAAAATTCATTCTGTACAGAAATAACATGCCCTGAATGCCCCGGGTTTAAGAACAAGAATAAGTAAACCTGACACAAAAGAAGGCCTTTTCCGTGCAAAAGAATTGTTGATCGAGCAGCAGGATAAAACTAACACGGACACAAATGTTCTTGGAAATGTCACTTCTTTTATGCGTCGCCACAGTTCACCAACTAATTCATCTAGTTGCAAACTGGAAGCACGTGTTTATTTAATTAATAGATCTATCGATTAACCTATTAATTATTCTATTAATTAATCAATCGTCAGGCATGACAAAATTTTCGTAACCTTTCTATTAGTAGAGATAAAATAATACTTCATTCGCTTGATTTAAATTCTAGATTTTAATTTTATGCAATTAATTTTACTTTTTCTATAAACATAAATTATGTGCTTCGATATTTGGGTTCAATGCCATCGTATAAAAAACAGATTCTTGTTTAAAGTCTTATCAAAATTTATACTCAGCTGTCCACGTTCTGCTGAAAAAATCAGCATGCACATGAAATACATAGAGATATGATGGCTGTCCTTGCAGTAAGAGGAATAAAAATTAACTTCAATTTCGTTCTTAAATTATTTGTGTAAAACAGTCTTTAATAAAGTTTTTCACTTGTTTCAGTCTCTCCTTTTCAATTACCTTGGTAAAATGGTTCACATTCTTTTCTTTAAATTGGCCGTAGACGTACTCGTACTATCACTGATGTTCGTCGTGTCAGATCTAAATTTGTCCTCCCGAAAAGCTAATTGAGAAGATTGTTCTTAAAATGTGTTTTCTGACATCGTGTTTCCAGATCAGCTTGAAGATCTGGTCATCGCCTTCACTGAGTCTCATCAACGAATTTTGGACGCTCATGAATGTCTTGCCTAATTTATTTAATTCGGCCAATTTGTAACAGTCTCTTACCATCAATTTTGTAAAGTTGTTACCAGTCTCATATTTTTCAAGACAGAATAAATTGCATAGAGTAATTACTCTACGATCTGAAACTATTCTTGCCTCTATGGTATTGTTGATAACCCAGCATTTTCTAATTTAAATTTTATTATACAAAATTTTGTTGAATGAATGCAATGAAATTGTCGCCTACCTCCTTTTTTTATGAATCAATAATTTATTTTTTGTCGTGTTCATTATAATTCTATCTTCAACTTCGTTTTCATGACTGAAAGAAGTATTTGAACCATGCCTGCTGAATCCTAGGAATTTTTATACTCATTTTCATGTCAAGAAGCATCAAAGACATTGGAATTTTCACTCGTAAAACGCTTGTATAGCTTTCGGAATTCGTGCAGATGACGTTAACAGCCTCGGAAAGATCATTCGCCTCGGAGCTAGCAACTGCAGTCTTGCGCTGCACTGTACTCATGGTGATACTGTACAACAGATGATGCTCCATCTCTGATGTCAAACTGCCTTGTGCGGGGCATCTCAGCGGAAGAATACTTCGCTTGTAAACTGTCCTAGTGTATTTGGCAGCTGTTGCGTAAAAATTGATACTCGATGAGAAAACAGTATAGTCGTACGCAAAATTCATGTAATGTTATGTCATGTGTTACAAAGTTCTACAGGTATAAAAACTTGATACAGTAATGGTGTTTGGTACTAAACGAGGTACGACCTATTCATGAAACCAAGTAAATTATTCGATGCGAAAATCCAGTTATTTTTCTTCATGAGCATTAGTGTTCTTTTCAAATTGAATATCTTCCTCAACGCATTGTAGGGTTATAATTGGCATGCATTCCTTGAGAGTGTTTTTGTGTTAGTGCAGCTACCTTCCACCAGAGTAACGCCATTTTGTTAGAAAATTCTGTTGTGCAATGGTAGTCTTTGTTCTGTTTTAAAACTTTGTCTTTCCATTATGTCTTCACCACACTTCCTCTCTGGTACGTCGCTGAATTCTGTGAACGACTTCCAACACTATCGTTAGAACATTTCTCTCTGATTTTTAACTTTTCTTGCCATCGTTACTCAAAGACCTTACCAACACTACAGTAGTACAATCTTATTTCCGATAATCAGGTGAACTCGTAGAACATGAAGAATATTCTTACTACAGTTTTAATGCTACTTCTTTATGAATTGACTATACTGCATTTTCTGTTCCGAGGAAGGTTGGTCACACCACTGAAATTCACTAAAATAAGACTTAACTCTCCCAGTAAATACTTTTGATTATATAAAATCTGGACAACTTTTTACCCCGACCAGCCCGCATCGTTTGAATCTGGCTATTGGTTACCAGCCCTGGCATTCTTTGGGCCCATGTACTCTAAAACTCGATGCTTCCTCGATGATGATTGCATTTATATATGTGGTTAGTCCCTAGAACTTGAGCTGTTTAAAACGAGAGAAACTCATAGCAACATTTTACTTATCCCAACAAAAGTAGAGTTTTTCCAAGAAACAAATCATATATCCAATTAAGAATAAGACGTAGACAAGCCTAATTTCGTCATGCATGTTGGTTGGCCGAACTCGTTAAATTTGAGTACCACAATTATGAAGAGAAACGAGCGAAGCTTGGCATCGGAGGAATGTGTATTGACGATGCCGACTAGAAACTAATCAGGCTAGCGATCACGCTTGTATTGGCTCATATTAAAGCTTTATCTTTAAAGCTCATATTAAAGCTTTATCTTTAAACTGATCATGTTAGTGATCGCGCTTGTATTGGCTCACATTAAAGCTTTATCTTGCAACTAATCAGGCAAGTGATCACCTTGTATTGGCCCATTTCGAAGCTTTATCATGAGTAACCTGATATCGATGGCAGTATCTAATTATCTTATTTTGTTTTTTATTTATTTCGAGCTCAGTTCCTGTACTGATTTCGTACTATCAAAAGCTGTACGAACGGTCAACTAAGTGTACAATTTGAAACTTGAAATCCCAATAATAACTTCACATTTTCGTTATTTTAATTCGTTTGAACACTTCAACTAAACCAACTTGTAAAATTAAGGTTGTTTATCTCTCGACACCTACGTAATTGTGAAATTTCACTGATAAAGGCATGCACGAATCATTTCATGTATGAGAATTATTACTCGGCACTGCAAGTCACCAGAGTTCATGGATGTCCGCCCCAACAAATTTCTCGAGAACTCATGAGTGCTCGTGAGGGTGTGGGAGGACCTGCCACCGTAAAAAGTGTTCACATTAAAAATGACCGTCAAGAACCAGCGCAACCGCTCGCTAAAAAGTCGTTGCTCAACTCCAAGGTCTGGAGCGGTCTATTTGGACAGCATTCCTGTATTCCAGATCCCGACGACTGGGAACGAGCAAAATCATGTTTGCCACGCGACCAATTTTGATAGCAAAGCTCAATTTTTTTCTAGTGATGAAAGTTTGGGATTCATGCCATGTATTCTGTGTCTCCGTTTGCTCCTTGCCAGGTTTGCTTGTGAGCAGAAGGAACGTCAGCGACGCAACATCAAACAGCAGTGGCAACTTCTAGGTTGAGGATGGAGAGGCCGCTTCTCAATTATGGTGCTGCACTGCGCAAAGTAATAATTATGATTGCAAGCTGTAGGATCAAGAGGGATCGAGCACCATGTATGCCTGCCTAGGTTGAGTAGGCAATAATATTTCAGGGTGTATGGTGTCTCAGCCTCACCCCTGAAAATCAGCGAATCCGCAATTGAGATAGGGATCTGAATACAAGCGCGCACGACCTCCACTACTTAATTACCTTATGAAAGAGAGCCTTGGTGCACAAGACAGCGTGCTCTTAGTGACTGCATTGCGTTTCATGGAGAAATTAAAACCTCTAAGTTAAAGTAGAAGTGTTTTAACCGGCACCCATGGGACTTTGCAGTTGCCGGTTAATATCACCCAAGTAACCACAAACAATTTATAGGCACGCCAGATATAAAAGGAAAACAATATCAATTGCTTAAAGCAATTAAAGAAGAAAAACATAATGAATAAATATATAAAGCTTGGCCAGCGAGTGCCGGCTTAAAGGAATTCTACTGTATTGCGGGCAACGTTTGAATGAACATCTATGGAAGTATGTTGGTGTTCTGTGTTCTCATGTATAGCAATGCATACTTCACAAGCAGTCGTGCGGCTAACACTCCGGCTTGAGGTTACCTTGGTCAACTGAGCGAGAGCGTAATTTGCACCCAATGCTGCCAACTATTCTTGCAATAGTCTAAAAACTCACCATACTTACGAAGAAAGAGTCTCTTGTTTGATTTTATTAATTTAATCTCTTCAAAATATTATTATTATTGAAGCTTGAGGTTTGAAGTGGCATTTGTAATCACGGCAACGGCTCAAACTTTTCCCGTCACGATAAGACACGAAATCTGTAAAATTGCTGGCACTGGGTTGGGGTGAAGTATTAAGTGGCATTATTTAGATAACTACTTATCAAAACCTACGCTGAGATTATGTGTGACATTACTCTCGTCTAAAGTCTGTAGTGCAGAAAAATACACCGAATAATGATGCATCATAAATCAATCTAAGATTATTTGCTGTTTGGTCTGGTGTCGCTGCAGTCAGTGTACTAGCGCTATGTTGACGTACAGCGCGCATGTTTAGCTCTCAGACAACCATGTCAGTGCCTGTTGAGAGCATAAACTATATATCAATCATTATTATTGAACTCGGGCAAAAATTATCCCTTTCCGTGCAGAGCTCAGTGGGCTTAATCGCAACCTTCGGCGCGTGCACGTAGCACAAGCGCCTTTAGCGCTCGACTTGAGAGTACGCCTTCTGTAGCCCCAGCAGTCGTCTCATCCAACCACTCCCTTGTTATTGCCTCTTAATTTGCATATAAATGGTTACTGCGGCCGCTGCTGTCGATTATGGTTATGATTTTGCTGCTGGCGCTCAGTGAATGTCCAGCTGCAGCTCTCATTGTTCTGACGGTTGCTGCGATGGCTGCTGCTGATTTAGTTACAGTTACTGAAACTGATGTTTATCCCTTTTTCATAATAGTGATGGTGAAGTTAATGTGGATTTTGTAGCTAATATATTATAGATCTTAGAGATGATTTTCTTATGCAGTTGATGCTGAAGCTCTTGCTTATATCCATGATGCTGTTGATATTGATGCTGAAACTGATACCGATTGTACAACTGTTAATGATGTCGCTAACAATGCTGCCCTTGCTAATAACACATCAATGGTACAGCATATTAATGCTGCAACTGATTATGATGCTACTGCAGGTATTGATGTTTCAGATAGTTCAAATACAGCTCTTGATATTGCTATCAAATATAATATTGCTATCTAACATAATGCTGCTAATTTTTTGCTTGATGCTTACGTGTATCCTTCACCTAAAGAAATCAATAAAAATTGACAGAATAAAAAATTCTGTGATTTATTTTTTAGGTTTGCTAACATTGAAAAATTCTTTAAAAGCATCACAATTGACTCGAACCAACTAGCTATATTTCATTGAGGATGTCCTTTAGCAATGGACACCGACAACTGTGTTATCAGACACGTGTGATGTCTTTTTTCATATTCGTATAATGAACATCTAAACATAATTCCACAAAAATTTATTGCGATACCCACACATCAGTCGTCACTAGCGAAGGTCACTCGCTCCAACTCGACTGAAGGCAAACGTTTAAACGTTAAGTTTACCTGTTTCGCATGCGGACTCCTTTTCCAACTGCAGTAGCAACTCTAGATGACATGGAAACAAGCTCGTTCATTAGCAGTAGACATTTTGACAGCTGATTTCTCACTAGGCAAATAATGCAGTCCTCGTGAAGCTGCTGACTCACAAGAATCTACTTGCGTACAATGCAGTATTTTGCGTTGTTTAATGTTGTTGTGACATGAGTAGCTTGTGGTGGCCCTGGTGCTGCTCTGACTCTCGTGCAACACTACCTCATATGTAACACTAGTAGACCCACACGGGAAAAATCATAAGTTTTTTCACTGAATTTTTCATTCCATTTGTCAGTAGACGTGGGCTTTGCAAAGGAGTTTCAGCATTGAAGTATGGGCCTTAAGTATCCACAATACTGTGCAGTGCTTACGATTCATGTATGTCCGACCGAATTTTCTCCCATTTAAATCTTTAAGAGCGTGACAGAGAGCCGGACCAAGCAAGCAAGCAAGCAACAAACTGTGTATTATTATATAGTGGAATTACCTCACGTGCACCATTTCCTCACGTGTACCACTACCTCACGTGCACCACTACCTCACGTGCACCACTACCTCCCGTGCACCACTACCTCATGCACCACTACCTCACGTGCACCACTACCTCACGTGCACCACTACCTCACGTGCACCACTACCTCACGTGCACCACTACCTCACGTGCACCACTACCTCACGTGCACCACTACCTCATGAGCAGCACTACGCACTACCTCACGTGCAGCTCTCAAGACTCTAGTTGCTTGCTGCATTCGCTGTTTATTTTAACGGCCATTAAGTGGCAAGGGATATTCTTGTACTCAAGTGCAGCGTCTGTGCATTCAGAGGCATGAAATTCTCCTCGGTGATCATCAAGGCAAAATTGAAGCATAATTGCAGCTGTATGCTGCAGAAAACAAGGAATCTATTATGTACAAGGTGTTTAGAATTACGGCAACGAACTTTTTGGTAGGTTTGTGAAAATTCAAATGCGCGATTTTGATTTTGAGGGTTGTTACTCAAAGGTGAATAATAAGCAAACGATACAGTGTTGCATTTATTCGATATAACCACCCTTATCACGAACTACAGCTTTAAGTCTGTTTACAAATGCATCACAAGCGGCATGTATCTGTTTTTATGGAAATGCTTCACATTCCCTTTGCAAATTTGCTTTGAAGAACTCGAGAGAAGTGTGAGGGGTAGCTAAGACCCTTGTCTCTAAAATGGATCAGATAGAAAAGTCTTACGGATTGAGGTCGGGGCTCCTTGCTGGTCATACATGCATCTTTGCTTATGAAAGATGGAATGTTCCTCTTAATCCAGGTTTGGGTTTCGTTGGAGCCATGTGATGGTGCTGAATCCTGTTGGAGACTCTATGGTGAACCTTGAAAACGTTCTGTAGCTCATGGTAGAAACTTTAATTCCAAAATAAGATGAATGTACCGTTTTTAGTTCAGTTTGACCCGACAAGGCACAAAAACAAGCGGAGATCTTCCTGTGGCTGTCACACCTGCCTGCATTTTGATTGTTACGTCTCGTAACAATCCTATTCTCGACTGAACTTAAGGAACTCCAAACTCGGTCGTTCTGATGGTTCATAACTTGTTGAATATCAATTTTTTCTTCTCTGTAAACACCAAGTTTGGGAGCGTGCCTTGAGCTATCTTATCAAGGATGTGACGACTTCTTTCAGTCTTCATTCCCTAGTGATGTTCAGTAAGCTTATGACGTTTCATCATTATGTAAGGTTTCTTTCCCAGATCTTCCTTCAACACTCGATACATTGAAATTTTGCTTACACCGGCTTCTTTAGCCAGTTCTCGATGTGCTAGACGTGGGTTTCAACTCAACTTCTTCCGCGTGTTTTTGATAAATTTTTAGTTTGAACACTTCGCTTCCGGCCACGTCCTGGTTTATCAGACGCTGTACCAGTCTACTTAAACTTTTTAACCATTTTCCAGAGTTAAAAGGTTCATTGCAATTGATACGTTATTCTCGCCTTCTTTATGGAGCTTAATAACGATATTTCGATCCACAACCATTATATAGAGTATGGATTTTAAATTTAGACACATGAAATAGAAAGAGTATCTTACCACCTTCAAAATAATATAAGATTTAAATTACCAAACATTGATTTTAAATAATTTATTTTATATGCAGAAATGATTGCCTTAATTCTAAAACACCCTGTACATCCCCTTTGTGGTGGTCTTCTTGGTATTGAGCGACAATTGCAGTCGAAGAGAAGTATTTGGAACTTTTTGTCAAGCTTAAGAAACCTTTGAAGGAAATCTTTTTACATTTGTATCTTGCATATTCATTTTGGCTGCCATTTGCCTACACTTTATTCTGGCTTTACATTAGTCGTTTCAATAAGTCTCTATTAAATTGCCGGCTGAAATTTTTTCGCATACCACCATTATCATTAACTTTTATATTTATATCATAATCTCTATATTTTTAACTCTGAGGGTTATAATCTTTGCAACTTATTGAACAGTTTCTGCAAGCCGTTACTTGAATAATAAAGACTTCACATACCATAAATAATTTCGGAACTCGTACTTCCTTTGATGATTTATTAAATTATCGTGAACGCATAGTTGACTCCGCAACCCACGGCCTAATTCATTACTGGTCACCACACGCAACATGTTTTATGGCCCGGAGTGTGCCGATGTTGGAATAGTTGCACTGCCGTCTCAAGTGTTCGGTGTGTCGTAAATGTTACATATCATCGAGTGCAACACAGTGTAGGTCGTAACAAGAGCGATATCGTCATGTTCTGCAAACGTTATCATATTTACTTACATTCTGAAGTGTGACACTGCCTCATTCTTCAGCTGTTATCCCTCAGTCTTGACATTTTCATAACCACGGTATCGTAGTAGTCAATAAAACAAGCTGTTGAGGTTTACTCATTCACTACGTAGAACGTTTCAAAACATTCGAATTAAAACTCTTGAAATTTTTCATTTTTACAACCTACTCTACGATACATTCAACGATCCTCACAAAAAATGATTGTATAAATAAATAAATAAAATTAGCAAAATGAATAAATAAATCCCTGGAATAAATTCCTCCGTTAACTGAACCCGAGCTTGCTTCAAAACTTCCTAACACCGAAAGTATGAACTATCCTCGCCAGTGATAAGCGTACTCAGTTGTAAGTCAATAGTCCCCTCAGTTCAGCCGTACGTATTTGAACTCCTGTTAGAAACGGTGGCTATTTTCTCTCGCCTTGCTCAGCAGAGCTCTGATATTGTCAGGCTGACGTAGGCCTCGGGGATCACCTCTGTGGTCGCAGGGGCGTTAATCAGGCCCATGCTCACGTTTCCTATTACACTCAAAAACCAAGACATTCCGGAACTTAGTTTTTACTGTCCGACCATATATCATAAGCTGAAATCCTTCCACGACCTTCAGTACAATATGGAAACAGTGTTTGGCTAAAACTGGAGGTCAATAAATGAATTTAAGTATCGAACAGTAGTTGTTTAACAGTTGTCACGAAGAAGACGTCTGATCCCTATCTTGGCCATATCAAAGTTTAGTGCAAGTAACTTGCTTCTTTTAAATTATTGATTATTGAAGTGCAGAATTGTCTCCGAGATAGTCATGTTTCGGCTGAAGAAATTCTCTACAATATTCTTGCTCATTAGATCAAGAAAGAAAGACTGTTGATACATACGTGGCTGAGTTGAGGCATCATGGTATCAGGGAGATGATGTAGTGGACTGCAAGACAAGAGATGAGAATAATTTCTACTGTAAAAATTTTGCTTTGTCAATTTTCCGCTAAATTAGGCCTACCTTCGTTCCAGAGGGTCTATTTAATAGAAAAAAAAATTCAGAAGATATTATTTTAGAATAACTTCTAGAAGCATTTGGAAAAAATCAAATATTTGCACATACATCATTTTTGGAAATTATATTTGTATATTTTCTATCACTGTTTAAAAGGTCCGAAATGCTTTCTTCTCCGTTATTGTTCATACATTTCTGTGCGTGATAACACTGCAGGCCATTTTTAATGCCAATTTCATTCATTTTTTCTTAAATTTTAACTACGTTTCTTGATTGATTGTAGCGACATACGCGCATGGCCCTAAACATACGAGTACTGCTACCACCACTGGTATCTAAACCATTGAAATTTGAAATGAATTCTAGAGTTTGTCTCATCATCTCCAGTGAATCCAGCTCTCAAATAACGAAGCAGACATGCTGCAGCGTCCCTTGTTCTGCGCTCGTTTGTTCATTCCTGCAAGGTTTATATGACCAAAGCGTCTTGTTTTTCGGACCCTATCGTGCCCCTTCGGCTGCTCCTTAACTCCAAAAACAAAAATTTTTTACTGCGAGGAATCGACCGCACTAAATGAACTGATTCTGCTGCTGTTGTGTTATTGCACTTCTTTAAAAAAATTACCGAACGCTCTGTAAAATGAAACTTTAATGATTTTTGGTCGGTCAACCTACATACGTTGCGCGGGATCGATTTAGCAACTCAAGTGACTCTTACGAGCTGAACAAGTAGCTTCATCGAACTGTTGCCAGACTCTGCTGGCAGTTTTATTGCCGCTGCACTTGTACAGAGGGGGACATGTTCAGCACTGTGATAACGGTTTTATTGGTGATTCCGTGTTAGGAACACTTTTACGGCACGCGCACCCAAACCCCAAAAACCAAGAGAATTCCTAAGCCTCCATGCCTAGCAAGGTGTTCGGTTCTCATCAACAATATTTCAGCGTACTTCTTACCGAGTTTCTCAGATTTATCCACTGCTAAATCCCCATTCTTGTAGAATATCCCAAATGTTTAATTCTCTGAATATCTGCATACTTTTGTTTCAACACAAAGGGATGTAGAAGGACATTTGCGGATTGTCATTCTTAGCAGATTCATAGCAAATTGTGATGAAATGCGTATTTCAAAAGCTGTTGATTTTATTCCGAAAATAAAAATGCATATACAGCAGTTACGGTCATTCAGTAATCTGTGTAGTCTGTTGAAACCGTTCTGAAAATATCTAAAAATTACCTTATCAACCATCTACAGTTTCAGCAACAATTTTTGTGACAAACTTCTGAGCATTAGTTTTATAATGCTGTTTTTAATATTTTAATGACGTAAATCATCCTTCATTCAAGTCATTTTATCTATCCTCGGAAAAGGCCAACGAAATCGCACCTCTTGCACCAATTTTTAATGCTCTCTTAATGAAAATATTTTGAACTACTGCAGTAGAAAATTTTATTTTATATGTTGGACAGCCGTCAAAGCATGCATAGGCGAAAATTATTGTGATTGCCCCGGAATGTTGTATATTTTTCATTACTTCCGTGCATTTGATATGTTCTCATATTGCAGCGATGAACGTCAGAAAAGAGTAAACCCTCTTGTATAGGAATGCTGCAGCTTAACATTTCCATGCTGACCAGTGGAAGATTTGCTTGTTTTTATATTCAGTCTTGAATATTTAAGACTAGTTAAGAGTGAATGGAAACAGTTGCGACAAAGAGATCCTCTCAACCCTTGGGAGCCTAGCACTATCTTTCTCTCGGGCTACTGCCAGCCATTTATCTGAAGACAACTCATCTTAGACCCTCATCGTGTCCTCATATTTATGTGTTGTTGATTTATTGAACTCTCTAAGCGTGCTGATGATACTGTCTCTTCTTGAGTAGAGTAGTTGTGTATTTTACAACTCTGGTATTATTCGTGAAACTCGCTAGTCATTACTGTTTTTATTATAGTTATGTGCTTTAGAGTTGTAGATTTAATTGTACTTCGAGAAAGAGGGATCATCAAATTATATGGGTGCATGCTATCAATTTTAATCAATATCTGATTACTGTAAAGGTCGATTTCTATAAAGCTTCTTAGATGGAAAAGAATAACCTAATATGACTAATAAACTTCAAGAATGATGCCCCAACTTTAGAACCTAAGAACATCTAAAACAAAAAAATTATGCTTTCAATCCTACGCTTTTTATGTGGACCAACATTTATTCTCCTGGCCTCAATTTGAATTTAACAGGACGCTTCACTCGCAGCTCTTGATCGATTTTCACTGAAGCAGAAACTGCAGAAGGAAGTTTTGCCTGTCAGACAGGACGGAAGCTGCACGAGTTCTGTTGTCCGACAGTCTGATACAAAAACTTTTTTCCTTGACGTCGGTCTCTGGTTTGTGGGTTAAAGTTTGAATTCTATCATTTTCAGCAATTGGAAATTTAAGAATTAGATAATGAGCATATTTGTTGCTCTACAAATTTTACCATAATGACACTGTTTCATCGAATAAATATTGTAATTTACTTTTGAATCAATGATATCTACATACCAGATGTCATTGGTTTCATTGTGATTTTATTATCCATTATCTTTCTTTCCTAGGTATTATTCCCTCTCATCGATTTCTAAGCTTGTAGTTTTCATCCATTATACTTGTTCAGGGAACCAGAAATTATTCTTTTTCAATTATGAATTTCAAGTTGGACTTTTTGGGAGCTGCAGAGAACGAGCATCCTCATGTCAGCCACCGCCGCCGCCGCAACGCACTGTCAGGCGTGCAGCTCAGTGTCAGCTAGGCCTGTGTCCTGTACACCAGTGCTTCTCAAACTTTCTGATGTTGCGTACTGGCAGTGTTTTTAGTAATTTGCCTGGGACCGGTAATATTTCTTAATAATAATGATTTATATCGGAAACAATGTAGATAATGAATACAATGACAGTTAAGCACTGCTTAATAGAATAAAAATAAAAGCAGTATAGTAAACTTTATTGCGGTACATAAAGTGAAATTACAAAAATTATGCTAGTATTTCTTTTTTTACTGGAAACTCGCCGCGTACCGGTAGCTGTTGGCTCGCGGACCGGTAACGGTAGGCGGACCACCACTCGAGTAGCACTGCTGTACACGCTCCGTGGTGGTTAGTGCTGTGTGTACCGATGCTCATCATTTCTGTACATTAAAGCGCTCGTGGAATTTTTTATTTAAAAAGTTGTTTTATAAGTGTGCTTATCGCCTTTTTTGAACGAGCAATGGATCTATGCAAATTTTGTGATGCAACACCAATAATTTCTAGTGTATTGAAAACGATCGCTATCTGGTACTTGATTGTCTCAGTAGCTGGGCTGCTTTTACTAATTAGATATATATTGGCTGCTTGTGTTGTCTGATTATGAGAAATTCTGTGACTGCAAACTCTAATCACTAATAGTGAAGGATTTTCTAATTTTTGTATTTAATCTTAAATATTTTGGCTTGGTTGAAAGTAAATATAAATATTTAAATATTTTAATCATTGATTACTTGAGCAAGTCTCACTGAGAACCCATGGAATGCATGGCCGACTCAAACTTCTTCTTGATGTGCTCATTTCTTTTCAGGAAGTTCATAATGGAAGCATGAAAATGGTGCTTTTGATACTTTCCACAGACCGCAGCTCAGTCAGAGACAGAGACATTTCTCCTGCTTTTAAAGTGACTGCTCACCTACTTTAGTTGTATGAGTCCGTGACGCCCTGTGATCTCGAGTGAAGACAGTCAGCTAGGTTGTGATTATGAGGGGGCAGTGCCCCAAAGCACCCCCTGTAACAGAGCTCCCCACAACTCGGTGTCTGCGGGGGGGTCCCTAACCCGCCATGACGCTCAAGCGTTCCAAGTCCCTACCCGGGGTGGCGGGGGCTGTGGATCCCCCCAAGAATGGGGATGCGGCATGGCGGGGGGAAGACAACAGTCACGACCCCTCCATCGGGGTGCCCCGAGACTCAGGAGTTGGGGTTGGCAGTTCGGACAACCCCAGCTTCATGTCGGACCCCAGATCCTCTCTCGTAGGCGACTTGGCCTCGGGCGGCATTGTGTCGGAGCTGCCGTCCGCTGAAGCTTGTGAGAACAAAGGCCCCTCTCCAGAGGACGAGAGCAAGCAGCCCACCATAGGAAGGCATTACTACCCAGAGGGAGGGTGGGGGTGGCTGGTGCTGATCGCATCTATGTGTGTCAATGTGCTCTCGCACGGGCTGCATCTAGCAGGAGGCACCTTCCTCACATGCGTGGGGGAGAACTTTTCTGAAGCTACACCGCTCTCCAGAGGTGAGTAAATAGTACTACTTCTAAAAATATTAATTTCTTTATCTAAGAACATGTTCGTTGATGTGCTGTAAAAAGAATTATGGCTTTCTATCTTGCAAAACTTTCTTGACATCACGCTCCTAGCTCTTTATTTCATGAACAATTCAATAACACAAAATTATCCCGTGGTTGCACAATCCCGCGCTAAACAAACACATCCCGTAACTCACGCAGGTGCTTGCAGCTAAAATATCCCAGACTGTGATGCCGTCCGTCACGCCGTGTATTTGAAGAACTGATGCACTTCTCGGGTCTTCCATCCGTTGCCTTCCGGCGTTCACTGCCGGTAGCTCATGGTCGCCGGTGTCATGATCAGCGCCAAATGTCGTTCGAGGAAAATAAGATTTTTTAGACTTGCGGTGTCTAATAGCGTTTACAGTTTCCTTTTCATGTTGATGACATTGCAATTTTTGATTACTGACGGCGTATTGCATACTTTTATTTATACGATATGGTCGTTACACTTTTTTTCTCATGTACGTAAAGAAGCAAGTTTTTCTAGAATGACGTATGGATAACATTGTCATTGCGACTGTACCAATGAGCACAAGTTACCGATTGTATGAGGTGAAACTCCCAAATCTGAGAAAAACGTAGTATTTCATAGAATTTTTGGAAAAGCTCTTCTAGCATCTCCTACTTCACAAACTATTAATGCTCGTATTTCCATACATGTAGTATATTCCTCCAGATGTGACAGTGATTCCAATTTTGACCTCGATTGAGGTAGCAACTTTCTCAATATCGTTACACGAATCGAGCAAAATTAAAACTCTAGATGGTGTGTCCGTAGAGTTTCTGTCCATTTGGCATCATTTGCGAAGCTGCTCGTGATGCGCGTCTCGAGCCAATGCTAAGAGCAGATAAGGCGATGCAAATTTGGAATAAAATGAGATCATAGGGATCAGTTCAATGCCAACACTCATACACAATCAGAAATTCATCAGAAACGACAGTTTAGCACCACCAACTCACTATCAGATTGTTCGGCAAATATCTAACATCAAAATAAAGGGTAAAGGTACCTAAATGAAACGCACAATTACGGATGTAAATGTCTCGTACTATGAATTTATACTCTCTATTCTTTGGCAAAATTGTGACAATCTCCGAGCACGCTCTAATGTGTCATGATTTTTCCGCATTTCATACACCAATTCTGAGACTTCGGGGGACCAGTAAGTGCATTTGGATCACATGAAGATTCATTATTGCTGAAAAGACAAACTGCTTCAGGAATTTTGACTAGACCGACATTAGTCAATTCTTGTGTGCATAGCTAAAGTGTAAACAAAAAATTTCTGTTTTCCTACGTTGAAAGGATGGGTCTGTTCTTTCCATTTAACACAAGTTTGCATGAGTACTAAAGTAATCACATTGTAGTTTGCTTTTTACGAGATATGTATGACGATCTGCATTGCAAATAAACGTAAGAAATAATTAGTTCGACGTGCTCTTAAAATGTGAAATGAATTATTACGTGGCCCGTGGGAGATGATATTGGAACTAGTGATGAGATAAAATCGGATGTAGATCCGTTAACTTCATTAATGTGTACACGGGCTACAAAAGGCTCACTGGTGCACCCTCGCTACGCTTCAGATATTCTCAATGAAGATTTATCTGTTTAAGACGACGATAAGGAAGTTATCCCGCTTAAAATAGGAGGGAATTGACGTCACATCGACGGCGTGAACACCCTGCAACAATGAGACCATTGAAAGTTGACTTGATGAAAGGATTCGACCGTGTCCGATAACCTATGGGCGTACGCAAGAATCTGTGAGCATGTAGTTAAAAACTGAGATTTTCATCGGGTGTTACCTCTTCAAGAAAATAAAAATACTTCATTTTATCTCAACTGAAAAGGAACATGCTCTTGAAAGAGAAATAATGCCTTCGTTCTTCTAAATGGGGCTCTATAACTTTACGAGCCTCGTATTGTTTACGCGAGTGAATAGCAAACGTTAGTATTTGCTTAGAAAAAATTATTTTTCAAGCTTTTTCGATAAAGTTATGATTCTCTTCCCGACCTTCACTCATGTTCATGAAACTAATGCTACAGTGTTCGTATACTTCTGTACAATTGCGGCAAGCTAAGGTGTTTATAAACTACTGTATTCGTACGATCTTTAAGTGTTTTAAAACTTGTGCTCTGTTATTTTTATTCGCAGCTTTTTGAGACACCGACTAGACCGCGAGCAGTCATCATGTTTCAAGAAAAATGTACATTCATTACCTTTCTACATTTCACAATTTATCAGAAGAGGGATTCGCTCCAAATCCTTCAATTTATTTCATTTAGTATGCAACAGAAAAACATTTGCATTGAAATAATAATCGTATCACCCAAAGCCTGTTTTACTATGAGCTGAATTCGTTTCTGCAAGCCAGAGATCACTTCTGCCATGCGTACAGATGACGCAACGAAGCTGACTCAAACTTTTACGGGCACACTTTAGGTGCGTTTAATTAGAAAGCATCTTTTATGAGGCACTCTCGTGAAGCTTCGGTACCATCTCATTTGAATACGGAGGCTTTGTATCCTTTTTTGAGCAAATTTATCGACTGCGTCTCTAAGCACGGTCAACTCTTATGATATTCTTATCACATGAAAGGTTACACCTTAACCAAGAGAAAAAGCAACGTTAACTCAGTGTTGTATTTACCTGCACATATAGTTGATATGTTTGGCCACTGTAGTACAGACATAAAACCCTTCAATTTGCTGCTGGGGCTCGTCCACCTTCAGTAAAAAAGCCTACCCGATTTCTAGCGCTTATTCTATAGTTATTCTTACTGCAACAATAGCTAAATATGATGGTTGTTAATTTGATTTGCCACTCGTATTTTCTTTATATTTCGAGACAAACCTTTGATTTATTAACAATATGTAAAACATGTGAATATTTTGAGTCATATTCAGCTTTACTACTTACTTTATCATTGATTCGATTAATATCTGAGCCTATCGTCTATTCGTTAAAACATACATAAATACTTAAAGTAATTTAAGCTCTTCAATTATCGCATTATTACAATATTTGTATGACACTGTATCATATAGTAATGGAAATATTTTTTAGTAGTTATTTCGTATGTGGTCTGTGAATAACTGTTGCCACTTAATTTCCTAGAAAAAAAAATTACTTCCAGTATGATCTAGTATTGGACTGATTGGATTTTAGGATGGTATCTAATGTTCCATCACTATTGCTGGTATGACCTAATGTTCCATCACTATTGCTGGTATGATTTAATGTTCCATCACTATTGCTGGTATGACCTAATGTTCCATCACTATTGCTGGTATGACCTAATGTTCCATCACTATTGCTCGTATGACCTAATGTTCCATCACTATTGCTGGTATGACCTAATGTTCCATCACTATTGCTGGTATGATTTAATGTTCCATCACTATTGCTCGTATGACCTAATGTTCCATCACTATTGCTGGTATGACCTAATGTTCCATCACTATTGCTCGTATGACCTAATGTTCCATCACTATTGCTCGTATGACCTAATGTTCCATCACTATTGCTGGTATGACCTAATGTTCCATCACTATTGCTCGTATGACCTAATGTTCCATCCCTTTTTGACTTGTTGCTTGCTTGATGCCAAAGAACTCGCCGCACTCCTTCTCTACTACTGATTTAGTTGTTTAATTTTTTATACATTGCAAATGTGTACTTTGTACTAGGCACGAAACATTTCTCCTGTTCCCACGACCAGCCACTACTCTCTCGATGGCAGGCTCTGCACAATCTGTACTATGCTGTCACTTCTACTCTTATGCTCCTTCGTCCGCCATAATAATTTGTTTGCTATAATACTTTGTTTGCCACAATACTTTGTCCTCCATGGTACTTTGTCCGCCACAATACATTGTTTTCTATAATACTTTCTTTGCCATAATACTTTGTTTGTTATAATACTCTGTTTGCCATAATACTTTGTTTGCCATAATACTTTGTCCACCATAATACTCTGGACACCTTAATACTTTTTTTGCCATAATACTCTGTCCAACATAATTCTCTGTCCACCACAATACTCTGTTCGCCAGAATACTTCGTTATTCCAAATCAGTTGTTCACCCCAATGCTTTTTTCACCCTAATGTTTTTTTCACCCTAATGCTTTGCTAACCCTAATGCTTTGTTCACCCACATACCGTCTTCACCCATGATTTTTTCCCACCCATAACCTTTTTCCCCCATGGCATCTTTTAGTGCGATGACTTCTTCACGTTAGGATTTTTTCATGCGATTACCAGTTCAAACAAGCTTCTAGATTATACTCTAGCCAGTTTTTGAACGGGAAAAGAATCATGTCTCATGATTTTTACGGGAAAATTCTATGAGTGACGTTGAAATTTGTACATGCTTCATTCTAAACAAATATAAGATGGGTGCATTTTCGGTTTTATTGCATTTTCAGTTTTATTCTCAAAACTATTCACGAGCAAACAATGGTATTGTGTGTGGGCTACTGAAAAATTCCAATTTCTCTTTTTAATAGTCGGAAAACTACCATCAATAAATTAGGTTTCAGTCTTCACAAGACATATGTTATGCAGTCCAAAAGAATCGTGAATAAGTTAAATGTACGTGACTGGCTCAAAGATTCATGCAATTTACTAGTTGCGCTAGTCAAGGATCTTAAAAACTTTCAAGCAAGTAATATTCTGGGTACGCACATTTATCTAGTACAACTTATAAAATATCCAAAATACACGCGTAACGGAAATACAACCGCATGCAATAGGAACAAGGAGTCGCCTTATGAGGCGCGCTGAAGAGGAATGTCCTTCAAGGTGTTTTGAAGCTTAACGCTCCTCTCGAGACATGAAGGATTCCAGCCTTCCTCTCCACAGGGAATGCCTGTATTTTTAGTCTTCGTGGCCTTGACTAAAGAACTGCGTACTCCTTGACTTGTTTCAGCTACCTACAGTTTAATCGTTAACTCTTAACTCGTGGGTTCATTGTGAGTTTCGTTCCTAAAACCTGGTTTTGCTTTTTCCTTTCTTCTCGCTCGATGAGAAGACTGTGAGATCTGTCTTCTTGCAAGAGTGTCTTTGTTTCTGTTTTTTTTTTTTTCGTCTCACTCCATTTCACATCTTTTGAAATGCTAAGGTTACCGTTCATTGCCAGCTGGAGCGAGTTGTGCCAGTTAGGACATCAAACTTATACATGTGCTCGCAAAACAAAGTACTCGCAGTTTTACATTAAAAATCGTTATAATGGAGCGAAGGCAGTTATTATTTTTTATTCAATCTTTTAATGTTCAATAATAATATTAATATTGTTTCATAATTACTAAAATTATACTCGAACTTTAAGTTCAAAGATATGCAATCATCGACCGCATTGTGATGAATAATATTCGTCAGGCGGCCGCAAAAACTCGCGCGGCCTAGATTTGCCATCGATACTGCAAGTGTAAATTGCACACGGCTGCCATCGAATTTCTCGGTGTAAGAAGTACAAACGAACTCTGGCAAACCCCTGCTGTATGTGTGTCCATCTCATTCATAATTCATGTGGATACGGCATTAATTTGAGGGTACACCATCTACAACTTTTCATTTGCTCTTACGGCAGTGATGGTTTTTTGTACTTGCTAGGGTATTGCATTTGGTCAGGCAGGACATTTTCACTAAAATGCACGCGATGCAATTGACTGATTGCAATTACAAAGCCGAAAAGTTGTACTAAAATAAAATATATACTATTAAAGCAAATTTTTGTCGTTATTCATATTACGTGATAACGATAAATTTTGTATTGTGTTGTCGGAAGAATTGAAAATTTAGATTCTGCATTCAAAAACGTATTAATTTTGGATCAATTACTCAGTTTTATCAGTTTTTAATTTTTTAGTTTTCTTACTTTTGATGTTCCGTCTCAAGTTTCGACAGGGCTTGGGTGTGATAATCCGAGTAAACACTTCAACGTTAGTCTGTAACTTCATGAAACATTAGTCTGTAACTTCATGAAACATTAGTCTGTAACTTCATGAAACATTAGTCCGTAACTTCATGAAACATTAGTCTGTAACTTCATGAAACATTAGTCTGTAACTTCATGAGACATTTGTCTGTAACTTCATGAAACATTAGTCTGTAACTTCATGAAACATTAGTCTGTAACTTCATGAAACATTAGTCTGTAACTTCATGAAACATTAGTCTGTAACTTCATGAAACATTAGTCAGTAACTTCATGAAACATTAGTCAGTAACTTCATGAAATATTAGTCTTTAACTTCATGAAACATTAGTCAGTAACTTCATGAAATATTAGTCTTTAACTTCATGAAACATTAGTCAGTAACTTCATGAAATATTAGTCTTTAACTTCATGAAACATTAGTCAGTAACTTCATGAAATATTAGTCTTTAACTTCATGAAACATTACTCTGTAACTTCATGAAATATTAGTCTTTAACTTCATGAAACATTAGTCAGTAACTTCATGAAATATTAGTCTTTAACTTCATGAAACATTACTCTGTAACTCCATCAAACACTGGCCTGTAATTTCATCAATCCTTTTCTTGGTGCATGTTTACTTGTTAAAAAGTTCATTCAATTGGTAACATTAGCTCTCTTATAAATATTACGAGATTAGCGTCAGGAATTTGCGGTACTCTGGACCTCATATAATTTATATTTTGTAAGTGGTTGCAGAACAGTAACCGCAAATTGTCATGCTACAGCTTTTAGACTTCGCTCTTGGAATATAACCCGGCGATCCAGCGGAGTCTTTCCTATAATACAGGCGATGCTCAATAGGTCTAATGACGCGAAATTGGTCTCGTTAGACCAGCATAATGTACCGTGAAATGTTGAAGTACTTTTTATAGGTTCATTGAAGAATTTCAGACGAGTTTTAGCAGGAATAAGTTACTAAAATGGGGTATTTGCACACGCAGCAGTGCAGTAATTTGAGTCTCGGAGTACTTTCCTAATTTCATTCTTGTTTACTTTTGTCCCAGCTGCTTCTAAATTTCTCTGAGTTCGTACCGTGTCACTCCAAACTTCATATTTACTTTTCATTCACATTAAGTGTACAAAATTTCGCTAAAGTTTGCGTAGGAGAAGTTGTTCTTGCTGTCACCTGAAATTATTTAGATATAAAATATGCTCCCAACAGTTCAACTTTGTAAGTTATTTGTCATCTTCTTACCGCTTAAAATTCTTTTTTAAAGTGAAACAATTTCGTTTCCCGTGGGTTTCTTATCTAGCCGTCGTCTTATTGGTAATAGTTCTATTGCATAGAATGCTACACCTCCAGCACACCAACTTTAAGAGATGCGAAAGCATCTGTTGCGTCTGACAGACATTCCATTTTAATGTAGAATATTTCCAAACTTAACATTAACCTCGCGTGTAAAAGTTATTGATTGAACAGTGTTTTCTTAATTTTGGATAATTTCTCTCTATGTGTAACTAACATTTTTCGAAGCATTAAAGGTACATTTTTATCAATACGAAGATGATAAAAAAGTTACGGTAACATGATGTACGTACGGATATAATAATCATTTTGCCCGTTTGACAAAAGCGAACGGGGATATTCAGCAACTGAAAAAAATTAGAGGTGTACTAATTAAAAGCTTTAAATCATACTGAGTGTATCCTCAATACTATAAAATCAAATTTTTTGCGTACCGTCGTAAATTTGCTTTCGATTGTATCTCCAATTTATTACTAACAGGCGTTGCTTTATTTGTGAACCTCTCAGCACGCTGGCCGTACAAGCATAGTTGTCGACCAAGACAGCGACGCGCTAATGAACATCTTCTGATTCAGAAAAGACACATATTTTTTGCTGGAAGATGTTTCATTCATGTGTGTTCTGACTGACTTCTGTCTTCAGTCTGGTATAAGTCTATGTTGAAAATAAGATTAATTTGTGTTCACTTTATCCAGTGCATTGACGAGCATTGCTAACCAATTTCACGCACCTATTTCATGTTTATTTTGATCGACTTTCTACCAAGTTCCCTGCATCATCGTAGCATTACCTCACAGTACCAGCTCATATCCTATTTTAGCAAGGGTCAACGAATTTAGTGTCGTTAACATTTTGTCTTATTCACTGTTCATTTTAGGCGACCAAAATAGCACAAATCTGCATTAGTCATATATTGTCAGTGTTCTAAATAATGGTTAACTTCTCGCTAGTCGAAATCATTCACAATTCAGAATAATCTAATAGCAAATAGAACAGAGAGCAAGTTTAAGTAGTTGAATTTCTAAATTTTAGATCCGTGATACAGCAAAAATCGACACCAATGTATGTATATACTCAAATTTAGAAGTAATACCCGCTTATGGATTGAGCAAGAAGCAGTCGTTATGACCACTCAGCTCGTAAGAAGTAGAGTGGCTTTTAAGAAGAAGCCGAGGAAGCAAGTTCTGTGAATTTTGCAGTACATTAGCTTCAACATAGAGGTTTATTTTAGTATTTGGACAGCGTTGTCTGCTTGTAGCTGCGTAGTGCAGCCAAATGGAGAGCAGGTCGGGCTCTGTGTATCGCATTCTCTGTTGTCGAGGATTTGAACTTCAATGATGCGATCATGGTACAGCAACGCTCACTTGTGTTTGCAAAATGCTGTTCTTTGGAGGAGTTACGTGTCCCGAATGACAGTGACATAATTCGAAGACACTTCGAAATAGGCCGATAAAGTGGCATGAAGTTAGTTACAAAATGAACATAAGTTCCATAATGAACGAATGTTAGTTACAAAATGTTAGCCACATAATAAACACAAGATTACCTGAAATGTTGTAGTGAGAGCAAGCTTATTGTATGCCCTAGTACATGTCATTTGCAGAGCACTCTCCAGCAATGGAGCACTTAGAACGCAAGGCAATAATTTCCATGACAACTAAACGAGACAAGTTTGGTCACACTATTGCATTATACGTACTGTCCATATCACGTATCACTTTATTTTCAACAGAAAATGGCCTTTGTTACTTCTTATTCATGCATGCTGTTGGTTTGATTGCACGCGTCTATAAATTATTACTAATTTTTTTAATATTATTATAAATTTCTAGTATCTAGTAAGAGCCGTACGTGGTTTTTAAGCGATATGAGCAGCTCAGTAAATGCATTCAATCGTCAGGACTTCACTCACCAATGTAAATATTGCACCTTCTCTATTACAATATTCTCAAGTTGACACTCGTAAGCCCATGAAGAGGGAGCTTAGACATGGTTTTTAGCGCATGTTGTGCTGCTGCAAGTGGGGAAGCATGCAACTTTTTTGCTGCTTCGGTACTTGGTTCTGGCAATCCAGAAAATGCATTTGACTAGCCTCGAAAAGGTTTCAATTGTGAACATTGAAACTAACATTCAAATGGCTCAGCCTGAAACACATACTGAACACTGTATACCTGCATGATTATTGATATATTGCTTGCAGAGAGGATGTTCTCAGTATTTCAATGAAAGATATTATTTAGTAAACTTACAAAGACCTCAGGCTACTGAGTCAAAAAAAAATCTTGAGTCTAAATTTTTTGATTCATCATTTCAATTTTAAGCTTTCGTATGCCGTTGAGTTACTTCATCGCGCTTTTGTAAACGAAGTTCTCAAGTCCTGCAGCAGTTGAAGAAGTTGCCATAGAAGTAGAAAGTGGTAAAGCCTTTGCTTGTTTTGCAGTAACGGAGAGCAGATGCGTGTTTGATGGGAGAGATGCGCTTCCCCGCTGTTCTTTGTTTTGTGTTCTGTTCTAAAACTTTCATGACAACTGTCAAGAAAAGTTGTAAGTGCTGAAATTATTTTTTTTTTGCTTTTTTATCTTCAGAAAAGCGCAAGTTTGACGCAATGGGAACGTTAAGAGACTAATATGCGTACTTGATCGTCCTTGTCATGAATGATGCAATGAATGGAAGTGGCTGTGTAGAGCTACTTGCTGAAGCGGTCTCAGCTCGGTGTGAAACGCCTGAAAGTGCCTGTATTATATCATCAAATCACCGAAAAGAACTTTTTTCATATTATTAATGTATATATTAAAACAAAACTGAGGGTGGTGTAAGCTTATTGTTGCCCCTTAAACACTGATACTAAACACAGATATTGTTTTTGTAACTGTGAAAGGCAAGTAGTTACATGCCCACTATTTATTGTTGCACATTCTACTGATGTTTTTGCGTGTGCATATGTATGCCTACAACAATTTTTAAATATTTTTGACAGCCTTATTTCACTCAAATTGTTTTCAAATCTTTATGATGATAAACATAAACCAATTATTATATGCTAATTCATTTGGGAGAGCGCAAGTATACGAGTACTTGAAATTATAATATTTCAAGCCAATATTAAAATTTTGGCAGTGCGTTACGATACTTCTCTATCCCTACTTACTCTTATTCGTGCATTCACTTCTAGTAAATTTCATAGAGCCAGCCTTTGAACGCATGTCAGTGTCGCGCAGGTATGTAGGCACCTGATATGTGAACACTGACTTGCCAACTACCAGTAACAGGTTGTGATGAAGCGACGAGTACCTGATGACTCAAGACTAGTTCAGTGGCTGGAAGTATCGTCACTGGTCTTAAGATGCTAGCAATAAGAATATGAGTGCATGAACAACTGCGTGTATTTTAAGCATTGTATTGTGGATACCACAATGAAAACTCAAAACTCAATTTGCGAGTTGCGTCAGTTTATTTTCAGGACTTGTGACGCTGAGACACGACGTGAACTCTGTAGGCCTGACCGTCTCGTTGTCTTAGGAGAGAGTCTACCCTAGGCAGTCGTCACGTGATATTCCCTGAATTCTATTCTTTCATATTTTCCCCGTTATTTTTAATTCACTGATTCGAGTATCAGTGTGTGAGAAGTTTTGAATACCTAATGTGTGATGACCTTCTCTGTGTTATATGTAAAACTTCTGAAAATAGGACTTTTTCCTTATGTTTGATTTTATTTTTGGGAGTTTGCTTTCAGATTAGGACACTTATTCAGAGAGTATCATATTTACGCGAACTTGCACTCATGCGGAACATTTATGTAAGTCTTTCAGCCATGAAGATGCTTTTACTTGTTCGAGTCTGATAGCTTTTCTGTGGAACAAATTTCTTTATCAGATAATAGTGGTATTCTATATAAAGGATTTTCTTCAAGAGCCTCTGTTGTATTGATTTTAATTTCACCATTATTTTTATAATTTTTCTTATGAATGAAAAATTTACTTCTTGATTAGCCTGAAAACTGACGATGATGCCGATTCATGTCTAGTTTTGAAGCTGAACTTCAACGCCTTATAGATGTAGAATACTTTTAATTTTATGTCTGTCTGCCAATTCATTGTTACGAGGCACCTCGTTTCACGTTAGAGATTCACAGGACATAAAAGAGGCTAATTCTATTATCACGCATTCTCCCCTCGTTGTACGACAACAGACGTGCCTCGTAAGCTTTTTTCTTGTGACAAAAGAGTTCATTTCTCAACAATTTTATCGGAACTAAATACGCCTTCACGGAAAATTTATTTGTCCCGACGCTTGTTTCCTGATGCGGCACAACTGAAGGAGTTGAGCGGTGCTGAGGTCTCTGCTAACACCAGCCTTGCTCCCACCGACTACTCGTGACGAACTGCAGTGCCACGATTTATTCTTTATTAAAGCTTACACGGGGAAAATAGACGCAGGGTCTCTAACTTGTCAAGAAGACTATAAAAACGAAATAGATAGATATTCATTGTCATTTATTACTTGTTAGAGCTTTTTTCTGTTACCTGTAATCTCAGAATGGTCTTTTAAATTTCAAGATACGATCGAAGACTAAACTAAAGATAGTAATTGTTCCTATTGAGAATGAAAAAACTCAAAGTGTGTGGAAACGAATGAGAGGGTAATATGGGGTACAAAATTTAAGTGTATTTTAAATTATTTATTTTGCATCTTTGAAATATTTTTATACTTCAGCCGATAATTTAGCTAGACCACAAATTGGTAAACTGTTAACAGTGATATCCAAACTGTTAAAGAATCTTTACTGAAAACATTACACAAAAAATTTGTAAAAGGAAAGAACCTCTGACTAAACAACAGAAGAATAAAAAATATATTTATGAAATATTTAATATGTTACAGTGGTCCTATGAGATATCAGATAAGAAGAAGAATTATTTGGAAGGTGAAAATTCATCCTTGTTGTAAAAATTAGATTATTCCTGCTCTGGTTGTTAAATCTACAGTTCATACTGTCATGGCCAGACAAAATCATTTTTACTTTCCTAAGAGCCAGGATCAACAGCGAGAGCGACCCCATTAGGGCGATGCGCTTTCAAGCCTCACAATTGCACGCAGGCTTAGTGAAGGCTTTTGGTCGAGAAGAGCTCGTCGCAGGAATAAGGCTTTCAACAGTGCAAAACTCTACGGACATTGATCATCATGTATTTTTCACCGTTTGGAGGCTCAAAACTTAAATATGGGAAACGTTGCTGAATCCAATAAATACTTGCGAATTAATCTGAAAAATTGTATGTAGTTATATAAGTGTGCTCATTTTTTCATTCCTAGTGAAGGTAGATTGTGTGGAAGACGGAAAATTTTATACAAAACTGAATGTGATCGAACTGTCGAGTGTACGCTGAGGTATGCTGAAACCAGAAGACGATGCCTTAAAATCGTAAAGTATCAAAAAATTCTAACCAAATGAGGGAATTGAATGGGAGTTGTTATGTGCACATAATTTCATGGTCATGATAGAATGGCATGAGTAACCTTTACAGCCGAGTGTACGAGTAACTTTATTGACTTGCATGATATTGACATTAAGTTCTGAAGTATGCTGGAGGATTTTCTCGCAGACTTTGTCCTCTACTTCGATTCCAAAGAAAACCATTCAGAAGTCAACTGTTGTCACTGCAAGAAAATATTCAGTGCTTATTTTTGGGCCCCGTTTGCGATTGATGTCTCAAGGGTAAGTGAGCAGACGAAAATTATCTCTCACATTGTTACGCAAACGCAGCAAAAATGAAAACGAAACTAATTACAGAAAAAATATTAAAATCGTAAAATATGTAAAATTTCATGCTGGGGGTGTTTTCAGACCAGATATGAAAATGTTGATGCAGAATAATCGCTCTTAGGATCGTGGGATACACGTTGATTAAATTGTCAGTCGAAACTTGGCAAACTTGCCTTACTAGTTTCTATTCTTCGTTCGAAATAGAGCGTTCAGAAATTTGAGGCCCTTCTCCACATCTCACCTACTACTTTCTTCGATTTATTTTTTAGAAGATAACTTTAATTATATTCAAATGTTTTTAGCAACTGTGCCAACACAATACCCTGGCAGTACTTGCGGTTGTGGGAGTAGAAGGAAGTTCTCATACCTTCATTCAAATTTCAAAATTATCTGCACACATTTTTGCTACAGAAACTGCAAGGATATATCTCACGTTGAGCATAAATTACTCTCAAACAATTGTACTATGCGAATGCTCTAGCTTCAATGAGCCGGTTTCGTTTGTAACACGAGTTTGATGTCAGGCAATTCTTCTGTCTGTTCCTAGTTCATTTCATGATCGTATGAGACGACAATGATAGACCGTTGAAAAAAACTGCGTGAATTTTTATTAATAAGGGGGGATTTCATATAAATCTTCGATTATTTTGGTCTTCTTTCGAAATGATAGAGCTTAAATGAAGCTGAAATAGATTGTAGAGGAGAAATATATACGTAGCACTCTCGTGTCATGTGCTCCCATGTTGCTGAAAAAATGAGTCAATACGCTGATTTTAGCAAACAAATTATTTTAAAACGACCTAACTTCAATTCTGATCAGTAAATCATTCTTCTTCAAAAAGGGTATCTATTGGATGAGCTTACTGAATGTAATTGTACGTCAAGGTTTAAAAAATATGATACAAAGCAATGAATTTACATACATTTTACAACATAGTCAGAGAAGCATAAAGTTTGACGGAATTTATACCAAAAAATACTGAACAAAAAGAATCGATACAAACATTGATTGAGCCTAACAACATTACTCTGATAAATAATTACGCCTCAGATAACCAGAAGAAACATTAGCTGCCGGTCTGCATGTTGACTTTTTTCCCTCACTTGAATCCACTGCTTTCCTTCTAATAGTTTTAACGTTTTAATAATGTTAATAGCCCTAATGGTAGTGAAATTAAATTGGAACATGGTTATTCTTGACTTGAATATGCAATTGCCGTCTGTATTGAGAGACTAGCTATGCGCTTGAGAATAATTTGCATTTGCTGAGCGGACCACAGGGATGTCGTTTGGTGCTCACAATGTAATCAGGAGCCCTTATTTGTCTCGTCAATTTGTCGGGGCCGCTATCTGCTAAGATCTGGACATAATTTGCTGTTCATGCTTAAGTAGACGAGAGTGAGTTGCCGTCCAGTTACTCTCCTGATAACTAATCAGGTGCAGCTCCTCGCTGCTGCTGCTGCTCCCACTGCGTCTTGACCTCGCCACCACCCACGAGCACGTCAGCAGAAGACGCAAAACTACGTTAATAAAAGACGTAGTTGTGCATCCCAGTAAATGCTCTAAAAAATAATTTGCCAAAGTATGTGAGCAAATAATAACCTATGATGAAATGTAAACTAAAACCCCTACCAGAACAACCCTGATTAGAGTACCCAATTTTTCAGTGTATTCTGGGTTACAAAATGCTGAAACTAGTGAACTGACTTACAGAATCCGTTGAAACCTAAAAATGATGCCGAAACGGAGCCAATTTTCAGTTCTTTTTTAAAGGACTCTCATTTCCATCGTTGTTGAATTTTTGTTTAATGCATTTCATTAAAGGGCATGTATTTACCATATTGTATTCATATTTCTATTGAATTCTCTGTTAATATTCTTGCTTCATTTATACGCTTCACATACAAGACTTGTTCACGTGTTTGCGATGCGTATTTTTAACAAAAGTGGCTCGATAAGAATAAACGTATTCATTGGTCATAACACTACAGGAAATTTTATATCCATATACATGACGTGTTACCTTCTCATGGTTCAGAAAAATGTCTCAAAAATCAGCTCTAAATGGAGTAGTTAAGTAAGTACCCCAGGTCAAGATGTCGACAAGAAAATTAATAGCTTGGATTCGGGCTAACAGGTATGCTAGCTAACTTGCCTCTAGTAAAACAATTTTTAAAATTCTACTTTCAAAACTATATCAGCATGTGAAGCTCGCTGTAGCAACGCGTTCTATTCTATAATTGACTCGAGTTCAATTCCTGTAGCTGCCTTGGGCTGCTTCTGGCTGATCATCGGTTGGCGAGAAACATGTCCAGCATGCTGCGACGCTGGAGTCTTGGAGGAAGATTAGACCTTCATCACACTCAGTGAAATGCCCCAACGAGCCTCTCCTTCAAGTTGCAGCGTAGAGGACGAAAATAGTCGCTTGGAGCATCATCACCCCTCTTAAGATGTTTACATTATGAATTGAAAATCCACTGTATCTATCCATTAGATCGGAAATAAAGTTACTTTTCTTCTTTTTTCTACGTGCTACTGGACACAAATTATCCACCACTGAACAGTTCTTGTGAGCAACTGGAGGGAGTGCTTCAGGATGCTGCATATGTTGGTAGAGTAACTGGAGGCGGCAGGTAATTAATGCAAATGAGGACGTGGAACACAGTCCAAACAGAGCTTCCACACGGAGGATGACTCCATGCAAACACTATTTGGTGTACTGTATTAGTTTCACTGTCTAACCTTTGTGTACTAGGAATGAAGTGGTCAGCTAATAGTCCGTTAATTTAATTGTGCTCTGGATACACTTGAACAAATATGAAGCTTTTGGAGAATATGCCTTGTTCGATAATTTCTCCCTCGTATAATTTTTGGTGTGTGGTTATTACACATCACAGCAGGCGAGTAATAATTACCGTTAACTCTATGGGAAGACAGTAAGGTATACCGGTATTAGTCAGAGGACAGGCCTTTACATGTTTTTACACACATTCTAGCACTGAAAGACATTGTTCTAAATGATTTTGAACATATCTATTAAAACCAGTATTTTAAGACTTTTAGATACACATCTTTCGTTCAATTAATCCCTCAAATTTTATGATTTGGAACAATTTATATAGGATTATTGTTTTTTACCTTAATGTTCTATTTCGCCATTATATAAGCTCGAATGTAGCGAATAACTTGATTTAATTCATTTTATAACCACTTCACATTTTTGATTGGTGATGAGCCGAGGCTCAAAACCTCAGCTTACTTCAACATTTATAGAATGATTTTCTCAATCACCGTGAATTTTAATTCATATCAAAGGAATGCTCCCATTACATGATTTGTAGGTTCATAATAAAAAATTGTCTCTGATTACAGTTTTTCATCAGCAAGCTGGTACATATTCTATCATATGATTTACCGCTCAGTTTATGATTTTTTTTTAATCACTTTGAGCTTTTATAGTCATGTTATACTTTACACAAGCATGAATCGTTTACCTTCATTTTATGTCACGCATTTGGGAGAGCTGACAAATAATGAGCAAAAATGGCACAATTATTTCTGCAAATTTTCTGATATGAATCACAGTCTGAGATTCGGCCTGCTTGATGGATCTAAAATGCATGTTTTTTACCTCGTCGTTAGTGACTGCACTTAACTATATTATAGTTCTTCAAATTAACAGACAACTTTATTATTTGCTTTGTTTCGTGTGTGTACCTAAGAATAACAAGCACGAGCTTATGTGTGTGAAAACAAGAAGACAAACAGGAAGGTTGAGCACCGCAATTGGGCTCAAGATTTGTAGCTGTTGGGGGTCGCGGTTCATCATTCTTCATACGTCATTCCCAGTGTAAATAATTTCTTCTTACTTTTCATTTTTCGTCACAGTTTCTTTTATAACTGAGAATCTTTGCTTATCTTAATCTAAATAAGTATTGACATGCACATTCTTATTGCTGTAAGTTATTAAACAAGAGTATAAAGGAATCTTTCATGATTATAACTGTAATGGTCCTGCTTACTTGAATTCACTGTACATAAGCAGATCTGTCTCCCAGAACGGCAGTTATTGTTATGTTACATACGTCAACTCCTAGGGACCCAACATGAGCTTTCTACGTTGAAGTTTATTCTCCCTTTTCCTAGTTATTTAAAGTGTGTAGGGACCGGAATATTGTCACCATGCACTCTGTTCCTGGGCGCTTCACCTTCATACCTACGATGTTGAACTCCCTTACAATAAAATATGTGAAAATGTTTATTCGCACAAATTTGAATGAAACATTAACAGTTTAACTTTAAAAAAAGAAGGTTTTACTGTAGTGATATATGTACAAACTTGGGCATGTTATTTTTAAGATTCATCTCTAGTGGTAACTGTCTTACTATTTTATTTACGGCTGATTCTGATGCGTGTGGTCTAATCACAAGCAACTGAAAAATTTATTCGTTTAGTTCATGTGATGCTAGTGGGAGTTCTTTTAGTTTGTAGAGCTCTGTGGTGGCGAGGAGCGTGAGCAGCCCAATACTTTGCTTCTGTAGACCAGGTAATCTCTTTTCGATAACCGATAGATGAGACCATTGGAAAATAGATAAGTTTCGAATTACAAGATCGTTGGGAGATCTACTCATGGCAGATGTTTGTAGATTGATCAATAAGAATTTAAAGAAGAAATGAAAAACGTTCTCGAATTCTGTGGACATAAATGGCATATCTTTCAAGTGTCGGTGGTTCATTTAAGATTCATTCAGTATGATCTAAATTTCAGTCAATTTTTCGACAATGAACCAGACTCCCTTAACAAGTGAGTCACTTTCCCTCAAAGATGCTCATCTAATCGAAAATGATATTTAAATATTTATTCTGCATGGTTCTTTTCCTCCGAGAGATTGTTAAAAAAATTGCGTTTCACTGTCTCTTTGAGACGTAGTGACGTTTTTGAGGTAGGACATCGTAGGAGTAGGATTTTCTGGCTTCTCTCGATGAGAGCTGTAAAAGTTG
This sequence comes from Trinorchestia longiramus, assembly GCA_006783055.1. Lineage (NCBI taxonomy): Eukaryota > Metazoa > Arthropoda > Malacostraca > Amphipoda > Talitridae > Trinorchestia > Trinorchestia longiramus. The sequence continues at coordinate 47,623 of VCRD01000421.1, read as the reverse complement.
CGATATTCCCCAGAAATGCCGTAAAATCAACCTGCAACAGAATCACCATTACTTGTTATAACAATCTGTCGTGGTTTCAGCCGGGAGGTAAAGTACCTGTATGCGTAATTTTCTACCCATCTTACCAGGGAGATGGTCAGTGCGTCATGTCGACGAATATCCACTCGACCATATCTTCTATTCCTTCATGCTTTCCTCGTCGTGCTTTCGATACAATGTAACCTTAAAAAGTCGAAACGCTGCTTTCAGGTCCCGGGTGTTCCTCAGCATAATAACCACCGTAATTTGTACGTACTTACTACCCGGGTTGAGCGCCCGAGAGAACTGCATGAACTGTAACTGACACACACAGAAATACAGGTATGTCTGAATGGTCGAGTCTCCATCTTGCGAAGTGCAGATGTCCAAGTGCCATCAGGTTGAAGTTAAGATCCTCATGAGCACAGCACAGTAACTGACATCATTTTCTCCGATGAGGGGAAGCAGCAGTCAGCCAGATTATGGCCTTGTTTTTGTCCGTTGCGCTGTGCTCTGTGACTTGCTCAGATTTACCTGCGAAGAAAAATTTAAAAACGATTCTCGTCTGTTTCACCTTTTCTGTCAGTCACATTAGGAGCCATTGATGTCTGATCTATACACATGGCGTAAAATTGCTGGTGCTATGCAAGTTTAATGTACATTTAACTAAAAATTTAAAGCTCATCATAGTAGATGAACGAACTTACTGCCGTCCTGCCTGAAGCGATAAGAACACTAAACTACAAAATTGCAGTAAATTCACTCTGGATTATAACAGTCATATATAATTCACATTAAATTTACTGTGTATTATGAAGAGTTTCACATACTTATTTTAGTAAATAGAATGGAATAACTTGCACAATATGTTACTCTAGTTCACTTATAAAAGAATGGATTTTAAAATGAAATAGTTTTGAATGGTTTTCATCTGAATAGTAGAGAAAAATCGTAAAATATATAAATAGTTTTTTCGCTTTACTTGCATCAGAATAGATTTTTGAGCTGGATGGAAAGGGAGACAGAATTCAAGCTAACATTCAACAAGATTGTGCCATGACTTAGCGGCGTTGGGCACAGTAGCCGCCTGCAATCGGCATCTCGAGCCAATCTTCCTCTGTCAGTCATGACTAATTTACGTCCCAGTTTCATGATGGACTGCAGGAAGCCTCCAAGCAATGATGCCTAAATAACACAAAAGTGCAGATTAGGTTCACAAAAGGTAATGTGGTGCACTCACTTGTTGATGACGGCATCAAAATCCCAAATTTACAGCTTGTTCCGACAGTGCAGGGATTCGCATCTGTTGTGAGACTTACGAAATGCAGGACAACCACCAACTTGAATATGCATTCTTCCCTACGCCGAGTCGCTTAGGCTAAACTAATAAATATAATTAAAAGTTAGCTGCCTGCATAAAGGTCGACCAAAAAGCCACTAGTTTAGAAACTTTCACTACACAATTAGACGCTGATAAAAGTTCTGAATTATTTACAGCAGATACAATAACGCGTCAATTTTTTCGACGCCCCATCAATTTTCAATTAAAGTTTTATAATCACTGATTTTACCTTTAATATTATTGTCAGTTATCGTACAACATATAGTTTTCTGCAAAACGATTGAAATTTTTTCACATAAACACGGAGAAACTCTTGAATTTGGAGTTTTGTCAGTTCATGCGTGCCTGCCCTCATCTGGCTTCAAATGTTTCTGAATAGCAGCTCTAAGAAGCCACCTTATTTCGAACAGAACTTGGGTGGTAGAGACGCGTCCGGTCGGTGTAAAGAGGCTGTGTCAACTGTGAAGTTTGTTTTGAGATGCACTTTCTGATGTTCTCCTGTTTACCACCTGCTCCAGACCAGACATGTGCTCAAATAAACTTCTTTCTTCGAACTATAAAGCCTCATTGTGAAGATTTGACGCTTCTTAGGAAATGGGCTGAGCATGTGGAAAATAAATATTAATTTCAGTTGTAATTGTGGATAGGAACTTCAATATCCATGGATGAATTCGCATTTTTAAAGTACAGCTTATTTTGAGAGGTGATCAGCGAAGTGTCAAATGGGACTACCTTGAGACAGGAAAAAAATTTGAAGTAAAAACATTTCGAGTATCATATAAGGTTGTAGAGCAAATTTATTACATATATGACATTAATTTGTGGGAATTTACGCACAATATCAGTTATCAAATGCAATTTTCAATGTTGCTCGATCCCATCGAGAACTGGCTGCAGCAGCCGGTGTTAGCAAAACTTCAATGTGTCGAGGGTTGAAATAGTGTCTGGGAAAGAAACCTTACAAAATGATGAAACGTCATGAGCTTACTGAACATCATGAGAGAATGAGGGCTGAAAGAAGTCGTCACATCCTTAATGAGATAGTTCAAGGCATGCTTCCAAACTTGGTGTTCACAGAAGAGAAAAAATTGACATTCAGCAAGTTGTAAACAATCAGAACGACCGAGTTTGGAGTTCTTGAAGTCCAGTCGAGGGTAGGATAGTTACGAGACATCAAAATGTACAGTCTGTCATGGTTTGGGCAGGTGTGACAGCCACAGGAAGATCTCGGCTTGTTTTTGTGCCTTGTGAGGCCAAACTAAATTCAGAACGGTACATTTCTCTTATTTTGGAATCGAAGTCTTTACCATGGGCTACGGAATATTTTCAGGATTCACCATGAAGTCTCTAACAGGATTCAGCACCATCACATGCTCCAACGTAACCCTAAACCTGGATTAAGAGGAACATTCCATCTTTCATAAGCAAAGATGTATGACCAGCAAGAAGCCCCGACCACAATTCCTTGGACTTTTCTATCTGGCCCAATTTGGAGACAAGGGTCTTAGCTACCCCTCACACTTCTCTCGAGTCCCTCAAAGCAAAACTGAAAAGGAATGGGAAGCAATTCCACGAGAACAGATACGTGCCGCTTGCGATGCATTTTGAAATAGACTTAGAGCTGTAGTTCGTATTAAGGGTGGTTACATCGAATAAATGCAACACTTTATCGTTTGATTATTATTCATCTTTGAGTTTCAACCTGTAAAATTAAAATTGTGCATTCGAATTTTTATAAATCTACCAAAAAGTTCGTTGCCTTAATTTTGAAACACCCTGTAGACTTGTGTAAGGCTTAGAGTCAAAAGCTGTGCTGCATTTGCAAAAGGATTTCATGCCCCCAAGTTTGTGTACAGTGAGAGTTACGTTGTTTTGTCCTCCATTAATAATGACGTATTACTGTAAATGATAGTCTATTAATTTGCTTCTCAATGTCTCTAACAGATCCCATTTGGTTCAATGAACTCGCTCTCATAGTGATTGAAAGCAAAATATCGTTTATGATTAATGTTATATTAATAACATGAAATAGTACAGTTTGAGCGTTTAAAATCTATGAAAATATTTTGTTATCAAAAATATAAGAAGAAAAATAGCGCTCGCTGAGGTGAAGTTGCAAAGACACGGATTTTCATTTCCTAACGACTTTTCTAAATGGTAATGGTGCTTCTGAAAATCATTTTGTTTGGCTGTCACTACCGGACCTTTTCGGAACATATTTCTTGTTTATTTAAAAACTTACATCCGTCTACATCATTATTAAATAAAAAGATCACCTCTATTTTTGCCTTCTATAAATGCACCCCACCGTGTCATATACAATCATTTATTCCAAATTTTTCCCTCTGCTGTGTGCCATTGAGCCCGGCCCGCTCAGCTGGCGCTGTTCTCTGATGATGCCATCTGCCGGTCACGGCGCTTAACCACCTGGCGCGCCCCGTCTTTGTGCCTCTGTATCGCAGGGTCTGTGCCTCTTTTATTATTTGCCGTAAGTGTGGCGACCCTGGGATTTATTTCCTACTATCTACACAACGCAGACGTGATTTATGAGCCTCAATTGAAGTGAAAAGAATTTAAAATATAGTAAAAATAAAATAAAACATAAAACATGTGCTGAGTTAGTAAATAAGTGTACTGACAATTTAAAGCAGTACCATGTATAACCCGTATGAACTACGAAGCGTCGTCGGGGCTCGAGTTGTCTCATAAATATCTCACAGAAGTGAGTTGATTTTAGGAGGTGAGTTGGTGACGGTGCTACGTGACTTTTACCGCTGTAATTCTGTGTATCTCGAGTAGTTAATGTTATGTTGACTGCAAAAGTAGTCAAGAATAACTAAAGGTAGTCCCGTTTGATTTGAATCCTATTACGTAATAAGGAATTCTTGAAGTCATCTTTCTAATAAATAACTTACAGTCCATAGTTTGTACTTTTGACTCGCTCAATAGTATTTGACTGTTGTTGCAAGCTTGAAATTGAAATCCAGGCTTTGATTTTAGGCTTGGAACATCTTAAAAACAATTGTTTAGATGTCAGTGCGATGTAATAATATGTTGTATCACGCAGGGTAAAACTTTATGCATCCATTGATGAAAGTGAAACGTAAGTTGTCATTATGCTATAATATCCACTGTAATACTAAATGTATCAACCGTATAACAAATTTAAAAGAAAACAGCTTCGTAGAAAACGTTTTTGTCTGCTGGCTTGTCAATGATAGGATATCTCAGACACAAATAATGAATGGAATAGAATAGAGTAAGGCAATAGAAACGAGCTGTTTGGTCCTTCCTTGTAGTACAACCCAAGTCCCATAACGTCTAAAGTAAGGGCATCAATCACGCAACCCATTTCGGTCACGTACACGCATCACACACACACATTTCAGACATTTCAGTCATGCATTAGCACTGTAATCATACACAGGCCCAAAGAGATATTGATATAGAATTAGTACGTTACAATACTGAGGGGCTCCTTATACAATAGTATTTGTCGAGACGACTTTTGAATGTGTTCACAGGACCCACAGAAACAATGTTTTGAAGCAGCGCTTTCCAAGTTTCAAAAATTTTAACTGTAAAGAAGTTTAGAACTTGCGGTGTCTTGAAGTTTCTTATCATTAGTTTTTGGCCGTTATTTCTGATTCGCTCGTTATCGTCTCTATGATAGTATTCCCGTACGTACGAGTCAAACAAATTTGAATATTAAAGCTATTGTAGGATTTATGCTAAAAATACATTTCTGCTGACTTCGTATTTGTGTTCCCCTGTACAATCTAGTGAAAGACGTGAAGCGAATGAGAACCCTTGCATGAAATTTCTTTAAAAAGCCTCCTCCTGGTTGATTTTTTAAAAAGCCACCTCCTGGTTAATTTTTTAAAAAGCCTTCTGCTTGATTTTTTAAAAAGCCTCCTTCTGGTTGATTTTTTAAAAAGCCTCCTTCTGGTTGATTTTTTAAAAAGCCACCTCCTGGTTGATTTTTTAAAAAGCCACCCCCTGGTTGATTTTTTAAAAAGCCTCCTCCTAATTGATTTTTTAAAAAGCCTCCTCCTGGTTGATTTTTTAAAAAGCCACCTCCTGGTTGATTTTTTAAAAAGCCACCTCGTGCCAGTATGCACGAACACAGTATACACTTCACAACAAAGCTGTGTTGATGCGTTTTAAGTATTATATTGTTCTGCTCTGGACGCATAACTTTAATCGTAAACGTAATTGATTCAGTAATGTTCTTCGCTCTGTTTGGCCCTTAGCTTAATAATGCGGTTCAATGTTGTTTAATGTTTCCATCCTTTAAATTATCAGCGTATTGAACGCTCGTTACGTGCACTGCGAATTAGGTTAGCATAAATGGAGTAATTAAATCTTCACTCGTATTTCTACGTTGTACGAAGTGTTTCTTTGGCTTAGATGTACAAAATTATTTGGAATTATTCATTGCGAAAATATTTTTCTCATTCTTTCTTTATTCTCTTTCTGTCAACAGGTAACCAATGAAATGCTGCTGTGAAAATTTCCCCATTCTTTAATTTTGAAAGTGTTCATTTTCACCAGGAAATGTATTTTTTAAGAGAATTTAAATAGAAGCATTACTATTTCCCATTACTTTGCTGAGAAAAAAAACATGGAAACCGCAACGGGTTGTATCAAGACAAAATCCCTACGATAATACTTTTCTAGAATTATTATTTGAGGAACTCCTGCAATAACTCGATTTATCATCTCAAGATTCATTTTTTACATTCCCTTTATGGTAAGCTCGTGTTTATGAATTCTTCCTCCTTAAACAAAACTTTAGTCAATTTCTTCTGTGATATGAAGGACTTCGTGCTAGGATTAAAAACTGCGTGTTTACTACTGGTAGGCTCTTACATTTATTGTACAGCTCACAGGAGCGGCTCCACACAACACTCTCATTTGTGAAGCATCAAGCGCAGGTAACTGTTGGTGTGTAGGTTTATTCCTTATTTCACATACGTGTTCATTTGGAGTAAACTTGACCAGCATTGCCCCTCGCACAAAGGAATGATGATGACGGTAAAAGCTCATGCAGGCAAATGTTCGTATTAAAGCTAGCCATACGCGTGTGTCAGTTTCTTGGTTGGACAGTACGACGTTAACAGAAAATTTCCAAACTTTAGCGTGTTTTTGGACGCTGGCGAGGGAAGACTACCCTCCCAGTCTTAATAATATTGTGCGTCATCTCTGCTTTGATCTGCAGCAGCACTTTGCTGATCAGGGTGACGGAGCAGCTCAGTGACTCGTAAAGCAGCTTACGGCAGTCTCTGACTTTTTGTTCGCAGGAAATGGAACGAAATTCAATCCATGTGTGGCCTGTTCACTCGGAAGAGATAGCGAAGTAGGGCGAGTGGGTCGCTAAGACTTACAGTCGATCTCCGTCCCGTGGCGCGCTCAAAAGAAAGAGTCCATCAAGCTGTAGAGGGTCATTCATCAGAGCACATTCAATCGACCTGTTTCCGCCCATGTACTCCTGTTTGCAATCTGTTACCGGTGTCCTAAATCTCAGGCTTTGTAAGGTCCTCTTACCGACGACAATTACACGCTACGATTTTTTTTCTTGCTTCAAAACATTTTGAAGGAAAGCCGGGGACCAGCGTGGCATCTGCCTCGACGTGCGTCTATCTCAGTAATATATCTGCTGTTGCTCTCCACAAAACACGGTGACAAACGGCGTGTCGTCCTGAACAAGAACAAGATCAACCGCCTTCTCAGTTCTCAAATAAAGACCCCGAAGACGTTATCTCTATGATTTATTGGATGTTGTATGGTCATCACAAAAAAAATTCCATGCAAGCTTGTAGCTTCCTTGGTTCAGTGATAAGTCTTCACAGGACCATAACGTCAACCCACGGCACCGCTGCGAAGAAACGGTCAGGCAGTTCTTATCTAGGAGCAAATAACGCAGTTCAGATGCGTTCAGTCATTTCCTCGAAATGGAAACTTTCCTTCTAGAAGTGAATTCACAGAAAGAGCGAGAATACTTTTCGAAGCTTAACGCAGTTTTTTTCATTTCTTAGATCGTTTTATACGCTGATGTCGAGCAGTTTACTTTCAAAGTACACGGCTTGAATGGTCTAGTATGACAAGATTTTCACTCATCAGTAAATATACGAAACTAGGTCAATTTATAAAATATAAGCCCATTATTGGAAGGAGTCAAAACACAACAAAGTGAACGCACTTGTTAACTAATGCTAATTAAAATGGACGAGAATCAAGAACGTTTTCATTTTCTTCTGTCAAGCTCGTCTGGTTAATGCAAGCGTGCGGATTTTAATCTTATTGCTTAAGAGGAAAGAAAAATTATTTTGTTCTACACAAATAATTTAGCTGCTTTTTTCTCGTGGTTGGATCTGTCTGCATAAATAAATAAACGAGTTTTCACAAACTTCTTAGTTTCTTATCAAGCTGACTGGATTCTACTCTATACTAAAAATAATTCTTCTGAAACGTGACTTTAACTTGACATCAAGAAAAATTTAATTTTTATTCTTTCCATATGAGTCAATTTCGTGGGTGACTTTTATTCAAACTTCCTTTTTGGAAATAATACTGCAATATCATTTGCATTTACCATTTACTGTGTGACTGATTTTTCTGCTACCTTCTTTGTTTGTGTTGCTAAGCTTATGAAAATTATAAGACCTCAAATCTACAGACTCTCCAAAAAAACGAGCAGAAACTTTTTTCTGTACTTGGAGACGAGTTAGCTGGAAACATAATTTATAATCTAGAAACCCAGCGTCGTGCCCAAGGGCTTCTAAAAGTTTCTTTATGGCGACATTGTAATAAAACAATTCAGTGACCTTGCAGATTCTGTGTATCACAAGCTGAAAGAAATTGTGATTCATTGACAGAAAAAAGTGTAGCAAATAACATTCTTTAATATCGAACATACATCACAATTCGTGCCTGTGATGGTACGGGAGGAGTGATGGGAGTCATGGTGGGAGTAGTGTACCTATTCCGGTGTCACTCAATAGTAGTTATCGCTTAGTACGCTCAATTTTTCATTAATAAATTAATTTTTTGCAGCCCAACAGAATTTTTTGGATTTATTATTTCTCAGAAAACAAGTTTCTCATTATTTTTACGCTGAGGCAACAGATACCGTCGCAAATACTTACAGCCCTGATAATTTCATAGTTAGTACGTCACTTTAATTATTTGACATATCCTTCATATATCGATTTGTATGTGCATCCATGATTATATTCTCCTCTAGCGATGTATCACTGAACAAGATGTAAAATATGTGTTTTTGAAGATGAATAAATGTTGGAGCAAGCGCAATGCACAACTGCCAAAAACCTCAACTGCCCACGTGCTGGTTGACCGCTGTCCGTCTCTGTCGCTTGTTGACTGTGTAGCCTTGCTTACTTCAGACCTTGCCCACTGTGCCCATGTTGAGTGGTTGCTCCTGTGGCTCTTCTACAGGTTCATGAATGGTGACAAGTAGTGTTACGAATTTCAGGTCACAACAAGGCATATGAAAATTTGAAATCCTGCAATCGCCTTTACATTTGAATTGGTTTAATCTCTGCCTAGCGTAGAATGGTGTATGTGATCTAGTACCCGCCGTAGTACTAGAGAAAAGTTCGCTAAACCTACTGGCTCATTTTCCTTCCTCAAACGTGGCGCTGAGAGCAAAAATAATGAAACTAAAACCTACTCCTTATTGATAAATGAATTATTATTCACGGACGTTAACCGGGGAAAATTTCTATATTATGGCAGAATTCTACTTTTCTTAAAATCATAAGATACGATTATTTTTCAGCCAAAGAATTCTGCTTCAAAAATTTTTACAATGGATATTTCCTTCGCAAGTTCAATTGATTTCTTATCCTAAAGTGACAAGGTATTTACTACAAAACTGCGCATCCTTTTGCAGATACTCACAGATATGTTTATGATTTGTTTCCGTGTGATGTTTCACATGTTTCCAGAACAACTGATTCCTCCAGCTCGTCAAAGGGCTTATACTTTTTGTACTTTTGAGGGCTTTCTTATGCTCGTTTTTCTTTGCTCCTCTCGTAAATTATCGCAATTATTTCTTTTTCATCCATTTCCCTACTTCACCTCAATATTTCTAAATGATTTCTTGGATGTCCTTCAGTTTCGCGCAGTCAAACCACATCTTTAGTCCGCGCCTGAAGTCGCCGTGCCCTTGAACCAGCTGTGGTGTCACTGGACCGCACCCAAAAATTTCTCATTTGTTTGCCAAATTTTCGTTCTGAAAACCTCGGCGACCGCTTCACGATGGCTTGGCACATGGCACCTAGGAGGAAGCGGGAGCTGTTGTTCCAACTGAAGTGCCTGCGCCCGCAATTCTTTCCTCGCTTTTCAGCTCCGCCAAGGCCGTCTTGCCTCTCATTGTGCAGCTCATTAGCTTTGTTTTGCTGGTCTGTCTGAGGGCTTTATTTTTTGATTTATTTCAAGCCTTTTTCTCACCTCTGTTTTTGAGTACTACGTCCATGCAGCAATTTGTAATGGTGTATTTTTTCACTTTTTTGTTATTCTAGTTCCCATCCATCTATTTTCACGTATGTATTTTTTTAAGTTCTTCTTAAGAATTTAAAAATAGCACATCACTATACTTATTATTACAGCTATTGAAACTTCGCATTTCTTCAGTGATATAAAGCTGTGGCTTGTGGCCGCTGTGGCTTGTGGCCATCCGAGTGATAAACTACGCATAGTGCCTGCACATCCTCTGTAGAATGCTAAACTTCACCACTTCATGAGCAGTTACATAACTGCTTAGGAGGATTTTTGAGGGAAATGTCACAATTCTGTCTCCTTCATGGAAGTTGACTGAAATTTTTATTGTTCTACGACTTGCTTGTTTGAAACTCGAAGATCTCTAAATTTTGTTTTTTTAAATATCGCTTGATGCCTGTTCATCCACTGTAAAGAATTGAACCAAAACCAAGACAGGAAACCTTAGACTTTTGAAATTCTATTTAAATCATCCCGGCTTCAAGTTTTACTGTGAAAATTGTCTCTGTGGAGTAGGAACAGTAATTCAATTTTAAAATAATATGTTATTAGTCTTCACGCTGCCGCAAGGGCTATCCATCCATCTTCCTCTTACGTGAAGCTGTATCACTGGTCCCTCCGAGGTCATAAACTCATACTCCTTTATAAAACATCTCGTTTTATTGAAGCTCCCATGCTTCTACAGTAATGCAATTTTGAGAATTCAAACATACGTTTTCATCTGTGGTGATAGATGTAGATTGAATTGTGTATATTAAAACAATCACATGCAAGAAAGGTTAGGGCTGATGATGCCTCATGGAATGATCAGAGCAAAGAAGGTGAACTTTGTTTTCAAATGCTCTTTCGTCAAGCTTATGTGATTCTAATCTGCTGTCGTCCATCATTTTTATGGCGTGTAGGCTTGCTTATTGTTGTCTTCACTGAAGATTTATACACGGCGCTTCACAGACGAGTTCTTTGTGACGCCTCTCCTCGACTTGAAAAGTTGCTGCTGCTTCTTACAGTAATCTGCAACCACAGCGATCACAGTAATCATTAATCAAAACTCATTCTTAATCACGCATCGTAAATCGTAAAAGAAAGTGTTTTCTCCATCTGTATGCTCAAGACAACTAAAAGGCTGAAATGTTTTCTTGGCTGGACATCCTGTAGTTTAATTGAGTTACGGTCTAAAAAGCTGAGACGAACACGTTTCCACGTTCCGACCGAGACAGTTATGCTTGAATTTAGGATCATGTACAGTTACACCGTTTGTGGGATCAAGTACTTTCTATTGAAAACTTTAATTGTGGAGACCTCGAGCTGCTCTTATAATTTTTCTCTTGCTCTAAAAAACCATTGTTTACATTTTCTATTCGAATTTACTCAATAAAAATTTACTTAAGTTTCAGCATTATTTTCTCGTCGTCAATTGTAGAGAAAGCAATATTATGTATTTGAGTCCCATAGAAAACTAGTGCTTATCACTATCATAACTACTGCTTATCGCTATAAAAACTAGTATTCATCGCTATGATAACTAGTGTTTATCTCTTAGTATTGACCTACATGTTCTAATATGAAACTCCACGGCTCTTCAGTTGTTTTGCAAAATTTTATGATGGTAATTTTGTCGAAACCATCTTATTAGTATGTATACAATTAATTATTTTGAATCGTTTGTCTATTTTAATCACCTGTTCATTTAACATTCTCCGGTAGAAACATTGATGTATCCTCTCTCCCATGCTGGTGCATACTGAATGCGTCATAAAACACAATCTTGTTGTAAAAATAAAAACTTGCTTGTTGTTATGATCATATTTTTCATATTTATTCTCATTCTTCAGTGGTGTACAACTCTTAAACTGCTGCTAAAAGTGGGTAAAGTAGTTTCCTCTTAAACATGGGACACCTCAAATACTTTTTTCTGTGAAAACAGTTTTACTCTTTTGCTGATGTCGCACGATATCACTGCTTAAGAAAATTTACTGAATAAATGCTTCTACAAACGCTTCAGGTTGCTGGATGTAAGTTCAGTATCTTGACACTGCTACTGTCATTCACATTGCTGGGTGCTATCTTACTTGTACTCTTAATCTTTCCCTCTTGTGTTCCCCAGGTGTGTTGGGTGCTGTTTCCACGGCTGTAGCACTGCTTATGTCTCCCATCACCATCTCCGTATGCCGCAAGAAAAGCACCCGCCTCACCGCCGTGCTGGGGGGCCTCGTCACTGCCCTTGGTTGTCTCTTCACCTCCTTCGCCAGTCAATACCACCAGCTCTTCTTCAGCTACGGCACCGTTATAGGTCAGTAATCCCTTTCATTTCATCATAATTCACTAAATAGTTGTCATCTTTCAGTTTTAGCAGATAAGATAATTTTATTTTTGATTGATAAGAGTTCTTATTACTGTGATCTATACCTCTCATACTGAGTTTAATAGAACTAAAAAAGTGAGAATTATAAGTCTACTTAGTGGTGCAGGGTAACTTTCACGCACGTTTGTGATGGTCTCAGAATGTTGTCACGTTCCTGCCAACACTTTGAAAGGAGTGACACAATCCAAGTTCCTTAAAAGAACTCATAGCTTCCATGTCCGTGGAAAGAGTAGCAAGATAACAAAGTAAAAAAATAGCACGGCAATTAGGCTACGGAGATTTGTACAACGTTAAACAATAATAAATGAAGTTATCGAGGGGATAACCTTGACTCCTAACTGATCGTGTGACAATATTTTCCATTTTTCGCTCTGCCTGGTCATCTTGATCACATGCCCTGTGTGTCCGGAATAGAGAATGGGAAATATTTGAGATCTTAGATCCAGATTTGCTGAGTCAGACTCAGATATAAACCTTTCGAACCGGGTATGACATAGCCGTGGCCAAGTTTTTGACAACAAATCGGCCTATGGTACTGCATTTAACTGTTTCTTGTACTTGCTTATGGTGCAGCGATGCTCTTTATGAGATACAACATTACGGGGTAAGCGGTAAACAAAAAAGTTTCTTTTCGCTTTCTGGACGTGAGCAGATATGATAACGATGTCTTTAAAGCCACGTTAGGCTGCCATAAAGCGGATCGTAGGAATTGCGTCGCCAGCTGCACTGGGAAGCAATAAACAGACGTCATCACATGATCCTTCAGAGCTCTGTTGTAGTGCTGTGTTAAAAGCATCAGAACCTCTCATCGTTCCCATAAACAAGCCTTCAATCCTCATTGTCGTTGCCTTTTGACTTACTGCAGAAGTTGGTGCATTTTACTCATGGGTGCAGAGTATTCTTTAACTTTCGCTTCCACATTTCTAACCCATATTTCTATTGTTCATGGTTACTGAATGAATAGTGTTTTTCATACATTTAGGTTACCCTGAATATTTCATTGTAGGTCATGAAGGTGATTGACCCTGAAACGATCGTTCTGTTACTACTTATCTAACCGTTTTATATCAACAGCAATTGTGTGAATTCGACTTAAATTTACTGTATTCAAACAATAGTTTTTGTACGTCAAAAATTGCTTTACGATCTCATTATATATTTCTTAAAAAATACTTAACCCATTTAGAACTGTAGATACAAGCATGAGAACCATAACAAATCAGTACGGGCTTTAAATTTTCCCTATTAATTGATGGTAAAAATGATCTCGAATAGGAACATGAAGGCTTGACTGCAGGTCATACTACACTGCACAGTGCACTGTAATTCAAATCCAGGGCTTCAGGAGCGGAATGAATGAAGCCTTGTACACAGCCTTCATAGACATGCTTACCTCGCTGATCTTCATTGAAAGCAAGTGTACCAATTCACTAGCAGTACACAGTCCGCACAACTACGTCGGACTCGGAGCACTGAAGTGTATTTTTTTCTGAATGGTTTGCTCAACGAAAAAAGTTTAGAGCGTAAAAATGCAATTTATGACTAATGGTAGGTTACCCGCACCATAACAATCCTCCTGATGATCACCAGTGGGTCACGCCGCAGTTGTTGTGTCAAATAACCGTGTGAAGAACAATGTGGCCCTAAGAATGACAATAATAAGGCATTAAAGAAAGGATGTTTTTCTGCAGGTATCGGCGTAGGGCTGACCCGAGATTCGTCCACGCTGATGGTGGGTCAGTACTTCAAGCGACGGCGGGAGGCGGTCGAGGTTCTGGTGGTGGGCGGCAGCGGACTCGGCATCTCCGCCATGTCCGCCTTCATCAGAGGAGCCATCAAGTGAGTGTCAGGCTCCTACAGAGAGAGCCATAAGATCAGGTATACTGCGTTGCCTTGTTTTTCTTTTATGGTCGTCCGTATTTTTTCCTTATTGTCAGCGAGATCATCTTGAGCTTTGCCGATTTCTGAGCTATAGTCTCTGCTCAAAAACCGATCACAACATTCATCAAAAAATGGTAGGACTGCACCTTCAGTAGCTCTTTGGTCTATCAACTAAAACTGAGTTAAATAATCAAGGGATGAAACGTAGAACAGCTGCCAGATACAATTTTTCATTACAGGCTGCACAGACTCGATCAGCATGATCTCCTCCACGCGATGTTTCATCATAGACTCATCTACGAGTCCTATGATTGGAGTCTAGTAAATTCTGTACATCAATGCTGTACGATGACACTGTTTCTATTAACACGTTTGTTGCGATTGCCTGATTGGTGTAAAACTTCACTTTGTACGCATAGTCACTAGAAGGATCTGAAAAAATTACAGAACCTAACCTAAGTGACCCACCGGTGGGTCGCATCGCAACAAACGTGTTAAAGACTCAATCTGCCTTATCATCTACCATAGATTTCTTATAAGATAACCCTTACTCATGACTACACCTAGGTAAAGCTTTCACTAAACGCCCCTCATATTTTCCCTGAGTCCATCTTATGGAACCTCCTCATCTATATGCACAGGTGAGTGTACACTGCACAACGTACGCTGCTATGTTCAGTCACTTGTGTGTTACGCCTCGGTATTTCCTAATTATTTTCTATTACCTTAACAACAAATTTCTGATCATTTTTGTCACCCGTACTTGCAGTTTCTACTCCTTGTACATGTTGCTGACACAACAAATAGTACTTTGTTGGAAAAGTGGCTATGACTCGAGACCCTACCAATATAACTACACAATAACCATTACGGTGCATTGTACGTCCGTTGTGAAATAAATCAACCACTCCCATATCCATTGAAATCTCAAACAAAGAAAAATACAGAATGAAAAGAGACGAACACAAGTCACACTTTCAGAAATATACTGTAAATTAATTAAGGACTATGATTAAAAACGGGCATACTGTAAGGGCATAATTTCTGGCCCTAAGGTTCTAACTTTATACTCTAGCCGGACCGTTATTTACGGAGGAAGAATAAATAATATTCATAGAATTTAATAATCATACTTTACAACTAACAAAAACAAAATAAAATGCTGAAAGATATAATAATCAATGAACAAGTTAAATTAACAGAAGGCTTGATAGCGACAGACCAGACAGATTCTGCAGAAACAGAAACTATGTTTAGCCAGCCCCGAAGGCGCGTTTACTAAACATCTAACAAACTACAGCCGAGTTTAAATTTTCTCTAGTTACACAGATAACTAACTATTTAAATTCTATTCTATCTAACTCATGCTACCCAGTCTATGCTGAACTGACGCGGGTAAAGGCGCCGCCGAAGAGGTCAGGCCGGATGAGAAGAAAAAACAGTTTCTGTAATCAAAAATAAACAAATGTCACAAATCTAAGTTTCAAAATCACAAAGTTACCTACTCTGTAGCACTGTTAAATCTCTAACCGGTTGTGGGGCAGAAGGATTGCACACTGAAGATCTAAACAGGAGCGACAGATAAAAAGAATGAAGAAAAAAATTGCGAGCAAGAAAGTCGGATCCATCTTCTGACATACTTTATATCTAAATATTAGTTATTAACATTGAAATGAAACTCCGTGTCATAAGTGAGTGCATTTGATGAGACAAAATATAATTCTGAATAACGCTCAATAAAAAGAGGGAGCTCAGTTATGGACACTAAATAAAGAATAATATACGATGTACATGCAGTTCTCCACCGTCACTTAGTGTTATCTCACCGCGCTTTGAATTTTGTACTGACTGCGATAAAATGCTTGGAAATACGCCCTCAGGAAACCTCAACTATAAACATTCCAAACTCTCTGAAACATTAAACATTAGAAATTCCTGACAAAATCATTTAGGATAAACCATCGCGTGAAGTTTTCGTTAACTTTGCATGATCAACGTGTTGGTGCAACGATGCTTTACCTAAGAGTTACTCTGAAATTTGTTCCTAGAGCCCAACTATGCTCCCTAAACCATTATCAGATGATATTACGGGTCCTCAGTAATCAGTAACAAATTTACATACTGTAGGATATACAGGTTGACCTCCTGGATGTTTACTTTACCTTCACTGTTCTCATCAATTTTTAGTGTATTTTAAGTTTGACTTTTGACATTGACCCACAGAAGATCGAATCTTGGTTTTTGCAACGTTTGCTATTAAAAATGTTCCCATTTACGTTGGTTCTTCTTTTCAAGTTATCATGAAAGAATGAATATGCCAAACAACTCGTTTCTATTGCATTACTCTATTACACTAATGCTTTAATAACCTTCGATCTGATCGATATCACAACACATCAAACGGATCTTTGGGCACACCCTCATTGTACTGTACCTCATCTAACGAAATTTTTTGCTTGTACCAATTTACAACTAATAGCGAGAGATGAACTTGAACTATTACAAATCTTTGATTAAATTTTCATCAAATGTAACCTTCATCTGTACCTCCGTCACACCTCTTCTGAACAATGAAACGTTCACGTTAACAAATTTCACTCTATAGATAACACATGCATTAAGTGGGGCAACTAACCCACGAGTCCTCGTCGTTAGCAAATATTTCTATACTCACCTCTAAATCTATGAAACTGTGCGGCCTTTCCGTGATCCCTCCTGTTTCCTGCATTATTTGCCCCTCCACACCTCACTGCGGCGTATTCTTCGTCCCTCGTGTGACAGAGTTCCTACACACCCTCCAAAATTTAGCATTAAGGTAAACGAGGCCTTCAGTTATATCATACGATCAAATAAGATATATATCAAATTTATGTCAACGTTATTTCAGCATTTTTGTTCCCTCGTAAACATAAAGCAAAGCAGTTATATTTATTGTCTTCAGGATAAAAGTTATGGTCACAAGTTGTCATTAACTACTGACATGTTTCTCTAGCTACAGCTCATCACTGCTCTCACCGACTCTATTCAAACCTTGAGCACTGAGATATCGAAAATCCCTGCGCATATTTGACTTTTTATTTACTTCCCGAGTTTGATACTTCCGCAGTAATGCCTATGTTTTGCTTATATCGCTGAGCTGCTGCATTATTTTCCTTCTTTCATTCGTCGACACATCCGCTTTTTAATCTTTATCGATTCTATTACATTAGCCCTCTACACTTATAAGGTTTCCTCGCCTCATTAAAAACTGCTGATGACAAAAACATACTCAAATAGCCAAAATACTAAAACTCAAATGCTAGTACCCCTTTGTCTTGAAGCCACAAGCACGCTTTCCTCTCTTCGGTCATTTTGTTCAAAGTTTTCCTCACTTGGTCCAGTCGTGAGTGTCGTACATCGGCCCCTTATCACCAGGGACCATAAAACAGGGCAGTATAACGCCTTATCAACGTGCTACTGGCCTACGCTGGCCCTCGCTGCCCCAAACATGATATTTTGCCAAACTTTGTTGCATTCTCTCTTCATCTGGATGATGAATGAGAAGCTGATTCTTGAGCCAAAATTCATTTCTACGTTCAACTCTCTGTTGTAACATTAGATTATCCTATGAATTATTTTACAAGTATTCACTCAAACTCTAAGTTTTATGTACATCGAAATGCCAAGATTTGTGTACCATGTTTTTGCTCGGCTTTCTACCACGTTGGCGTCGTGACAGGACGCAATTTCTTGCCAATTCTTGGTCGCAGCGCGTGCGCAAGCAGGCGATGTAGAGGCTGAAGACGCGCTGATAGGCCTTAGATCCACGTAGCTACTGTGCGTTACTTGGTATCTCGATATAGAGGCATGAAAAGGATCGTAAGAGATAACTGTTCATAGATAATTACTAGGTACTTACTGTTTCATGCAAATCGATTTCTCAAACGAATGTCCAAAAAATTAACGTGACGATATTGGGGAACATTAGGCGCATCATGTACTACGAGTTGTTTGGATTGTGTTCTTAATTCATGACAGTTGCTCGCCATCAACGACTCTTAAATTTTTTCAAGTTTTAAATTGAATATGTTTGGCCACAGCAATCTTATTTTTAAGTTTCTACTCGCTAGAATGCTGGTTTGTTATGATACCACACTTGTCCTCTGCCGTCGTATGAGCTCAAAGTCGAGTTCTTTGTTTTATTTGAATGGACTTTCCGGCAAAATTTCTCCTTCCTTCCAAGAAGAAAAATGCTCTGAAGAGAATAGTTCACTTAGAAGCTGCTGGCAACTCTGGGGTACGATCTATTTCTGAGCACAATTGAAAAAATATGGCAATGGTTACTGTCCTCGTCAGCTGAACTCAGAGACTTCACGATCCTGAATGATATCCTGGTTACCTACTGATTCCTGAGAGCAATTCACGGGAGGCCTACAGCAGGTCACGTGTGTAGCTGTTATTCATTCATTTCATTCTTTCTTCTTACTTGTGTCAGAAGCTTGCCAATCGTGCTGCTAATTTTCTGCTCTAATGTTCCTGATACAGCATCTGTCTCTCTTATGTATAATACTCCATTTTATTTCTCTGCATTGCCTTCTAGCACACATCATTTTGGAGACGGCGATAAACCATATTTACTCTAACCTGGAAGATTTTTAAGATAAGCAATCAGCATCACAATTTGTTTGGTATGCACTCGGTATTGTTCTGACTGGAGCGTTGAATGTCATCATTGTCGTAATATTCGTCACCAAGTGATGTTGTGACTCCCTTCTACGCATGTCAGAGTAGCGGCATTGTATCATTGTTAGAGACAACTTATGTTCCTAAGCAAGTCTCATTATAGTCACGAAGCTGTTAATTGAATAGTAGTATTTTTTTGACGCCGTTCACGGATCTCGCACACAGGCACATTAAGCTTGGAAGCAGTTAATGTCTTTAGGAATTTCAAATCAGTAATGTATCTCGATGAGCTCACAAGAATTGAAGTATATGTTTTCGTTCCTCGGTCCTTCACAAGGAAGGTTATGGGCGTTGTCAGAATTACCATTAGGAAAGCTACATCGTTTTTCCTAATTTAACCAAAGTAAGATGCTAATAATAATAATAATATAGCAAACATTAAAGTTAAAGCAGTTTTTGTTATTTGCCGCAGTTCCCTCGCATGAACATGTTAACGTGAACTGACTGTAGTTTATTACTACAAAAATATTAAATTTAGACGGGCATAATCTTCTAATTTGTTTTCCTGGCTATGAACTAACCGCGTGTGTGTTTATTTGCTACCATTATTTTGGATTCATTTGACTCACACTTTGAATCGAGCGATTTCTTAGAAATTGAACAAATGTATGCATAAAACTTGTCTTTTCTCTCAGAGCCTAGAACAGACTTCAGAGAATTCTGATTATTCCTTAGAGGCTGCTGTATTCGCAGAAGCGCTGGCTCACTAAACTTTTCTTCCCTCGTTAAACCTCTTTTGCGCGCACAATACTACGGACTTACTGAGCCTCTTCTGTGTGTGGAGCACCATTGGTCCATTGAACATTACAAGTTTTTCCAAACCTGGTCCTGCAGTAAGTACGCTCCGCTAACAACTTTCTGGTAGGCCCCCAGATCTGTAGAACGTGTTGGACGAAAGTTGTGCCGTAGTCATGATACATGAGCTCATCATTACTAGGGAGTGGGATTCATTTGATGACGTATGACCCTCTTGTCCTCTTCATAATTGACAGCTGTGAAGCTTTCCATTAAAACTGGAACATCAAATCCAGGTGATTGAATGTCTTCAACTAGTGCGATAGCGCCAATTCATACGAGTCAAACTAGTACTATGGTAACGTCATGATCCATGGTCAAGTCTTCATCACTTTAATCTTCTTTTGTTTCAAGTGTCCTCTTGAGGATGCTAAGAGAGAAAGTGATAATATGTAGCGTTGATTAGTATTCAAAAAGACATGCACAAATTAAGGAAAGTGCGATTAACAAGCTTGTATTTCAGTGGTGTATGTTAGATGAGTTCTGTTCTATATGTTTACTGCACTCTTTGTGAGTGAGTTGGAACGTTCTTAACAGAGAGAAAGTTTACAGCTTTTTACCTTGCTACTGCATTTGTGTTACCCTTTTTTCGAAGTCAGAAGTTGCAATCAAGTTCCTCATTGTAATCAAATCCGTTACTAAGAAAGATTGCCTCAGCTAGGCAGCTCTTAGACAGAAAGGCGCCGGGTCACTATAAAATACGCCATTTTTCCGTTATTAGTTTTCTTCTCTTACACAGCCATGTTATCGGTACATAAGATACAGAAAGGAAGTTCTGTATATATTTGTGAAACATATTCAGATTCTGATAGTATCACAGGTAATACTGAAAAATGCGTTTTATTTCATAGATCCTTAATTTTATCCCTATTTAAACTGTGGAACTACCACGGGTACTATCTAGGTCATGTTATCGGTAGATAAGGTACAGAAAGGAAGTTCTGTGTATATTCATGGAAAATAGTCATTTAAAACACAATGATTCGTCGTAAATCTTTAATACATTCGTCTCTATTATAATTTCATGTTAGTCAAATCTAAACCGTGGAATTCCCACAAGAACTGTCTAGTATACATATAACCATCATCGACAAACACTATCTTTGCGTAGTTCTAAGACTTTGACTAGCATAATCGAGATGCGTTAGTTTATATATCTTTATCATTATTTTTTAACCTAATATTCACTAAATTATAGCAATTATTTCTTAACACTCAATGAAAATTTAGCAGGAATACTCAGGTTGTTTTGGAGAATTAACGTCCCAGGGGAGTTATGTGGAATTCTTCATTGTCGCTCGGAGGGAAGAAGAGCCTAATGGCTGACGTCCTCAACTCCCTTTCTCTGTCTCTCTCTCTCTGTCTCCCTCTATCTGTCTCTCTCTTTGGAATTACCACTCCATAGTGATGAGCTTATCCACTCACCACAAAATCAGCTACAATTGCTACAAAAGGCTATTGTGCGTTAAGTTGTCTAGTTAGGGACAAATTACAGTATCTCTATTTTTCGAACTTTCATTTCTCTTTCGTAGAGCTAGCTGGTGCTCCGTGCAAACGACCTCGTGCAAGAATGTCTTCGAAATTTAGTTGTTTACACTTCCTTCCTAAAAAGATTTGGTTGTGTTAACTTGCTCTTTTTCACTGTTCAGATACACTTCGAGTAGATACAGTAGTTAAACATTGAAACAAAAATAAACGTTGGATCAAGTGACACCGCAAAAGTGAAAAGTTGTAGTATCAATTGGATTAGCCGTTATAGCAAGCGTGAGAGAGAGCGTAAACATCTTGAAGAGACGAAAATGGGAAGCGAGAGGAATGATGAAATGGAGTTAAGATATTTAAGCAATTATTCGCTCCTCCGTTGTGCCGGCATTCACCACCACATAAACTGGGGACGGAACGAGAAAACATGAGACCTCGATCGTCCTTCAGAAACCCTCGCTCCTTAGAATCTTTATTTTATCAAAATAATTGTTGATAGATTTAGAGCTTCTACTTGGTAGCCAACATTGTTCTACTCGCTGATTGGACAGCTAAATTGTATTTCTCGAGATATACAATTTGGAGTTGAATATTTACTTAAACTCCCTTTGTAGTATTATTAAAGTTATTCCTTCATTAGTTTGGTAGGTAAAATTTGTATCTGGCCTTCGAGCATCAGCATTAACACGTTGAGTGCGATACGACCCGCCGGTGGGTCACTCAGGTTAGGTTCTATAATTTTTTCAAGGCTTTCTAGTGACTGTGTGTACAAAGTAAAGATTTGCACCAGCTAGGCAATCGCAGGCAACGTGTTAAGAAGCCGTTGCGACATTTATATAGCTTTAGTTTTTATGTGTAGTAGACAGGTTCCACTTTAAGGCAAATTGAAAACAGTCTACAACTCATAGTTTGCACGTGGATAATTATCTAGATAGATGCTAGACTTCAATCCTGTAATTACTATATTTAAGTATATTTGCTTGTCGATGGCAGGATGTCTATCATGTAGACTCTGTCCAAAAAGCTCTATGAGTCTTGTCCAGCCGAATACAGTTTTCGGTAGACGTTGCATTAAACGTATGAGCTTGCATAGTAGCAGGATGAGGTTTAGAGGAATGAGGCTGGGTAACGAAGAATTTATCTCTCTGAGCGGACGCACTTTATTACACTGCTCTCCTCATCTGAAAAGGAAATATCGGTTACCATCGAAGTTTACAGCTAATTTCCTTACCTGGAACACTGGGTGTCTGAGATAGAAGTCTTACATAGATAGGGGGGTAGCTGCCCCACTCCACTGTCACTCTCTTAGACTGAAAAAATGTTGGAACTTGTGCTTAGAAGGTCTGCGCCTTCTACACGATGATTTACAAATATTTATAGAACAAATTCGTGTGATCTTTTTATAAAATCCTTCAAATCAATTAAGATGAGTTGTTCAGTACACTTGGAGAGATGTACGAATCAAAAGACGTGTTAATGAGGGTCTGGCTACTAACCTGCAGCTGCTTTCGTCTCTATCGTCAGTTTATTGATCCTATTTTTGGTGGTTGGTTCGATTGAAATTTATAGAACTTTGTGGTCAAATGATCAAAGTTAGCTAGAATGTGGTGTAGCTCGAGTGCAATTTGAAAGTACAGGCAGTCTTGCTGTCGAATTGAGCTGCCCACAACGCTCGAAGGACAACGCAAGTCTCGTCCAATTCATTGCTCTAGCTCTCAAATTTAGCTTCAATTTCAGCCGTGCAGTTGGGATTGGGGTTTGAAAACACGAAGAGTCTGGTTAATGTGGCCGGAAAACTTTTTCCCTCACTTGCATGAGTAATTTTAGAGCAGCGCTCTAAATGAAGTTTTATTGGAGACGGAATGTGTATGATTGTTTGTCTTTTTCATTGTTTGCTTTTAACTAGAACTGTGTCATTGAAGTGAACTGACCGTTTAGCAAATTTTGCCCCGTTTTCTCGCGTTGGGAATATTTTGGAGCCTAGTTTTTATGAAGCTCCTTTTTTTGTATTTAAAGAAATGCGCTTATTCATTTTTCCTAGGGTTATAGATGATCATCAACACTCGAAATGTCATTCAGATGAAATATTTTTAGCCTAGAGCAAATTGGTCGAAGTGCTGGTTATCTTTTTATACAAGTCTAAGAGAATTCAGCAGTAATTATGAGCGAGTCATTTTCGACTAGATTTACAATTCCGTTAGTTAACAGTTTTTGTTTCACCCAATTCTGCTAGTGGGGTAAACAAAATAGAGGTTTAACTTCAAACAGTCTGTAAAACTGTTTGTAGAACAGCTTCCTTTCTCAGAACTACATGACGAATAGTAATAAATAACTAAAATTCAACTGCATGCATTCCATGAAAAAGATATTTCCAAGGATGCATGGCCACCATATTGGAAGACTGACATTTTATCTTACAAGATGTTTTATTAGTCAAGATGCTTCAGATGTCATTTCTCGCTGGGTTAATTTTGCATGATATTATTCATTAATAACGTGTCCTTTGAGTGCAGCTCTTTCGGATGGCGGCTGGGCCTGCAGGCAGTGACGGGCGTGGTGTTTCTGACGTTCGTGATGGGCACCTTCTACAGGTCGGCATCCTTGTACCACCCACAGCGCAGGGCCATACTCCACCTCAAGAATCAGAAGAGAAAAGTGAAGGAAAAATCACGACAAGACGATCACAATCCTTTCTTTGACGTCACCACTCTCAGAAGCAGGACTATCCAAATACTGCTACTCTCTACGAGCTTGTCCAGTTTTGGCATCACCACTCCCATCTTGTACATGGTTAGGGCTCAATCTGTTCCTAACCTGTGTTGAAATGCACGGTTTTCTTTATTTCTATTGCTAATTCAAACCTGTAATCGTGCTACACTGTATGTAATTATTGATATACTTCCGTTCTAACTTTTATTAGGAACATTTTTTTCCTGTCTACTAATGGTTAGCTCAAAAATGTGCCCTAAACCAACTCTGTGAACTAGTCTCTCAGTGGAGTAGGTGGCTTGTCATTCCATCGACCTCCTTTATTCGTCTTCGTTTCTGTTCATGTTTTTTTAGTTATTAGTTTTTTGATCATTAGTAATCTTCGTCGATATCGATCTGCAAATCGGTTTCAACGTACGTTGTTTATGTGACTTTACTAAGTGTAAATTTAAATAATTAATTTCCCCATCCTGAAAAAAAGTTCAAAAGTTTGGAGGTGGCAGCTACAACAGAATAGGTGAAAAAATTATGAGGCCTATGCCATCGTATTGTCTTTAACTTCTGGTACCCTCTCCATTATTTTAACACGTTGCCTCCGATTGCCTGGCCGGTGTAAATCTTCACTTTGTACATATTATTACTAGAAGACACTGTAAAATTTACAGAACCTGACCTAAGTGGCCCACATACATGCCACTTTGTAGTCAACGAGTTAAAGAATTGTCTATACACACAGGGTGGGCCACAAAACAGTTTCCTTTTTTCTAATACGCATAACTGCGTAACTAATGGTCGTGGAAACTTCACCGTGATCTCATTTTCACTGCCATTAATTGTACTTTTATCATATAAAACAATTTTGTATTCATAGACATCGTTTACGAACCGGTAATCGAAAAGTGAGGATTATTTTTTTCGCCATTACGCTAGGGTAATTCTGAAAGGGCAATCTGTGATTATACTTACATAAAAAAATTTATATAAAAAAGAAAAACAATAGACTTTTTAAAGCAAACTATTACTTTTTACTTAAACATAATATATAATGTTTCCATTAGAACAAATGATCACCGTTGTTCTGAGGCACTTTTGACATTAGAGTTTCATTTCTAGCATTGATTTTCTAATAATTCCTGGATTGTTTACACGTTCATTGATATTGTGAATGACACGATCACGTAAATATTCCGGGTCTGTTGTAGGTGTTTTATAAACTTTATCTTTGAGATGACCCCAAAGAACCAACAGGAGTCGATAATGACCCCAAAGAACCAACATAAAAAGTCGCACAGAGTCATATCGGGACTGCGCGGTGGCCATTCTACCGTATGTTCAACTCCAATGACACTTTCTCTAAATATTTCTGTTAAAGTGTTCTTTACGCTGATATTCTTGGCATGGAGATCTGTCTTGCATCCCCCATACTCTGTCAAATCTATTCCCGTAACCAGCTTGCAGCTGTGGAATAATTTCTTGTTTTTTTTAGCGCTTTCAGAATCCCCATTTTTCGATTACCTGTTCGTAAACCATTTCTATGAGTATAAAATAATTTTACCTGATTAAAGCACAATAAATGGTAGTAAAAATGAGATCACGCTGAAGTTTCTACGGTCGTTAGTTACGCAATTATAAGTATTTGAAAAAATGAAACTTTTTTTTGTGGCGCACCCTGTACAATACAGGGTGGGCCAGAAAGGATGTTCCATTAAAGAACTTTTATAGCTCAAAAACTATTTGAAATAGAACATAAAACTTCATGTCAAAACGTTTATTAGATTTATGAATTCTCCTAAAAAATAACATTTAAGTGTGGAAAACAATCTCTGTTAAGTGACGCTCGTTTTCGCGACAGCACATTTCTAACCTTTTGAAAAAAAATTCTGTAACCTTCGTTAATGTTTTGCTATTAATTTACCTAATTTCCTCTTGGATTTTTCTCTTTAATTGAGCGATTGTGGTAGATTTATTAATGTAAACGTTTCCCTTAAGGTATCCCCATAGAAAAAAGTCAGGTATGGTTATGGCCGGAGGTCTAGGTGGCCAGTTAACATTGTCATGCTGAGATGTTTCAGAATGTTTCTCAGATGTCTAGCTTGCCTCAACTTAAACCAAGACATCTGAGAAACATTTGGTATCAACAAGATGGCACCACGAGTCACACCTCGAGAGAAACAATAATTCTTTTAAATCGCTTGTTTATGTAAAAATTTATCTCTCGGCATGGTGATGTTCACTGGCCGCCTGGCTGCCCGAACCTAAGCATGCCGACTTTTATCTATGAAGATAGCTTTAGGGAAAAGTTTACATTAATAAACCTACCACAATCGCTCAATTAAAGAGAAACATCCAAGAGGAAATCAGGCAAATTAACGACAACATATTAAAGAAGGTTACAGAAAATTTTTAAAAGAGGTTAAAAATGTGCTGTCGCGAAAACAGGCGTCACTTAACAGAGATTGTTTTCCACACTTAAATATTATTTTTTAGTGAAATTCATAAATCTAATAAATGTTTTGACATAAAATTTTATGTTCTATCCCAAATGTTTTTTGAATAATAAAAGTTCTTTAATGGGGCATCCTTTCTGGCCCACCCTGTAGTATTGTAGAAGCGTCTCCATAGCAACTTTATCTCGAGACAGTTCCCGAGGCACTAATATAGCAGCTGAAGCATTCAGCTTGATGCAGAATTTTATGTCTCACGGCAGATTCAAAGTTAGCCACCGTAGTCGAGTGGTATGCGGCCCGTGTTCTGTATCGGGTCTCTGCTTGTGTAGAAAGACTGCGTGCGGGTTCGAAACCCGGCAATGAATACGAGCTGTTTCTCGTTTCACGCCGTGAGCTCGCACTTATCGGTAAGACCTCAGCAATTAAGACCTCGCCCATGGATCGTCGCACACATCCCAGGATCGTCGCATGGAGCTCATCATCACCCTTACTCTAAGAATGTTAACCTTAAGAATTTAAAAACCAATGTACTAAATGTCTATGTACTGTGTACTTGATTGGAAATAAAGATTGTTTTAGGCTACAGCCTAACTTTGCAGTACACAGGGGAAGTTTTTGAAAAAAATGAAAAAAAAGCCGCAGTACACAGGTGAAGTTTTTTTTTCAGTAAAACCGAATGCATAACGACACTGGATCCCCTGTTACTGTCCATTCATTTCAATAGAAGTTGTACCGCCAACGTGGAAAGATGTCTCTCTTCAGAGTACATAAATTGTGCTCATAGAATGCATTCTTTTAAGTATGCTGACGTTTTTAACTGTACCCTCGTTGCAGGCTCAACAGGCCGAAGAAGCAGGTCTCGAGCAGAACTCAGTGATGATGCTACAGACTTACCTGGGGCTTGGCTGGTTCTGTGGATGCGCTACGTTTGGCTTTCTGACCGTACACCGCAGCACCGAGTGCAGGGTGGGCCTTCAGTACCTCTGTCAAGCCGCCATGTTCCTCTGTGGGGTGACCTGCCTAGCCTTCACTGCAGTCGAGGGTGAGTCTCGCAGCCTTCATCAATCCTTACTCACCACAGCATCTACTACAGGCTCCAGTCCCTGTGCTTCTCGGTAGAGCCACTTCTGTCGGAAATTTTACTTAATACGTTCACTGCCGCTTGAAATTTAGAGCTTGAAATTAAGCTTGAAATGGCGCACATGTTCGTCAAGCAGCAGCAAACGTGTAACTCAATTGAAATATTTTACCTGTCAGTGTTTAGTACTTTTTTACCACATAGAAACTGCATTAAACGATTATGATGCAACCTTGGTCAGAAAATGTATACTAAATCTTGGACTATTCTGCAGCCAATTGTGAAATAAAATAAACTGTTCTGGTCCTTTGCTGAATATGTTTACCCGAGGATCGTTGTATATTCTCTGTTCTTGGTCTATTTTCAAAGTAAATTCGATTCGATGCCACTATCTTTTCTACTCATTAAAGTAAATAGTCTACTTTGTTCTCAGGATGATGATGTATTATCCTTTTACTCAAAGTATCGAAACTAAATTCTTGTAACCGAGTATATTAGTTACATAATTTTATACAGCACAAAGAGGCATTGTACCCTTATTTCCTGATACAAAGACCACTTTGTTTTCATATGTTATTAAAGCTGCTCACTCAAATTATTGTCATTTCATGTATCTTTCTCTCGTGTATCACTCATGCCACGACACTGAAGCTACGATCCTTTTATTCCCCCAGGGTATCCAGGCTACGTGTTGTTCTCGTGGCTCTATGGTATATTCTGTGGTGGTTTCCACTACGCCCTCAAGATGTTCACCTACGAGAAGGTGCGGGCACGTAACTTTGCTCGCACGTGGGGCTTCGTGCAGTGCTCACAGGCCCTCCCTACAGCTCTTGGCGTCCCGATCACGGGTGAGCAAAACTCCACGAAATCCATAATCTCAAAACCATTTTAACACGTTAACCGCCACATGTACCACCGGTGGTACATTTGAGGATTTCACTTACCGCCGCATGTACCACCGGTGGTACATTTCCAAATTTTTAATAATTATTTTCAAAAATTAATTTAAAATATTTACGGAAGGTTAAATGATAAAGTCGTAAAATGGTAAAGTCGTGGCGGTAGTGACAAATCTCTGATATCAGGCATGGCGGTTAACGTGTTAAGCAGAACTGTCTGACCTTGGGAAATGATTCCAGTTTGCATTTTCTGTGGCTTGCAAGTCTCTGATAGCAACGTGTGGGGCCTTCAATTTAGGCTTTTGTTAAATCAGCTTGTTTCAAATGCCTGTATACTAGGATATGAGATAGCATGATGATAAGGTGTTTAAAAACATAAAAAATTGAGGCTGAATTTATTGCACGTGTAAGATTATTTTTATAGAAGAGGCGTCATCAGTACACAAAATCTCTATCACATGCTTGCGTATGATTCCGAGTCATAATTTGATACTGAAAATGATTGTAAAACGAAAGCGTTGCGTTTACGCTTGGGATATTTTTACTTGATGTTTAAATATAGTTCAGTGTCATTGTATCCTGTTTACGTGTAGATCGATTTCTCTATTCAGTTTATAAGATGATTCAATTTTCCTCAGACGTATCATAATATGAGACACTAAACCTTGTACTTGTAACAAAAAACTTGTGTACATTTGTCCAGCATTTTAACAGGGTCACCAAAAACACAACCGCGCCAACTAAGGCTTCATTTCATACACTTGAATAGTTTAAAAATGTTAAGAAACCTCATTTAAGATTATTCGAAAGGATCTACAGGATCATTTCTATTACAATTAATTTTACAAACTATTAAACTAAAAATAAATCAGAACTATGCTCAGAAAATTATTTTTTGAAGACCTTGGTCTCTCTTTCTGGACTTCGCTCGTAGGTTTTCTTCCTTAATTCAATGAAAATAGGTTACACTATCATGTTACCAAGCCGGCATACAAAACATGGTACTGATGACCATGCGTGAAGTATTATCATTAAACGAAAGTGCATCTTAAATTTGTCCGTGCTGCAGATTGGTTTATGTTAACTTGGTCAAACTAGTTCATAAAGACTATAGTGAACACACTACAGCGTGCAATACCTCGTTCACGATGTCACTCAGCCCTCACATGATAGCATGAGCTCAGTTGTATTTTTATTTGGTCTCGTAAAGAGTACACATCGCTCATTTCTCCACATCCACACCCTCCAACGTCTAATTTGACTGTAGTAAAGGTTCTTTTGAAATATAGTTTATTTAATCCTAATTTTAAGGGTCGTTTTAATATCGCTACGTTTATAACAGTTTCACTTATTATCCATGTTTTGATTATTAAAATCTATAAGAAAATTAATATGCATTATTTATTTAATATCTATGTAGCCATTGAGAAACAAATCTTTGAGTATTCCTTGCCGGTATCCAGGCTACATCAACATCCAGTACGGCAACAAGGCAGGCTATTACTTCTCCTCAACCTTCATCATATTCGGCTCCATGACCATCTTCCTCATCGACATCCACCGGCGGCGGGCAGCTCGCCACCAACACAAGCACAAGTCAGAACCTTTTCTTGCTTCAGTGCATATTGTCATAGGAAATTTGTTAGTTGGATTTCAACTGAACGTGTGAAGCGACATGTAGAGTTTTGTACCTTAGCTGACGGATCTGCGCCGTCAAAACTGTTTTGTGTTACTTACCTTCTTTGTTAACTGCTTGCTTTGGTTTGTACCACACCAATGGTATAAGACAAAGACGAGGGATCAAAATCAATTGAATTGCGAGAATAAGGGACCGGGATGACTTTATGTTAAGAATATTAGCAAGACTTTGATAGAAATAACGAAGACAATGTGCAGCACAGCAGAAACGTGCCTCGCTGTGTCTGGTGCAGCACAAGAACAAGTCTTGGCCGGATTAACTCCTCAGACTTTGTATTATGAGCACACTCTCAATTAACTTCTTGAAGAGATTCAGCTTGGAATGAATACAAATATTAGCCCTCGGTCTATTAAACAAAACCGCAAAACTAAGTTACACACGATTAACCTGCAAGTTAATCTTCTTCTTCTGCAGCACAAGTCCTAATTACTAGCCAAAAAAACTTTTACGCTTCTAACCAACACCACAGTCATGGTGTGCACCTTTAATCAATGTGAATGGTACACAAATATGTACTTAATAGAGAACCTGTAGTCGTATGCTCCCTTGAATATATTTTAATTTTAAGATTTAATAGTTTTACAGTAATATTTCAGTTTGAAGGGTCATCTATTGTTCATAGTATAAATAAAAAATACTCTAGGTTCACAAAAAAAATTGGAAGTGCAAAATTGCATTGCAATCTGCAGATATTCGGTGAAAGAGTACAATTGTGTTCACTCGATATTTAGGCGGTGCAAAAGCTGCAAAAAGTTACTGGCACTCAGATGTGCATATGAACGGAACTTGACAGCTAAATTTTCAGGAGAGGTGCAACTAAATTAGTTTAACTTAGCACCATTTTCTAGTACTTCATCTCAACCGAACCAATTCAAAGTAAAAGTAAGTGAAATATGAGAATCAATACCCCGAGAGTTACACGCTAAAATTACCTCTACAATACTTGAAACGTCACAAAACCTTTCGAAAAACATTTGTCATTAAATTGAGATGAAGAAGCTATTATAAGTACTGTAAATGGTGGAGTACGTCTCATTTATGGTTAATTGCACTACAGAACTCAACACTTTTATTAAAGTAGATTAAATTCTATCAGTTTGTCCCTATGAAACATCTTATTTGTAATGATTCATAACTCTCTTGCACTTTGTAGAACACTACCTCAGTTCCAAGGCCAGCCTATCAAGAACCCTTGTATAGTAGCATTGTTTTATTGGTATTTTCCTTTTGGTCAAAATACTCAGATCACTAATGTTGCGCTGGCGCTGCACTGGTGTCTTATGGCCGTAAGTCCGACCTAAGATTATGCTAAAAATAAGACAATTTTAATTCCTATTTATAAATATTTAATGAAAGATGTACTAAGAACTTGAATTTTTGTGTAGACGTGATATTTACAGTCATCATAGCAATTGTTGTGATAACTTGAATAGTGATCACTAATGCCCACAAATGCAGAACCCTTCTAATAATTTTTTCTTATGAAGAGACAGAATCTTGTTTTCTGCTCGCTTTAAAGCCTTGTCCAAAATTGAGCCCACACCAAGCACCCCCCTCCTCTAGCAGTGACGTGCGCATGCTTTGCTCTCTGAAAACTTTTCTCATTTGTAAGCGTTATTGTCTGTAAGACTTACAGTCAGAACTTTAATATCTGTAAGACAGTCAAAACTTTAATATCTGTATGGCATACGGTAAGGACGTTGATGTCTGTGAGGCTTACAATTAGAACGTTCATATCTGTGATACAGTTACAAAAATGTTTCTTGACAAAGATATAATTGCATGCAATGAAACTTAATTTCTTTAGAATAGAATAGAATAGAATAGAATGAGGCTATAGGAACGAACCTTCGGGCCCATTATTGGGTCGGATAATTACTTAGATAATTATTCGGTTGTTTACCCAAGTCCCATGCCGTATTTCTAGCCGCGTCAACCATGTCGGCAGCGGGTTTCGAACCCGGGTCTTTCCGCTCGCAAGCAGATTCGCTCACCAGTCGACCAAGCTGGTGATGTGCATCCTCTAGTTTTTAAAAATTGATTTCATTACTGAAGCGGTAACGTGAATTTAAATGTACCTACTTTGAATTCGAATATTCTGACACGTTCAGTTTTTGGTTAGTAACAATTTTATTCTTTCGAAACTGAATTGATACATTAAAATTTATAAATCTGAGACTTCGTCCAACATGATTATTGATGTGTTAATAGAAATCTAACCACTTCTAACAACGATACATAAATGGTTTACCCAATTTCTTTTCAACCGCGAGTAGAATATGTCAGGCGCAATTCTTTCAATTTTCAAAGAGTTAAGTAAGAAATGGACTTGGAGGCTAAAGAACTGAGAAGCCTCCTCTTCTATATACTCTTCTGGTATTTCGAAAGGTTTTAAGATTGTAGGGAAAATACGTTAGTTCGCTTTGTAAACTATTTAACCTCCATCATCCGCCTCATGTTCTTCGTTCATGGCTCATTCTCCATTTATTCTTCAATTAGCGTTACTTTTTTGTTTGTTTTGTCTGGTACTTATTTCGTTGCTCTAACATTTGCTTGCCACGCAGGTCGGGGCGGCAACACACGTGTCAGCGTCGTGGTTGTCCGGAGTCTCGATCACGACGAGACTCCCTGGCTGCATTCAACATCGAACCTCCAGCACACACCCCTAGTCTCGCCTCCCTCATCCACCACCCTCGTAACATCAATGGTCTGCCTGAGGTACGTCTAAACTTTGCCAAATGCCTACGAAATCTTTAAATTATACATGAAAACTTTCAAAAGGTATGTACGTGCCAAACTGATGCGTTGTAAGATACAAACTCCGCAATATCGTCGGTCTGCCAGAGCTACGTGTCAGTTTGTGGCAGTCTCAACACAATCGTAGTACTCGCATCACCTCTGGCCTACCAATTATTGTATGTTTCATAAAAAAAGATTGTTGTGCGCTTGAAATTATAGAATGATTTTTTTATTACGTTATGTGTTGTACTTGCGTCTCACTTTACATTTTCTCTTCCGCTTATCAAACCTTTATTTTTGATAGGTAAAACGAAATGTTTACTGAAATTTAGTAAACTTTGAAAACCTACAGCTGTTCAGCTATTAGTTTCTTATTGAATTATTTAAACTGAGCTAATATATGAGTAACCTAAAGTGGAACCTCAATAATGAAATTATCTGCGTTTAGGTTGGCCGCCATCCCTTTATCAATCACATCTGCTCACTGATCTTGTATTGCAGACGCTGGATCCTCGCAACAAGGCAGAGCTGACGTGCATCTCAGAAGAGGGCATCGCCGACATGGACCTGCCTGACCACTTGCTGGAGGAACTGGACTACCTCGGTGACTGCATCACTTCGTGCGACAAGGTAGAGAACTTCCTGATGAGAAGCGAGTACGAGAACAACTTGATCATGAGAGGTGGAGGGGATAACGCAAGTTCTGCCGGCTACAATGAGCGTCGTTTTAGTCGAATCAGGAGGTCGCTGTCCATCAAGACAGCCAACTCGTTTCAGGCGAGTAACGGCAACGAACCAGCCACCACCCTCATGCTCGAAGAAGCTCCTGCTCCCACGGCAGCCCCTGGTGGTTCTGGTGCAAGCGAACTACCTTCGTCCTCATCTCTAGAGGTTAACAATCACAATAAGTTCACTCCCAGTAGACATATTACTGTTATCGAAGAGGCCTCTGTCTGAGGCATGTATAATATATTCTTAAGCGTCTTCTCACTTGTCTACGGTACGTTAGCTGAGAGATTACTGTTGATGAAACTTTCGCACATCCTCAAAAAATTACGTCAAGGGTTGTCATTTTGAACACGTTGTCCGTAGAAACGTAGTTCTCAATTCCTGGTCTTACTGGACTAACTTCTTTGAGGCCTCAGCCAATTGTACAACTATTTCATGATCAGCTGCAATTTCCTCTAGAAACTGAAGCAATAATTTTTTATAGACAGTTACAGTTTCGAAGTCAGTTTTTGCTGACGAGGGTAAAAAGAGCCAAGTTCCCATTCAAGCGCGAATAATTTACATGGCTGGCATGTACAAGGCTGCAGCTTTGTTTACTAGTCTCTGAACACGTTTGTATTTTGAGAACTTGTTCATTTTTGTAAGTGATTATTCAACAAGTTTTTATACTCAAATATCAAAGTATGAAGAGGGATTGAGCTCCAAAACTGTTGTCATTTTGAACATGATGATCTTACATGAGATCAATATACGTAATAGTGAACCTGTTATCTATTCCTATTTGTGCAATTATTACCTATCCTATCAAATCCTACTGTGCAAAGCATGACTGAAACCCTTCCATGTGCTCTTCCATTTCTTTAATACCAAATACAATACAAGAAGAATACTCTCTCGTGAGACAGTTTTTGGCCCAAATGTTGTAGCCACGATGACGAATTCATCACAAGTTTGACCTACCACTTGTGTGTAAATAATGGCTGTTGTCTGATAAATGTTGATCCCATCTGTATTTTTGTTGATATGGTCTTAAGTTTGTTTCATTTGTAAAGTTTAATTCGTAAGGTATTATAACTGTACATGTTGGATGACCGAATCTAGATGAGATACGGCCAGTTACAACGTATGATTTTCAGGAGTCTTATTAGTTTTCTCTGTCCTGTTCTCGTTATCATGCCTTGTTGGAAATATCTATTCTGATATATTTTTAACTGAATTTCATGATTCCTAGTTTATTAATTTTATTTACGGATAGAAAATTAGTGCTGTCCACACTAGCTATAAAATTCCTCACGGTATTCTACTATTGAATATTATACTTCCTTTTAATTGAGAAGAGAAACTAAGCTAATTGCGTGAGAAACGGGTGAGAAAGCAACCACCGAAATTAGTTTGGAAGAGAGTATAAAAATATTTGAGAAGACCTCGTAATAGAAGTACATAAAAAGCTACATTGCAAAATTTTTAGCATACAAATTTTCGATAGATTCATCCAATAATTCTGAGTCGAAACAATTCATGTGAAATGATCAGCACTTTTGAGCCGCACGAGGGCTTAAACTGTGGGCCCAAGTACGCTGCTAACTCATGATTCTGGCGAGTTTCAGGTAGGGAATCAACGCTATAAGTTAGAAAACGGGCTCCAATTTCTATGGAATTCTTAGATGTTGAGTGATATTTCTCATCACATACCTTCAAAAAATTGTCTAGCTATTCACACGCACGCATATTCAAGCTCATTCTTGTTCCTGAAGATAAGTTGAACAGCTGGATGAGCTGAGCTTAAAGATATAAAACACAGTAACCCAAAAATCGTTTTGCATATATCTGTAGATATATTTACGTTTATTTAGCTTCATCAGCAAAAAAAAATTCTTTAAGAATTCTACAGCTCATGAAAATTCTGAAAGCTGCCTCATTTTATATATTTTACAGTCAAGTGGTTTAAGAAGACTGGTTAGATCCAAGATCTAGGAATAAGGGGGCGCTCTCAGTCTGCCGTAATTCCGAGGGGTCAAGAATGTCATCTGTTTCAGAATATCCAAGAGTCCGAGAAGGCCCCTAAGATCAATAGCTCTCGAAACTGGAAGTGCCAGAATCTGTAAACCAAGTTTTCACATCAGCTTGAACTCTTTTTGTTCCAACGCAGACAGTTCATAGCCTAAAGAATACTTCAAAAACAAAAAAATTAATGAGTAAAGTCATGCATTGGTTGAAAAATCCAAGGCATGACTTTACAACTATCTTTAATGGTAGGTCATTCAATGCCCCAGAAATTTATTATTATTGCTAAAATGATAGATTGATGCGAGTAACTATAAAACATGTCGAAAAGAGGTCTATAAAATTTACTGCATCCAAAAACGAGTATCTGTGATGGCGATCGCGCAGTGTCTTCGACTAGGAAAATTTTACTTTTGTTCGTCTTGCTGAAGTTAAAAATCAAGGCTGCTAGTATCAGGCTCCCGGTGACAGCGATTATCGTCAATTATCTTTATAGTGGATCCACTCGTCTTCTCGTTACTTCGTATATTCTCTTTATTTAAAAAAACTTATTTTGGAACATCTTGTAAATAATTTAAGTTATGCAGTGTTTGAAGGTTGATTATTTTTGTGTCCCCAAAGTGGAACACCCATCCACAATGTCAACAGGACAATGTTCCAGGTTTTGCATTCGATATTATGTGGCTTATTTAATACCACCACGAAGCTTGCGCATGTTGTACATCTACGTATGTGAATGTACTACTTACACTTATACTTTGCTTGATTTGGCAAATCAAAGTAACTACTCTTAGGAAGATAAAACTGTTGAAGTAGTATGTTACAAATTACAAAGTACCCTAAATTTTATCAAAATATCCTAATGAAATATTCAGACTCATGCTCGGACATTATAGCAATGTACCACTGTTATTTCTATACGCACGAATGTTCGTTCATTCAATGGCCAGTTTGAAAAAATAGAAATAAAATATTTGTCGCTATAAATTGTGTCCTGCATTTATATGTTGGAATGTAAAGCATTTATTCTGCCAAACTAGTGAAGTAACCAAAAACACGCAGATCATCCTCACCATTTTCAAAATTTTGTTCTAACGAGCCTTGTGTTACTTTATAATTAATTCACACATTTCATGGTTTTTTCACGTAAGGTGTTACACTCATTGTATATTTTACACATTTTGGTGGCATATGTCTAGTATATGTCATTTTGTTTTTGTTGCGATATTGTACCTTTTATGCATGATAAGGTTTTGTTCGAGTTTACCTACTAGTCAAAGCTGAATGTCTAATTCAGCCTCTGCAGTAGACTTGACCATTCTAATATCTATGTCTCTTCAATTAATTCATTTTTTGGATTATATTTTTTAGTCAATTTCTACGAACGTATGCAGAAATTATTCTGAACTTTAATGAGTATTAAGTTTCTGCTATGATATGATAATAAATGAGTTGTACGATGCGCGAATTAAGACTTCTTATCTCTGATAGCTTGGGGTAGGGAAGTTGTGCAGAGTTCAAGTTGTGGAAAATTGTACCTTGTTGATGTTTCTCATGGTATTTCTCCGATGAAGAATCATTAGAAATATGTTAAGCCGATTAATCATTTTAATCCGTTTCCTACTCTGGTAAAAATGATGACTATGGCATTATTCATCATTTTGCCAATATGAATTCTGCCAGTTTTCAAAAATAGAATCATACTTACTGATGTACTTTATTTGAGGTCCAATTCAATATATATATATAGATATCCGTGCCGACCAATGGAGGGCAAGGACGTGTACGTTCTTCGAGTGAAGATTCCTTACGAATTCCTATGTTCTTCGTATGGTTGTCCTAAAAGCTAATAAATAGTACCCAACTTTGGTACGTATTTGATACGTATTTATTAAGAGTATTTCTTGATACTAAACTTTGATACGTATTTCGTACCTCTAGTGTCAATGCTTAATCTTAGAAAAAATGTCTTAAGCTGGTTTACCTAACTTTGGTTGGCCGTGTAAAGATGTGAGTAAGGGACTATTTTTAGGGGTTATTTTAGAGTTGCATGCTTATTTAGGAAAGTAGACCATGACTTAGCAGTGTGACAAGAGGCCAAACTTAGATGGCTCCGGATACTAGAGAATTATGTCACTTGAACCCCACAGATGAGAATTACTTTCCGCTACCAACAGTGGCATTTATTTCATAGAAAGTAAGCACACTTGAAACATCAAATATAAGCATATGCTAAAACATTATTTACTCTACAATGCCCTGTAAAATTTGTCGACCAATCTCAGAGTACACTTTGTGTCAACGAAGTTGTGCTCTTACTAACTTGCGTGGCCCATACTATTAGGTACCATATTTCCTATTCTGCATGTTTGCTCTTATTTTCAAGGAATCGGTTGCAAAGCATTGAATGGTGGGGCTACTCAAAGAATACCTGTGGTTTTCAAGCCTTCGTTCGACCGAACCTGACTTCTTCTTTTTTTGGAATTTTTCCTCGTGATCTTTATTGAAATTTCTGAAAAATATCATTTTGAAGAAAGTCGGGTTGCATGTAGTATTTTTTCTCGTTTTTCATGAATTAAAAATTTAATCGCTACATAACGAGCTACTTTTATAATACCTTCAAAGCTATTTTTAAATGAAATTTTTAGTGAACACGCCTATGATACTATCTTTCAGTATGACTTGGTGCTCCTCGAGTGATGAAATTTTCGTATTTCCACTCCACTTGGAGGAGAATGTTAGCAGAGTGAGTCTGTGAGACACAGCGCTGCTCAGATGCATTTACAGCTATTCACAACAGAATCTGTTGGGGTGATTAAGCAGTGTTGGGTGCGCAACTGGGAAATAATTGCCGCAAGCCACCAAAAATAGTTGCGATTACAACTGCAACTAAAAAAGTCGTGATTACCATTGCGGCCGCAATAAATTGGGATGCAACTGCCCAACACTGTTGTTAGGTGAGCTGTGCCGGTATTCGTTAGCACTCTCGTATTCGTTCTACTATTTGATGTTTTTCTCGTGAAGGAGGTGGCCGTTCGGCGCAACTGATCTCTTGTACGAGCGTCTTTGTCTGTGTCTCTTTCATCTTGTCACGTCACTTTTTGTCTTTTCAAGATGCTTACCCTATTTCCTTCGGTAGCTGGAGCGGGCTGTGCTAATCGAGACAATGAAATTTTGTACCCATATGGTTCCAATTAGAGTAAACTTTGATCAAGTTTGACTCAGACTGTCACATTAGTTTAAGCAAAACCGTCCTAAAACTCTCGAAATAAAAGAATGATTTTTCATCTTATATGTCTTTTGCTATCTCTATTATAGAGGGCGTGAAAAGAAACTGTAATAAAAAATAATTTTTCATAACAGTACCACTCTAAGAGATAGTCTAGTCCGTTTTTTCTCCAGTTTGCCAGTTAGATAAGAAAGCTACAATTCATGATCTAACTTCATGGTATTAAATTTTTAAGCTAGATAATTTGTATGAGAATTTATCTAAAAAGTCCCGAATGCGTTGAGACAGAGATCAGAAATGTTTTCAGAGACCAAGTGGGAATGAGATACCCAGTTTTCCAGATGCATTAAAATTTACTATGAAGAATAAGAATGTGACGCCACAGTAAGGAACAGAGTGACTACAATTGCAGAGAAATTGCTTGATCATGAGTGACACTGTAATGTAATGAAAAATTCTATTTAGGCTGTCAACCATTAGTGCGTGCGCACGTAGCTACAACTGGGCAAAAATCCGTATGTTTTCGGCCCCGTCAGATTTAATAACTTTCAAAGTTATATTGTTTATTTGCTATATGACGTTACATTCTTATTCTATGATAATTTTAATCCATTGAGTAAATCTAGAATTCAATTTTATCTTCATTCAGGTGAAAAACAACAGTAGAGAAAATCCATGGTAGACCTAGTTTTTTTCATTTCTTTCTGTGTCGATAAGTGTTTAGTGGAGATTAATAAATGTGGAAGTCTTGTGTGTTTTCATTTCACTTTTTTAACGTCACTTTTGGGAATGCAAGACGGAACTTGACACAGCAATCCCTTCCCTCGTATAAAATGTTCAAGTGGGGTATACTATGGTAATCAAATTTACAGTTAATTAGCTAAATTTTTGTTCACCCGAAGTCCCAAATTAACGACTGCTTCTATATTAATTAAGCAGTATAGAGGGGCCGCTGCTGTGAAGGCTAAAACGTTGCCACAGTAATGAAATTCATTCCATCTAAATATATTCATCTTTGTGACTTGCTTTTCGGTTTGGGAAAATTAAGGTATCGAGGCCAAGACTGGACGAGGGTTGTAGCCATCGTAGCAACATCGGCCTTGCATGATCTCAGTTTGCAACGAATGCTGAAATCATGCGTTCAGATTTTTACGATGGATCAACTTAATCGAGGCTACAATCACTATATAACGGCATTGTATTTTTTAACGCTTTAAACTGAGAGTCAAAGGTATTAATAGCTGAAAAAACTATAACACCTAATGAAATGTGATTTAAAATCATTGATCATTTTCCATCATTTATTTATAAACAGTTTTTAGCGTGCTTCAATTTGACTTGATTAACATATATCAGTATAATGGATATACTAAATATGTATATAATTACCATAAATCAGGTAAACAGAAGAATATAAACTTTATTAAACTAGTATACAACTTTGAAAATACATTATGTGAGACAAAAATGTTTATTTCGTGTTTTTCAATCATTACACATAATGACTGGGTATTTCCTATGTAGAAGTTCACCTAGCAAAAGATGTACCATTTTAACATGGAAGATGTGGGGATGTGTGATCATAGCAGTATTTGTTCGTAAGCATTCACGAGTTATTTACAAAAACGGTAGCAAAAAACGTATTAAGAACTGGTTTATGACAATTTTCACTGTTCCCATTCAGAAAGTCATCTTTTGAAGGTCCTGTCGGGCCGCTAAAATATCGTGATTATTTTAGTATTAAATAATATTAAACTTAGTAATATTTTAGAGTAAATCTTTATACTTATTTCACACCTCTTCTGATTGTTTTTTTTTCAAGTCTAAATTTAATCATGGTCATGACTTCAAATTGTAACTCTCGTCGTTTATAGAAGAGCGTAGTGAACCACAGGTTCTCAAACCAAACGCCCGTCAGTCCGTGCATAACCATTATCCAGTGAACAACAAGTGTATTCGTGCTTTCAGTCTCTCTGACGGGTAAGTTTCAATTGACATGTTGTTAGGGAGTTTAGCGCTTCACTTAATTACTAGTTATTCCTTAAACTTATCATTTTGGCCTGGCCTAAGCGTTCCTCTGTAGGTTTAACAGTTTGTGTAATTCCGGTGATTGTTTTTCGGTAATTCGACGGATCTCTCGTCGTATATTATTCCACAATGCGATAAATAATTTACCTAGTGTCTGCAGTATTCGTATTGTTGAGATTTGAGTTTATCACGCAGCCTGTAATGCAAAATGAATTATTAGGGTTTCCCTTTGTATAGCCTTAAGCAACAGTTCTAACCAAGATTTCCTTTTGCAAAACAATGAGTTAATTGACAGCTAATTTGTACACCGAAATCTCATTTCAGGTAGTCATGTTTCATTCGAATGATTTCGTTTGTGTTTGAAGAAGTAGTGGTGTAGTATACCTCGAATAATAACTATTGCGTCAGGCAGTAAATATCGCTGGCAAGTTCCGTATCACTCGAGTCTCTACGTTCGAGTATTTTATGATGGGCACACTAAAAAGATCGACCAGCCGTTTTGATACGGTGATTAAATCCCACAGCCTCGGGGAGAAGCTGTCTATAGACATCTCGTGTTGTATTTCTTTAACTGCCAACTAATTAGGCACGATGCCTCAGCGTTT
Source organism: Trinorchestia longiramus (assembly GCA_006783055.1). Taxonomy (NCBI): domain Eukaryota; kingdom Metazoa; phylum Arthropoda; class Malacostraca; order Amphipoda; family Talitridae; genus Trinorchestia; species Trinorchestia longiramus. The sequence goes on along the minus strand of VCRD01000421.1, from coordinate 6,332 downwards.
CACTCAGCGGTTGTCGTATAATACTGTCTCAGGATATTAATACTTCTGCTAAATTTTGTATTCATTTCGAGTTACTTAATAGTCCTTGTTCGGACAGGTCTCGGTTTACGGATTACAAGCTCTCAGTTTTGGTCTTCGATCTCGGCCCTAATTT
>VCRD01000420.1:199506-298533 GCA_006783055.1 Trinorchestia longiramus | reverse complement strand
AACCGAATAATTATCGAAGTAATTATCCGACTCAAGAATGGGCCAGAAGGTTCGTTCCTATAGCCTCATTCTATTCTATTCTATTGTACATTATACTAAATTTTGCGAATTGAAACAACCACACCAGATCTATAATACCAAAGACCGTTGAAGTACAACTCTACATTCGTCCTTCCATTACAAGGGTAACATGCTACACTAGCGCGTATTTCTTTCTAAATACAAAAATCGTCGAAAAATTCCTGACGAGGGGTGAAAAAATAAAACATTTTATAAACACTAGATAGTTCCGGTGGAAATTACATGGCATAGGTTTGATTAATTTGAAATCCATATATAGACGAATATATTAGAAGTTTACGACGAATTATTGTGTTTTAAATGACTATTTTTCATTTATTTTACAGAATATTCATTCTGTATCTCGTCAATCGATAACATAGCCTAGATTGTACCCGAGGAAATTCTATGGTTTTAAAGTGATAAAATTAAGAAGTCCAGAAGTTCCCCTGGTAAAAAAGTATGCTCATGTAAATCGATAAAAATTACGTTCCAAAGTCTTAAACAGAAATCTCCGAGCTAATGAGTTTCCTAATGTACATCTAATCAGTTTTGGTGCAATTAAATTAAAATGATTTTTCATGTAGTTTTTAGAAAAACGTAAGGGATTTACGTTTAGCATAATGGTATTTTTCAAAAAAAATGACCGAAACTCCGTAGATAGGCTAATGTTGGTCTGTAAATCACGAAAAAACACATCAGTTTTTGCATAATTATTTTTGATTCTTCGCACACGAGTCCAGAAGTTCCGTTGGTAAAAAAAGCTCATAAATCCATAAACGTTGCGTATCAAATTCTTTAAAATAGAAATCTCCGACCTAACGGGATTCCTAATTTACCTCTAAACTGTTTCTGTGCAAATACAAGAAACTGATTTTACATAAAATTTTTGGAAAATACGTAAGGCTATATAAATGGAGTATTTTATAGTAATTCGCCGCCTTCGGTACCCACAATAACACTTATAATACATGTGTACCGGTTCTTATTTCAGCTCTATGTTTTTTTCAGTAATACATTGGAAGAAATGGAACGGACACACACGTAGAAAGAGAGAGACAGATATACACTGCTATTAGAAATTTCATGGTTTAGATCTGACTAATTTGAAATTATTATAAAGACGAAAGTATTAAAAATTTACGACGAATTATTTGGCCTTAAATGACCATTTTTCATAGATATATACAAAACTTTGTCTGTTTTTTACCTACCAAAAACAAGACCTAGATAGTACCTGTTGAAATTCCACGGTTTAAAAGTGAAAAAATTAAATATCAATGATACAAATTACATTTTTCTGTTTTACCCGGGGTATTGTTAGAAACTGACTATTTTTCATGAATATATACAGGACTTCCATTCAATATATACATTGGATTTAATTGTGTGTAGAAATTCCAGTACAAGTTTATCCCTCTTCACAAATTAAAACGAGAGAGAGCAGGAATGAAAACACTACTTGATTAATGTTCCTATGGCGTATAGACAAGCTCTCAAAATCAAAACTATGAAAATAAACAAAGATTCTTCAATTCGCTAGTACACGTACAGCATTTTGTAAGCCTTAGTTAAGTAGTGCAGGTAAGAACCCACACAAAACATCCTGTATCCACAACCAAGTTTACTACAAAAAGTTAGGAACTTACTATTGCCAGGATGAGGGTCAGCGTGCACAAAGCCAGTGTGGAAGATCTGCTCTGCAAAAGCGTTGATGAGCTTCGTGTCGACGTCGTGCATCGAGAGCCCGTCTTCCAGCATAGCCTGCACATCGCTCACGCGGTGGCCGGCTATGTACTCTGCTGTCAAAACTCTCTGCCCAGGAAAAATCTAATGATAAAAGTTTTCGTGGTCCAAGGAGTCTAAAAATACTAATAATGATCCAGTTTTCAAATTTGAGGAAGAATTTAAAATATAGAACAGGTGTTGATAAAGCGTTCCAGTTTTGGGATGAGCATGACAACTAATAATGACATAACGAGTGGTGCTAAACACAGTTCACACTTTCAAAAATTAGAAAAACAACATTCAATAAGCCAAAAGTGTTGTAACGGGTAGGGCAAAAGTCACTTCACACTTCTAAACACAATTAAAACAAACCCTAATTAAGCCAAAAATGTAGATTACATATCAAATGAAAAAGGAAATCATGGAGTTCTATTATTTTTCAACAAACGTTTTACTATTTGAATGATATCCTTTTTCTTCGAAAATGTACGAGTCAAATTATTCTTGCACTTGTTATACCGCACCAGACAGTAACCTTCTCTGCATGAAATGGTTGTTCATGAACTATCCTAGGGTTTTCAGCACACCAGAATTGGCAGTTTTGTTCATTTACGTATCTGCTGATATGGAAATGTGCCTCATCAGACATGATTAGACGTGAGGTAAAGGTCTCATCATTTGCCACATCCAGAAATGCACGAGCAAAGTCTTTTCTATTGTGATAGTTCGCATAATTCAACTCATGGGTTAGTTGAATTTTAGATGGTTACAATCCTTTATCAGGATGCGACGTAGTGATCAAGAAATTCCTAGTTCACTGGAACGTTTACTAGTCGATGTTCGTGGCTCTTGTTGAATGCTGTTTGAAACACGCTGAATTGCATATGCATTTCGTACTGCTCTCGGTCTACCTAATCAGCTGTTGATTCGGATTCTCGGAATCTTGAAATCATTGCAATAATGCAGTATCTGGAGGGACTTGTTCGTTGATTAAATGTTGTCATGAAGTCCCTCTGCACTGTAACTGAGGATCCGTTATGCATGAAATAACTTCCCACTATTCTTGCTTGCTGTTCTTTGCTATATTTTGCCATTTTGTGGTTATTGATAATAGTGAAAAGTTTATGAGTAACAATATAGTAGACCTTTAATCGGTATACTAGATACAAAATAAAACTCCAAGATTTCCTCTTTCATTTGATATACAATCCACTTTTTTCCTTTATTAGGTTTTGTTGTAATAATATTCAAAAGTGCGAAGTGACTTTTGCCCCAACAGACATAACAAGTGGAAGAAGAAATTTACGAATTTCAGAAATTATACTGATGCAAAGGATGTTTTGTACTGCAAAACACTACTATCATCAAGTAACTGAAAATGACGAAACACAGCAAAGAACAGAGAGCAAGACAAGAATAGGGAAAAGTTCATTGCTTCCCTCATTTGATCCACAACACACTCTGGTTTGGCTTTATTCAATTTTGTTTTATTAATTTTTCAAAACGTTAACTGACTTTTGCTCTACTTGTTATACATTTATACAGATTTTAAAAGCATATAGAAAATAACACTAAAATAGGTAACGTTTGTGTCTCAGAAAGTAGAAAAGTAAAATTAAAAAAGACGAAATTTTCCAATTTTAGGCTGAGCATAACACAAAACTTAAAATCAAAAAATCTCTCAGTTAAGGGACAAGGAGCGAAGGAGACAGATAAGTGCTCGTGTTTGGATTTGCTTTGAATTATTTCATTCGACGAGGGTTATTGTGTCTGACCTCTACCTGTGTCTCCATTTGCTTCGACACGGTCTAGTCTCAGCTACTGAAGCGCTAGCAAACATATAATACTACTACTACTACTACTACCACCACCACTACCACTACCACTACTACCACTACTACTACTACCACTATACTGTCTGTGTTTGACAGAGAAGTACGTATGATTGAGGTACACAGCAGTTTGTACACGCGGTATGCGTACAAAACTTTATTGTAGGATAGTATTTTATGCTACTACTTTTGCTACTATTTTTGCAACGAGAAGCTCGACAACTCCAATTGGCAACTAAGAAACGTATGAGCAAATGTTAAAGACGATAAATACCACCAGATAATTTGGAATGCAACTGAAAAGCCTAGTACAAGTACGCTCGAATCCAATGAAAAATTTAGCATTTCATTAGCGTAAGTCCGGCAGTAGTCGCAAACGAGCAAAAAAATGCAGAGTTTTTAACCCAAAATAATTGAGGTTTTCTTCTTAGAACTGCTAAACAACTGCTCCAAAGATCAACTCATGAATACTACAAAAATAATTTTACAGTGAAACTGCAATGAAAACAAAGCGCCTAAAATATAACAAAGAAATTATAATACACACATAAGTTTGCGTATTATATAAATGTTTATAACGTAAATATAATGCGCAAAACTTCACCATGAAGCTAAACACTAAAATAAGCAAAAAATTCCTGCATTGTATTTGACAGACTGAAGAAAGTTCTTCAGCTGACAGAATGGTCCAACAATACACGGCGAGTGCGCGTATTTTGCTGCACAAACCACATCTTGCTGCACAAACCCAACCTTGTAACACAAACTACTCCTTGCTGCTACTCTAAGAATGTTAACCTTAAGAATTTGAAAAACCAATGTACTAAATGTCTATGTACTGTGTACTTGATTGGAAATAAAGATTGTTTGTTTGCACAAACCACAGCTTGCTGCACAAACCACAGCTTGCTATAAAAACCGCACCTTGCTGCACAAACTCCAGTGGATGTGAGGAACATGAACGTAAGGCAGGTTTTTCAAATGTTCCTTGCACTTTTCTCCGTTTCTTCCTTCGTTCAAGAAGTCAAGCTCCTGCTCAAGAGTGTGACGCAAATCCTGCAAAAAGATTTAGAACTTTTGATCATCCAAGAAAGAAGCACACGCACAAACTGCTAGTTTATTTGAGTTCATTTACTCAAATGTTTAAAAGTTCATCAATCCAGCGCTGTCAATATAGGTCCAGCATAGGAATTAATTATTTACTATATGTACAAGTATATTTCTTGATTTTTTTGTCATGCGTAAGTAAGCCTCGTCATTTCCCACCGCCTTCACCAAGTTTGACCAAGACCTCCAGCTACTGAAGCAAAAATTCTCAGCTACTAAAAAATTCTGAGTTACTTTAGAGAGAGTGACAATCTCAATGGCAATAAAATGAAAACGTATGAACTTTGAGCTATGTCTTTATCCACTTAAACATCATCTATCCACTTAAACATCATCTATCCACCTCTTTTGCAGCCTTCCTTTGGAACTCATGCATGATGTTTTTCAGCTCTTATAATTTGCTTACCTATTCATACGAGTATCAACATTTTCACGGAGCGCATGAAACTGCTGCACGTACCTACCAGTATAATACGCTTCCAAAAGTGCACATACAAGTAACGTAATTTAGTCTTCCTGTTATTATTTCGTACTTCCTCAGAACAAAGGATTGTGTCGCTGCCTGAGTGTCAAATTTTCCATAAATTACAAATACACTACACCAGTAACATTAAACCATTACCCATCTGGACACGCACACTCCATTTTCAAAGTAACATAAAGATGCCTTCAGTGAATAAGAAATTCTTGACTAAAATATGAAATGAATACCTGCATCATGAGCACTAAATTCAGGTTTGCCAACATCACATCAAAGCATGGACACAAAACAAGGATGCTGGAATACTCCTTCACTCCTAAACCCCCTTACCTCCAAGTCACCTTTCCTCCTAAAAAGACTGCAGTGCACATTGTAAACAAGTTCCTGCTTCATGTATTCCAAAAACCCAAAACTTTTATTTGTTGCATTTACTGCCTTCCAAGTATCCGTGAAAAATGATTCGTTGAACTTCCTTCGGTCCTCATTAAAATTAAATTAGAAATCTTATCTCTTTGCAATTACTTGTTCCGAAAATACAGTTTCTCGTCCTTTACTCCATTATGTGTCGTTTACCATCCAATATTCTCATGAGGTGCGTTAAGCGAATCCTAGTCTGTGTTCTATAATATTTCAAACACTTGTGAAAAAATTACCTTTTACACCATCAACATACGTCCTTGGGATATTCGTACATGAATCCAGAGCATAATTTACTACTTCATATTTCTTACCCATCAGTTCGGTCACCCTACGATAATTAAACGATTAAATCAAATTAAACTATTGTGAAAGACGATAATTATCATCTTTAGCTTCTGCTCAACATGACATCCATCGCAAAATAATCCGTCAACATTTACCATGCTTACTGTATCTTTCATTTCAAATTGTTCTATCTTTCCAGTGACAGAAATTTACTCATAGGAAAATTTATGCTATATTCATCCAGATATTTCATTATATTTCTATCCCTGTCAATTAAGAGACCAAATAAAACAAGCGTTGCAGTGACATTCATGCATGTCCTTGTTTTTTTGTAATAAATATTTTAAAGCAGACAATTTTCTCCAGAACAAGTTAGCATACACCGTGAGGTCATTTCGAGAAAACTCGACCATCTTGACTAGAGATATTAGCAAAGAATGAACAACAGGGCTATTTGTAGCGAAGATGTCTAGTATGTTCAATATTGAGCAACCAACCCTTCTATTATATGGGAAGAACTACACAGTGAATTAGAATAATGCAAAGCTCACCTTGAAGACCCACTTGAAGGCAAACTTGGGATGCATCCACTGAATGAGGTCCAACAGAAGTTCAATGGTTGCCACATCACCACTGAACCTGTCCTGCAGGTCAATATACTGCACCTTCACTGCCACTTCGTCCCCTGTTTTTGTCTTAGCCAGAAACACCTGAACCAAAGAATTAAAAAAATAAAATGAAATGTTCTGGTAAACACCAGTTAGCTATAAAGCACATTTCATTTCACACACTTCATTTAACGATTAAGAAAAATTAATGATAATAACTACAGTAATACAATGGAATCATTGGTAATTCATGTACGTTGCATTGTAACCAAGAATGGTATGTTCATCAACTTTTTCAGTTATTAAAACTAAAATAATGGCGAAATTTAAACAAATACATTCCAAATGTATCATTAAAATAATGAATTGAATGACTCCTAAAACACACAACTAATTATCATAAAAACTTGACTCAAATATCAGATTCAAATCATTAACACAATATTATGAGCACAGAGACCTGAGCAAGACTGGCAGCAGCTATGGGTTGTTCTTGCCATTCATCAAAAAGCTCGGTGTGCGGGACACCGAAATCTTCCTTGAACAATTCTTCCACTTCACTTGAACTCCGGCGTGTTAGACATCTGTCTTGAAGCACCTGTATAAATGTGTGAAACATATTAATGCTAAATAAATCAAAATCTAAAGCCAAAGATTTAGCAATTAAAAATTTTTACATTTTTACCAAAATGGATAGTTGCTCCATGAAGTCAATTTGAAGATACAGTATACAGTTCTGCTTGAACCTGAAGCAGCAATGCGTAAGAGGAAATACAGCAAACCTGAGCTTTCACTCTGTGCATGCTGCTTTAATGCCACTATAATGGATACAACTATACAGAAATTAGTCAAACATCAATATGAAATTTCCATATGCCTTTACTTTGGTTTCCAATATAGATTTCATTGAAGGAAAATTATTACTTCTCCCGTATCAATAACACACATGTAGGTCATCACACACGATGAGAAATAATTGTCAGCACATATTTGATGAGAAAGGAGTAACAACTGCATTTGATAGAGTGATCACGACATTTTCTATACCTATATTGAAATACAGCACACCACCTTCCAGAAATGTAGTGAGGTGTCACATACATACGTGAGAAAAAAGAATGATATGCTCTGGGACTTCAAGAAACAGGAGAGGTTATCTGATAGTTAAGTTAATAGAAGTGTAACATGGAATGTGTTAAGCTTGCATGAATTGGGTAGGAAGTTTGTGAATGTAACAAAAAGATTCATACAAATATGACTGTCAGTAAAGAGAATGAGGCAAGTTAATGGTCTATGGAAGAATTTAGTTTAGACAGATTTATGTAATATTACTATTGCTATGTCCTGTGTTAATGAGAAATACAAAGTGTTATGCAAGACATGAACATTACAGGCTTAGTTGGTCTTGAATGACAATAGAGGTTCAGAGTTAAATTTGTAACTTTTTGTTATCAAAATACCATTTAATTCAAGCCAGATCTAGCAAATATTAGTTACAACTCAAGAGCAAGAAATAGAAAAATTATAAGAAAGAATGACAAGAAGACAAAAGATGTACATATTTGAGTGGGTATTTAAGAACAATGAGTGAAGATTCAATAAAGAAACAATACAGTAAATATTTAGTGTGACACGACTTGTCTGTTACAATTTTGCGATAAGGCAGAAAAATGACAAGATTTACTTTGTTTATAAACCTTTTGAAACAGAATTTCAATACAGTTCAAACAATTCTAGCACCGAAAACCACACAAAATGCAGATATAGATTCAAGATATAATAAAGTACAAAAATACATAGCAATATTACAGGGTTCACACACCCGTAGTACATTCCAACATGGCAGGTTTGTGAACCTCTGATGCATACAAGTCAAATCAGTCAAAAAGAACAGAATTGAAGATGAGCTATATATTAGATGTAGCTACAGTGATATGATAAGATGGCTTCTCAATTTCTTCTCATACAAGAGAAAGAGAGGCAAACCAAAAAGAGGAGACATATTCACATATGTAACTTATACCCTAAGACATTACAATATCACATGCACCACATCAACAGGCAATACTTCAAGTTTGGGTTTTCATTAACAAAAAAGTATGACTCAAGATCCTTCAAAGAAGTAACTTGAAAGTTCAACATTATAGTCTGCCAACAATTTCTCCTAATAAAATTAGTCATGTTTAAGATGGAGGTACATACATGCATACATACACATACTGCTGATGCTTCATGAATGTGGATGCCAGAAAACATTGTTCATTTTACAAGTAGTACTTCTAAAAGTGCCCTTGAAAAAATAAAATTTACAGTTAACAGATGGTAGAAAAATTTATATTATATTAATTATACTCATTATTTCATAAAGTTGTTCCTTCATTCTATTCATAAAATTTTTTTATGATACACAAAAAATCAGCAAGGATCATACAATTTTTTGTATTTAATTAAATTAGATTGTACTCAAGGGTGTGAATTTACATTCATTTCCTCGTAAAATTTAGCATTAAGCTTGAATACACAATTACTATGAAGTACATACCAACTAGTGATAGGACAATGCTTAAACTTCCAACATTTCAATTCTATACAACTGCCATGATTCTGATTCACATATTTATTTTGTTATCTAGACAGATAACCAGTTACCTAGCTAAGTACTATCTGCATAACTTCATTGTTACTTCTTTTTAGTATTAACCTTAGCCCCCACCTGACAAAGGTGTTACTAAAACACTATTATCGACTTACTCTGCCTTCCCACCTAGCAGAAATGCACGGCATTTATACATAAACTGAACTTGTTTATCATATGGAAAAAAATTCATATAGATGCTTATTGTAGAGGTTGCTATTAACTTGATGATATAATCATATAATTTATTAAATAAATCCTTAAAAATGTCAGAAAAGACATTAAATTTGTCAATAGTTCTTAAATCCACTGAATAACCTCAGCATCAGACCAAACATATGAAAACCATAATTTGAAAAGAAAACATACTAAGTTTGCTACATCCAGACCAATTCTAACAATCCTGGTGTTGGGTCTGCTTCTCATTGCTGGTAGTTTAATTAGCACATTCATACATGTATTATACACATAAAATAATTTTATGAATCAAAAGCAACCTCAAAATTGGAGACTCCAATTCCAACAAAAATATTTTGAAAATGCAAATTTTGATCAAAATTAGATTGAATTGTCATATCACTTAGATATTGTTAGTTATTCAACAAACACTTGCCTTAAGAATTTCAAGATACTCTTTTGGAAGAATGTGATTCATGGACACCAGTCCCTGGCCCAACTTCACATACAATCCTCCATTCTGAAAAAAGAGAAATTGTCAATAAAAGAAATAATTTGTATGCTTGAATAACTGCAGAGCAGTTAGACAAACACAGCACATGCACAAGTACTGTTTAGAGTTGATAAGCATGCAAGGCAATGGTGAAATGAAGTTTATTATATAACTATTTTTTTGACACTCAATACCTGCAATCAATTTTTAGCTGAACAAGTATGTACTACACATGGTTAACCCTTTTATTCTTAATGGGTTAGATGTGTCCCAAGAAAGTATGATAAAAAAAAGAAGTTTTATTTATTATTTCATAAGTATTATCTGATGAATGAATTTTATTCTTTAGTACATTATATTTCTTGAGAGAAGATCACCATTTATAATATTTCATAGATTGTATCAGTAGAAGCAATTAAATATTTTGCTATATAATATCTATTAAAACATTGATGTCTATATTTTGAATTTGAAACACTGTCATATTTCTTCACATAATTGAAACTTGATCAAAGTGTATATGAAATACTGTTGGGTTAAGATAATCTAATCTAATGTATTTCTTCATTACAATACAGTTGGAATGGATTAGTCTCACATTTAAAAATCATATTTAACAACTAATCATAATTAGATTACAGTTATGGTAGTTAATGGTCTTAAGAAGTTTAAAATATAAAAAAAATAAAAGCTAACAGTGCAACAGTCAGGGCAAAAAGATTAAATTGTCAGCTAATGGACTGACAAAAAGTGAAATTTAAAAAGACTAAATTGTCAGCTAATGGACTGAAAATAACTGAAATTTAAAATGACAACTACAAAACAATAATACCATGGCTGAAAATGCACTCACCTTCAGACTTCCTTCCAGTATTCTTTTGGCAGCTCTTGTATGACATCCTTCTAGACTTGTCAAGTAGCTGTCTGAAGTTTCATCAACGTTGTAGGTCTGCCACCAGTAGTCAAGTGATATTGTCAAGCCAATGCAAACTGATCTGCAAACAGTTATGCTTTAACTTTAAATTGAGGGCCATGGCTTTTGCTACAGCCTTTAATTTGCTCTGAAACACACACATAGAACAGGGTGGCATCCCAGAGTTTATGCCTGTGTACCAAACTCATCTCAGATAATTTCTCAAGGCCCACCTTGGCTCACTTAATGCAAACAAAAGCTTAGGCAAGTAATAGCAAAATATCTCATACTGGAGCCCTCTTCAACACAATTGATATTTGACTCGTTCTCTCCATACTGCTTACAGCTGCTAAGTTCTCTCACTTGTGCTCATATTTAATACTTCCTAAGGCCTAGTGCTCAGTTGTTCCCCCAAATCCAGTTACACTGTATACATAACTTGCAATTCTACCTCCATGAATGCTTATTCACACTTAATGACTTACATCTAATGGCAAACAGGAGTTGGCTGCCAAAACTTCCATCATAGAACATTTAAGTTAAGGTTGTCTTCTCACTCATGTTATACTTTAATTTATTCAAACTATACATTTTTGTTTAATGTTCAATTTTCTTGCAATCTGATACTATACCTTCATTATTTCTCAATGATCAATCATTTATATGAATAAGTGGTTTTTTAAAAGATTGTTTGTGTCCAAATTGAGAGACCTGTGTAGATGTCTCAATTTTGACAATCTTTTGAATCTTTAGCTTGCTTCCATGACCTCTGCATACTTTCTCCCATAAAGTTTCACTCAAATTCTTTTTAAAAATTTGTTTACTCACTTTTAATTTTCCATTTGCCAATTTTCACCTAATAATTTAAATATTGTTTTAGAAAAGAGACTCCATCCTAGATCACTTCTAATTGCTTCTACAACCATCTACTTTTCATTGTGTAGCAACTTCAACTCTTCAAGGACTCCTCATATTCATGCCATAACATTTATATGATACATCACACTACATACAGCAATGTACTTTTACATTCCTCTAACACATACTTTTTTGTTCTAAACTTGGCCTCACTGCTCAGTCTTCCACACCACTCAATAGCTTTTGCCATTTTTCCCTTTTGCTCTTGTAAATCCATCTTCACTTGGCATACATCCTAAGTACAGTCAACCCTCGATAAGACAGACCTCGGTAATCTGGATATCGGATAAGACGGACGGTAAATAAATAACTTTTACTGTACTTTTTAGTAGTTAATTTTGTAATTTCTTTTACCCCACAGGCTAAATATTTTAAAGTATACAGCAGTATAGTGCATACAGTATAATGTATTATGTATTTAGGCCTTATTAAGGTAACCACCCTTCCCCCCTAGTAGTCCGTCTTATTGAGGGTTGACTGTACTTGTATTCCATAGTTTGGCCTACTTCAATTTCTCCAATATTCCACTCTCTTTCAGACCAATGATCATTTATAACCATAACTTTACTTTACTTTAAACACTACCAAATTTCACATTAAAATCTCCACAATACTCATTCACAATTTCAAGCATCCCTTGTAGTTCTTGCCCTGCTTCACTAACCACAACCATGTCATCAGCATACAGCAAACAACTCAGTTTCTTCTCTCAAACTTTCAGTTTCAAACCCCTCATTCTCATGTAGACAGCTAATTCTTCTTCTGAGTACAAACCAAACAGTAAGGGAGCCAGAGTGCAACCCTGTCTCACTCCTCACCTGCCTAGTCAGTAAAGTTCCAAAATGGTAAATCCTGTTCTCTCATACAGAATTTTCACATCTGACATTTTCATACTGAAGCCACTATCTTCTAGGATGTCTAATAACTTTCAATGGTCTACTTTGACATATATTTTTTCAACATCCACAAATGCAAGATACACATTTTTATTCTCTTTCCTCTTTTCTTCAATTATTGCATTTGCCTTTTCAATTATTGCACTTAACACAAACAAGCTATCTTCACCATGTCCATTTCTTCTAGAAACCACTCTGTTCTTTACATATTATTCTTTATTCTTCCTTAACACATTTCATTTTTTAATTAATAATACCACAAAAAAACCTAACACACTGTAAGCCAGAGCAATAAGTTTATTCAAACAATAAGTTTGGAGCTTCAACATTGAAAAATGTTCAGTAATGCACGTTGGTGCAAATAACCGGCATTTCCAATACACGATGTATAACATACCTATTGAAACAGTCCAGCAACAAAGAGATCTAGGTGACATTGTCACTGAAAATCTCAAACATGACAAGCAAGTGGAAAAAAGCCTCAAAAATGCGAGCAGGATTCTTGGTTTCATTGCACGAAACTTTGAATACAAGTCAAAGAACATAATATTACCGCTCTATAAAGCGCTAGTCCGGCCTCATTTAGAATATGCAGTGCAACTCTGGTCTCCTACCTTACGAAAAGATATTAATAAAATGGAAAAAATACAACGGAAAGCAACGAAGATGATTCCAGAACTCCGCAATCTCAGCTACGAAAGACATCTTCAACGCCTTGAACTTATATCCCTAGAACAAAGAAGACTGCGAGGACAACTTATTGAGACCTTCAAGTATCTCAATGGCCTCAACAATGTTACCCTGGAAGGGCTCTTCGAAAGAGATGGTAACGTAAGAACCAGAAATAACGGTCAAAAACTATTACTGAGAAACTTCAAGACATCTCAAGCTATGAACTTTTTTCCCATTAAAATTGCCGAAACTTGGAACCAGCTGCCAGAAAACACAGTTTCTGCTGGCACTGTTAACACATTTAAAAATCGTCTCGATAAATTTTGGATTACGAACCCCCCCAGTACTACATCCTACTATGTTCCTAACTCCTTAAGATTAATGTATGATTGAGATAAATGCTCGTGACATAAACGCCTGTGCGTGAGTGATATGTGTGCACACGACTAAATTGACTTAAGTGGTTAAGGTGTACGTGCATGACTGATGGATTTACTTTAGACGGCATGCGACTTCGGTATTGAAACAAGAATGGGCCAAACGGCTCGTTCCTATTGCCTTATTCTATTCTATTCTATAGTTTTTACTACTTTCATGCTCATAGAACTTTAATCCCAAGTTGTCAAAATTATCTCCCTGCATTTAAAAACAAGAAGTCTAAATTAGAGAGAAAAAAAAGATAAGATATAATCATTTTAATATTGACATTTCCAGAAATTGATTGAAGTTAATCAAATTCAAATTTATACCAGCATTAAGTAAATACATTAATTGGCATCAGGAGTGTACATTGTTTAGCAGGAAATGAGTTGCAGTAATACCTTAAAATATTTCTATTCTTGACCTAATCTAAAAATTTTGAGAAACATAAACCTCATGACACAAATGTTTTTACACTTAATAGTAAGGAGAGCAAACAATAAATGTACTGATGTACATTTACGGACATTATGTACTATGCAACTCAACAAGTTCTACTAACTGATATGCATAGACAATTATGAAAACACATATAGAACGTAAATACATAATTATTTTCAACTAACACTCACCTGACAAACCTGACTCCTCCCTCCAACGTAACTCGCATTTGTCTTTTTTGTATATCATTACTGAGGACATAATAAATGCCTCCAGCAGCCAAAGTTCCACTTGAAAGTAAAATTAAGCCTTTGAAAATTCGTCTTGAGATTGAAATTCTTTTTTCAATAACTTTAGAACTGCTCAGCCTAATTCGCCATCTTCTCGAACTATGCAAGTTGCTTGAAGTCCATGGTCTGATGTTATTCAATAGTTTTATGTTTGACGAGCTATTTCTAGTTGCAAAACAATTATTTTTTGAGTTTTGCACAATACTTGCAGTGATTGAAGAGCTCAAGCTCCGCCTTAATATAGGTACTAAAGTTAACATTTATCTAAAATCCTGGCACTTCCTAGTCTCGAAACTTGCTGCAAACTGATACCAAACACACCATACAGTCAGGAAGTTGCCACTTGCCAAAAGAATTTCTTGAATAGTAACAACTTCTCAGCTCAAAACGTAACAAATTTGACGAAAACGTAACAATCGACTGTGTACCTCCGTCTCTCTGGATCTGTGTGCGTCAGTGAAATGATTCTGAAATGATTCTCTAAAATTCCATTCACCCAAATATCAATTACTATGTACACTAACTTCGAATGTTGAAATAGTTACAACTTCTGATGAAGTAACAAATATAACATAAAAATTTGTAAGCAAAAAGTAACAATGTTGGTACGAACGTAACAATTCTGGCAACCCAGAATACAGTAAAGAATAGTTGGAACGCTTGCATTTGTTGGGATTGCAACATCATAAAAGGATATGACGCCACAGTGACGTACCCACAAATCAACCAATCATGGCACACAAGTCTGAAGCAATTGATCCAGACAAATTGGCTGTTCCAATTTGGCTCACGAGTCAGGCGAACGGTCACTTCTGTGCTGATCACTGTGAGCCTGAACAGCAAATATGACGTGAAGTTCAGTCCTTTCGACGTATCCTCCGCAAATTAAATAAAAGGTAGAAACAT
The DNA here is from genome assembly GCA_006783055.1 of Trinorchestia longiramus. Lineage (NCBI taxonomy): Eukaryota > Metazoa > Arthropoda > Malacostraca > Amphipoda > Talitridae > Trinorchestia > Trinorchestia longiramus. The sequence continues at coordinate 283,251 of VCRD01000420.1, read as the reverse complement.
TAACCTCCCAATTTTATGATAGCGAGACATAGAGCATTGTGGTAATCCAAATATATTTATTTATCCTTTAAATAAAAACAAAACCCCCAGAACATAATTAACTTGAATATAGTAACGAGCTTTCCCAAAAATAATTAAGCTACCATGACAAAACACCACACAACTGGAAGTTGGGAGTAAAACTTACCAAACTATAAAATAAAAACGGTACTAAGTTCCTAAAATCTTATCTACTGGCCACGCCATTGGTAGTTTGGAATACTTTGAAACATACATCATGTGAGACACACGTACAAAAACTCTGAGTTCCACTACTATCAAGAAAAAGTTGCAGGTATAAACTGCTTAGTAAATATTTCCTCTCCTGTAAAGCTTAAAAATACTCCCAAAAGTAGGTAATTAAAGGGTCATTTGCATGTCTAAATGTACAGTATCTTATAATTCGACAGTTTTTATCTGTGCTGTACCATACTATGGGTTGGAAATTAATAAGACTCTTAACATTCATCACTTCATTGATAGAAGTAAATTAGACACGTAGTTCTAAAGTAAAGTGAGTGTCAAATGAGTTACAGTAATAATGGCAGTTTGCTGAAAATCGTTTTCCATTCCTCATAAGCTTACATGGTCTATTAACACGGAAGACGTAACAATGAGTGAGGGCATCTGTATGAATTCATGAACATTTCCAGAGAGTGAGCCAATCATTGATGCTCCAAGTAGTTGAAAATGACGGACAATTTAGATGCATAATCATCGTTGTTATAATACAGATGTAGGTATGCGTGTATGAAGACAGTATGGAGTACGTCTTTTCATTGAACTCGTCTGACACCCCTACGAGCATCTACCTCAAGTCCCACAATAGTGGACAGGAACGGTCGCTGGGGGCATCATCATCAGCCTTAAAATTCTAGTGTTAAGAATTGAAAACCAGATCCTAATACTTGCATTGTGTAATACGTAGGAAAAAGTAATTTATTTTAGGTTCAATATAAAGTGGTGGGTCAAGACACGATTACGACTTCGATGACATTTTCTCATCTGAACAGCACCAACCAAGCACACTTGCGTAGCCTAAATGATCTGGGATAATTGCCAAGGAATTCTAGCTGGACCCTAAAAGAATTCGTAATTGCTTCACTGTTAAATTTATATTTTTCATGAACCAGTATGATTGTGAAATAAATAAGCTTCATTTGCTACGTAGAGGACAGCACCCTGAGCTTTTTCTAGTATGAGAAGCACTCCACATGAACGATAGTATGTGGTGTCACGATAATACTAATTTTAAGGTTCACTACCAAATTGACTAAGCAAAATTATTCTTGTTGAAGAACCGGAGGAGTTTTGCACGCAATGGCTCATAGTGCAACATTTGGAACTCGTAGAACAGTAATTTTTGAAATGACCTTAAGAAGCTACTTTGAATAAGATAGACGAATTACTTTAACCCTTTCGGTACCATGATGCAGATATCAGAACCTTTTCAACATATTTAACATCAAATTTTTAAAAAAAGATGCCTTGATATGTTTTACGGTCACTGCATTGTCCTGATCAAACTGTAGCTTGCACTGCCCTACCAGCGTTTGCACAGACACACGTGTTGCTCTGCATCTTAATAGGCGAAAAATGACTGCAGCTACCAGAGATGCCGTCGGGACCGAAAGGGTTAACAAAGTGTTTTTTACGAAGTCAACCATGCGTCAAAATACGATCAATAGTGAACAAACGTAACACTTGACATAGTTTTCTTTTATTCATACAACAGCTATTATACATATCCAAAAAAGCATAATTACATACATTAAAATGAACACCAATTCATAAGCCCCCATGTATTGAATTCAAACCAATGTTTGTATTCAAAGATGTCATGCATCTTTCAGCCCTGCTAATCACACTGCAAATCAAAGGAGATCAAAAGAAGATTAACACAGGCAGTACTCGTGTTTGCCTTTATAACATCTCCAGAACAGCGTAACTGGTTCTCCACTGTGTAACGGAAAGCACAATGAACAGCCACTCAATGGTACAATTTGGAGTATTCTTTACCACACATTTCTGGGGTTGTTGAGTTCGAATTATAATAAACGCTCCTCAGCAGCTCTAGCACAAGCTGCAGTTAGTGAAATTTCGGTAATCAAACCATGTTTTTGTAGTACTTGTCCAGTACACATCACTGAGCTTAAAGCGCTGAAAACTTTGAAGCTGATCACGAAGCGCACTTAGTAGTTTTAATAGCTGCACTCACGAATACTAATATACGTCAATATGAAGCGTCTCGTACGTTGTGAAGAATATACGTCAATATGAAGCGTCTCGTACGTTGTGAAGTTAAAGCCAATAATACAGCAGAATGTATAGCTCAAACAGCAGTGACTTTGGTAAAATTAGGATTTCCAATTGTAATAAATGTGATAGAAAGCATTAGTTTTCGTACAATAAAATCGGTTGTCCTATCAACTGTGAATCTTCATGCAGAAATATTTCGTGTTCGCCAAGCATGCAAACACAGGCGAAAAATTTCATTTAATCAATAAGATTTTTGGTCTTGGCTATCCATCACACCTACACGACCAACAATAACTTATCTCAAATGAAAATAATTTGTAGTTGAATGAGGCCATGCGCTAAAAATCTCAATTTAATAAACCATGCATTTATTTGCTTTGAAACTCAGGTTTAGTCCAAACAAATTATTACCAGCTAGAATATTTAGGATTGGGAAATCGATTCTTCAAACGCAAAAATGACACAACGTTCAAGCAGGTCTCGATAAGAACATGCGAGCTTTGTGAGTACGATTATTTAATTTTGAACACTTGTTTATTAGGAGTACGTTAAAATAATTTCTATTAAATAGAAACGCTTGAATAAATTACTGCTCACTGATCAGAACGCTGATACGAGTAGCTCAGGGCATGGTTGAAGGTGAAATTAATCGAATGTATCAAAGCAAGAACCGATATTATACACGAAAGTCTACATGAAAAGGTTAATCAATAGTTTTTCACACAAATAAGATGGTCGGAAACCACTCATAAAAATATGCGTACACATACTTAAAAAAAAATCATAAACACGTGATTGTTACCGATCCCATTGCAAATAAAGAGATATCAAACCTTTTATATTGCTTATTTAGCGTTGAATAGTCGAGGATAAACTGAGAGGGATCCAGACATCTCAAGAGGTATGCTAACAAAAATTCATATTTTTTCTTACCTTCGAGAGAAACCTTTCTGGCAATGAGGCAAAAGGTCTCTATTCTGGCAGTACACAACGCATAGAAGACATGCTTTTCCTTGCACAACTGCTCATTTCTTAAAAAAAATGAAAATGACATCCTCAGACATTACTTCTCCATCAACGAGGCAAACACTCCCTCCAGCTGAGAGACTTTACATATGCAAAACACATGCATTAACGTCGCTAGAGAAATTCTCCCTGGTGCATCAACAAAAAGAATAAGTAGTGACCAGACACAACTCACTCGTGACACAGAAAATCAAGTGGTAAGGTCAGAGAGCAAAGTGTGACTTTGATCACGACTCCACCACGGTTACAACCCCTTACTTCGTACTTTTATATTTACAATTAAAATACGCAAGATACTGGAATTCGCCCACGTTATGCAGCCCAACACAAACATATTCACCTGATCAGAGAGTATTCAGACTAGGCAACTCAGCCAGATGACCACTATTGAGCCCGATGACCACTATTGAGACCGATGAGGGTGAATTAATGGTCAAAATTAGCCCTAAGATGTCAAAAGCTTTGTTTTCTTTTCGCTTATCAAGCATAACATGCTTTGTTCGATGTTTAACAGCAGAAAGTTATCTAATTGAACAAGTTAAGAAACAGCACACCGACATACTGATGAACTCCTTGACGGTCTGAAAAACAATATTTACTTGCCAAAGAATACTTTTAAATATTTCTAAATGATGGTTCCCAACGTTGGTGTGTTATCTATAACACATAAATTCGAGAATTCTTTTTGGCCGACAAATATATATAAAAAATTAAGGAACATAAAATGATCAAATACATAGATTAGAGCGATCTGGCGTATGCATCTTTCTTCGCCCTCTCGTTCTATTTCATACACATATAACACTAAAAATATGTGTACGTACTAGATAGCCTGTTTTCCTTCGAAAATTATTTAGACAGAAAATATATTTTGGATGAATTAGTTTACTCACAAGAATGGCACTACCTTATTTGTCCAAAATATAATGGGCGGATCACTTGATGAGTGGCAAGTAAAGCAAAGTTAAAATGAAGCTTATTTTGCTCATAAGGTTTGCAGCGGTTCGTTATATTAGATATCGATGGACAATACCACTTGCTTAAATTAACTCACTGCTATAATAATTACCATATCTATTTAAACATACTGTGAATGAAACAAAAGTAACACTTAAAAAGTCTTGCATGCCGTCACTAGGGATGAAATAAAAGCAACCATGTCATGACTACAATACAGGCTCCACACAGTCACGTGAGCTTACCACTAAATTCTTAGCAACCACTCGCAACAGAAAGCAAAACGTTCATTTTACCAGACTACCAAGCGTTTCACTCCAATACCATGAAAACCATTATAAAGCGTTCAGTAATACATCGCTTATTTCCACAAGATAATTTAACTAACCTTATGTCCCGCGACTATGAGTGACAAACAGTAAAAAAACCAATACAAAGTCGTGTGCCATCCAAGGAGTATAATGTCATTGTGATTTGCAAGTTACAATAGAAGTTGTCAGTTTTATATTAAAAGCTTCTTTACGAAGTGAAAGTATCTGTATGTGGTTTTTGATGAAATCCTTGAATAAAAGATACCTAATAATGAATTCTGACAGTTTACCATGTCCTGGTACGCTCATCCTACCTTATAGCTACTTGGTAACCATTTTTCCAGTAAAACTATAATAACATGAGGATTCTCTACTATCTGAATTCTGAGGTCATGTTTCATTAGTTTACTCGTGATAACCTCAGTGCTTTTACGACTCTGGCGTTACTGGAGACACTTGACACTCTCTTCACCACTCAGTCGCCGAAAGTTAACAATAATATGCACCGTGCTCGTATCAAAAGCATGTTTATCGAGTGCCATAACGATATGGCAACGCATTTTTTACAGAAGCATTATCTAAATAATGTTTGCTTATTAAATGCCTTCTCAAGTTACTTCGATCAGAAGTACGATGCGAACACTTCGGGCAATTATATGGCTTCTCACCCGTGTGTTTGCGCATATGGATCGTTAAGCAATTCTTGCGATTGCTTTCGTAAGAGCACAACGAGCAGCGATACACGGACCCAGCACCCACTGGCATACCGACAGTCACACTGTCTTCACTAGTGGTGCCTAGCACTCCAAACTCCCCAAGCAAGAAGTTGTCATCCGCATCCACAGGTTGGTCAATAATGGCACAGCTGTCGAGAGAGCCAGATGTTGTGTCAAGAGCTTCCCATGATGTGGCATCGTAATCTCTATTGGGCGTCGACAAGTCACTGAAATTCTTCTCCTTGAACCATTCTTGGCTTCTATTAATCTGGAAAGAAATTGGAATGAAACAGACTACAAAATGTATTCGTAAATCCCGTAAGCAAAACCTGTGAATTATAACTAATGTATGGCAGAGAAATGATTTCAAAGGAAATTCCCTATAGTCTCTTTGACACTGAAAACTGGCAAAATTTTACGAAAATAAACAGGCTTTAAGACGTGGTTTGAAAATGACGTAACATGTGAAATTACAAGAACAGTGACAGTTTTATGAAACAAAATTAAAAACATCAAATCAGTCTACCAAGAACACGTTACTTATCTTGTGGATACTTCAAATGTTTTATTCTGATTCATAAAAACGTCAAGAAAGTATTCAGTTGTCTACTTAAAAAATTAGTTGATTAACTTTTCTAACACTGACAATAGCTCCCTATTAAATTTCTAATTTAAACTTTGAATTGACCTTATCTACATTAACCTGATCTTCAGCAGTACTTATCCAATATACTGTATTTCGTTGATACAAAGTGAGCCCGCAATTTTCCGACAGCTTTAATTAATAATGTCATCATCATAAAACCATGGGCGACTGACGAACGGTTTGAAATGAGACGAAGCCGTCTGTGTATTTCTATATTAAGTTTATTAATGATGCTCATAAATACTAGGGAAAACCAATAAGAACATGATCAAATACATCATAGGTTAAATTGACGCTGCGGCTATTAAGTTTTTATTAATACGACCATAATTCATCCTACAGCAATGGGTGATAAAAAGTAGACGAAACGCATGGTAAACAGAAAAAAAATCCTAAACAATCGTATATACTACCGGAAAATTTACGAAATTTTTCAATATAAAATTGATAAAAAACTTTTTCAAAATTTCCCGAGCGTAAACATGAAAGAGATATTGCGTAAGATATATTAGTGACAATAGAGAATCAGGAACCCTGGCTTTCTCTGAAACAATTTCTATTTAAAATTGAGGTAGACGCACAACCTTGAGTTGCTTGGCACTTGAAAATCAGTTTATAGAGACGAAACTTGGATGTTAGCATGACAATAACAAAACACGAAAACTCTCGTCTACAAATGCCCAATATAAATGAATCAATCCTTCCATGTAAACGAACAGAATGGAGGGAAGTAGAAAATGCATTTCTTATTCAAAAATTAAATCCTGAAACCCGAATCCTCCTCCAGATTGCTGCTGACTCAGCAGTGGAAAACTCAGGATATTTTAGAAGAGCTCTGAGTCCTGAACATAAGATCCTGAGTCCTGAACACAAGATCCTGAGTCCTGAACACAAGATCCTGAGTCCTGAACACAAGATCCTGAGTCCTGAACACAAGATCCCGAGTCCTGAACGCAAGATCCTGAGTCCTGAACACAAGATCCTGAGTCCTGAACACAAGATCCTGAGTCCTGAACACAAGATCCTGAGTTCTGAACACAAGATCCTGAGTCCTGAACACAAGATCCTGAGTCCTGAACATAAGATCCTGAGTCCTGAACAATTAACTACAACTGGCACAAACGAAAGTGCGAAAACGAAATAAGAAAAAGACTGCACCAGAAAAAATTATTCTTGCACAATTACAGTAACAAACATGGCACGTGTAATAAAAATACAGAACAATACTTGAATAATTGTCGTCCAATAAATTATTTTCCCAAATCAAGACAATCGATTAAATTCAATTATGGTGGTCTTATTGCACGAATTTAAGAGTAAATATAGGGTGTCTCAAAAAAATGTACTCACCCTTTAACCGTTGCTAACATGCTGTCTTCTTTGTGTTGCAGGTGTGAAGTTCGAACCTTTGCGAACATGATTAAATGTGATTAAAGAATCATGTTCGCAAAGGTTCGAACCTCACACCTGCAACACAAAGAAGACAGCATGTTAGCAACAGTTAAAGGGTGAGTACATTTTTTTGAGACACCCTGTATTGAAGGCAGCAGCGCGCACAGCATTGATGCTTCGGTGGGCACAGCTACTACAGCTCAGTAGCCTCAGCACATCAAAATTAAGACGAAACAATGAAATTAAGTACAAAAAAACGCACTTTTGAATAAGTTTCATAGATACTAAGCACGCGAGGTAGCAGCGAAAGCAAATAAAGTGGAAACAAAAGCCTGCTTATCTGTAGAACTGGACTGGAAGTCGGATCCCATGGCATGTGTAGCTGATTATGTGATAGTTAACTAGGAAGCCTCGAAGGAACTCCAATTATTTTCAGGTATTTCATTTTGACGAAATTTGATACAATCACAGTGACCTTCATTCCTCTTCTCTGAGAGAAGCTCAGGAGTCCTATGCTCATATATAACGCAGTATGTAAAATGTAGTACGACTTTGTTAGAATTTACATCAAGTGGCAATTGCAGACAAAAATCAGGTTTTACAATATCATAAATAGGAAACGGGTACAAAAGTTGCACATACACAAAGTGTTCTCACATTAAGGAAGTGATGAAACAAACTTTCGCAATTGTCATTAACAAAGCATCCCTTCGTAAAAGTATAAGAGAATGGAAGAAAAATTGCAGTGTGAACTCAATCGTATTCGATGTCGCTAGAAAATTTAAAAAAATGAAGAACTAAGTGAGTGAAAATTGAAAAATCCATTTAATACTAAGAGTTCAGCTAAATTTGAGCATTGCTCTCCTCCCTTGCTCTTAATCCTGCAGGTCATAGATCTGAAAAGTGTTAAGTTTCCCAAGACATATAGAAAGACCATCCACATCTGTGTAAAATGCATTACCTTTTACGAACACTGTTTCTAGTCATAAGAACGTATTACCTTTCATGAGTGATGTTCCAAGTAACAGGTACGTATAACCTTTTACGAGTGATGTTGCAACTGATGAATATATTTGCCTATCACCGAAAAACGCACAATGCAGGGCACTAATTACACTCGTCTTAACACGCAGCCTATAATTATTGCAGAAAATTAAAACTCGCACAAAATACACTACACCCAGGTCTAACAAAAACTTAACGAAAACACTTCATTAAACGTTTAACAAACCGAAAGCTGCTTGACCTGACACTACAAAAACAGAACTATAACAACAGAACTGTACAATCGGTGCAGTTTGACCGGTGCAATTGGCTAGCCTACTTGTACAGTGGAGGCTTTATCGTCTAAGAAGGTGTGGGTGGGTACCCACAACAAAAACAAACCTACACTTGCTGACCTGACACACTACGCAATATCAAGCCTAACTCACTAAAGCACATTATTAGGACCGCAGCTACACTAAGACTAATCTCACTTAAGTACATACAAACAAATCTCAGAAAAAGGACACCATCTCGCTCACTCTCAAGCGGGTGAGACACAAGCACATTCGACTGCGAATCACTGTCAAAGGCTAGTTCGGTTGTCCCTTTGAGCTCTACCCTATCCCTACACCTCGAGTGTTGACACAGTGTTGGTTGCGCGCTTTCATTTCAACCCATTAATGCCGACCAGCACGTACACTGGAGACATCAAAAACGTTAAATAATGTCAATACAATATTAAAAGAGGCATAGTACGATGTTGTAAGTTGTTCAGAACACGTGCAGTATTCACCTGGTTGATGTTACATTCCATTTCTGAAGATCACCTTGCCAGTATTGAGATAATATACTGTTTTTTAAGTGACAAGTTAACTCACTAGTCGGCATTAATGAGTTAAGACGGTCAATAAAATACAGTAGCTAGAGAAATCGACTCGCTGCAGCACAATTTTCCCAAGCAAGGGTATATTTCTTGCACAAAATCTTGGGTATATGTATATATGTGTTTGTAAATCTCACATTATGCATGGTGTGCATATTGCACAATTGACAAGGTATACATGTCTTTCTAATCACGTAATATACATGATTAGGCATTCTATCGTTGACGACTTCACACATTCGACTTTTGAACATTTAAAATCGACAATACATCAATTCAAAACAACTAAATCTAGCCTTCACATAAACCAGTAAATTAGTAATACGAAGCACAAATACGTTCTATACTAACTAGCGTACTGATGAAGTACAGACTACAGCGATTGCAACCTCAATGGGGAAAAATAAGTACTGGCCAAAAGTACAAATCAAAAACAATGTGCCTAAGACACCAAAAACTGAGCATCATTATTTCAAAGTTAGACTGACTCTCTTTCGTAAATTAATATTCATAAAGAAATGTGCACGTTAACAAAAGCAGGTCAATTAAAGAACAAAAGGTTACTGAAAGTTGGCCCCTAATTGGCAAGGAGGGCCGCAGAAGTGCTGGTGTTTCCGCGCCATGTGAGACTTGAGATTAAATTTAAACGTGGTTTCAAAAGGACAAAAATGACACTTGCACTTTTCTCCAACATCGTGGATCTTCATGTGCCGCTTGAGCAAGCATCGCTGAACAAAGGGCTTATTGCACACGGTGCACACATGACACCCTGCCTCGAATACAGCACTGTATTCATCAGCAGCGCTCAGCATTGACGGTGTAGCCAGTTGATCGAAAAAATTCACAGAAGAAGAACTTGAAACACTCGACAAATACGGAGCACTGGAGCCACTTCCTGACGCAGCATTAACGTTTCTAGAAGAAGACGATGTGAAAGAAGATCCACTTGCACCAACAGCAGCAGACAACGAGCTGTCCGCATTACCAATAGAGAATGACTGCAGGTTAGTTGTGCTTAACAGTTGGTTCAAGCTAGCAGCATAATTTGACTCATCGCGTGAGTTGACACTCTGTTCAAGCCAAGCTAAAGAAGCACTAGAAATTTCGTCCGCAACGGACGCGTCATCGATAACCTCTGTGAGCTCCGTGCCAACAGAGTTGTGGCTGCGTTTAGCACCGTTGAACCCAGTCGGGTTTGAGAGATGGTCGTCCCTCTGATGCACGTCTTTCTGCCGGTTCAAGTCCAATCCCTTTTGCCAACTTTGATCTCCGTCTTGGGAATTTTGAATCGTTCCTTTTTGATGCGGCCACACATGGTGTCGTTGCTGAGTTTTGGAGTCCTGTCTCTGAGGAGAGTCGAGGAGGGGCAGCAAGCGTTCCAGAAACGGTCCAGCAGAAGATGGCGCATCCTGAGACAAATGCACACCAGAGTTACAAGTGCACCTCCACATCACTACTAGAACTCAGCACTACAATTGCTTCGTTCGAACTTGAACACTCACTAACACATGAAGTATTCAACCGTCAAATCCAAAGTGCTGGAAGTTGGCCTTGATAAATGGCCACAACTGATGTCCAGCAACAACTATCTTTTCAAACGTAATCGAATTCGATACAATACAACTCCTAAATACTTTCCCTTGATCCCCGAGAAAAAAAACTTGAGCAATGACGATGGTCAAAGAATAATGCCACCACACTGAAACTGTAAGCAGTGTCATTTGTGTCATACATCACGCCAAACGAGAAGACAGCACAGTTATGTCCTCGTACTCGTAACATTCCACAACCGAAGAACTGTTTTTGTTATAATAGAAATACCAGCAGACGTTGCCATTGATATGAATTGAAGATTTCATTCAGAGAAAAACAGGCTAACAATTGCCCTAAGAACGATGGTATTTCCCAGGAAGCTCGACGAGATACAAACGGTTGAGAGCTTTTCAAGGACGAACTTTAGGAAAGAAGGAAAAGGGCTGACGTGTAATTACAACATTACCTCACTCGACTGACTGCAAGTTACAAAGTTAACAATCATCGCATCGGAGACAATTGTTCAAAAAAAGACCACAAATCATAATGGCAGTCATAGAAAGTTTGTTTAGAAGATCAGCATGCAGGACTCGCTTGGCTTTAGTGTATAATGGAAAAACATCAACGAAGAAGAAATTATTATTACTATTATATTCCTTGTTCAACCACCACAGCCACAACAAATGCGAACGAAGAAGAAAAAACCACTAAAAAATAATCTTGATTGTTTTTCATAACCAGCTACATTGGATCAGGAGCAAGCCAGTGAATTAAAGTTTGAAGGGTAATTAGAATTGTACTTGCATTCTCGTACAAATTTATTCATGAGCTACGGCACTCAAGTAACCATCACATCGGCATCGCACACATTCATTTCATCAGCAGAAATTGACAATAACTTACAATATAACGTTTACTCTATTACACATTTGGCACAACGTTCTTTTACGAATCTAAGTGTTAATTTCCTAAACAAAATGAAAATAACTTGTTCACATACCAAGTCTATTATTCAATCCAGTACTGCAATGAAATATCAAACCGAGCTATAAACCAATTAACCTTTACTCCAAGTCCAAAATTTTCCATAAGAACAACCAGTGGCGTTCAGGCAAAACAGTTTTCAGTTTCGCTTAAAAATATTCATAAAATAATAAACGCGTAATCTTGATGACAAAATTTGACGATGTGCAAAGAACGAAATTCTCAACCAACTTTTGCTTTCATTACTGGCCTTGAGGTGTCCTCGATGAGACATACATACAGAACATATAAAAATTATGTCACGCAGCAAATAATCGAAGTGAACAGTCCTGATAAATCAACTTGAAATATCACTACATTATCAGTCTTATAAGGTCAGCTGATGAGAGCAATTCATGGGAAATGAAAGCAATCTCACAAGCCAAACGCAAAGAAATATCACACGTAATACAATTGCTTGTGGTTCTATTATTTGAATATGATTGATTTCGGAGCGCTACACCACGTGTGACAGTCGTGTCGTGTGGTACAACAGTCAAGTGAAGAGTACCTTAAGAATACTTCATATAGTATGTGTCCTCATACTGCATGAAGAGTACCTTAAGAATACTTCATATAGTATGTGTCCTCATACTGTATGAAGAGTACCTTAAGAATACTTCATATAGTATGTGTCCTCATACTGCATGAAGAGTACCTTAAGAATACTTCATATAGTATGTGTCCTCATACTGTATGAAGAGTACCTTAAGAATACTTCATATAGTATGTGTCCTCATACTGTATGAAGAGTACCTTAAGAATACTTCATATAGTGTGTGTCCTCATACTGCATGAAGAGTACCTTAAGAATACTTCATATAGTGTGTGTCCTCATACTGCATGAAGAGTACCTTGAGAATACTTCATATAGTATGTTATCCTCATACTGCATGAAGAGTACCTTGAGAATACTTCATATAGTATGTTATCCTCATACTGCATGAAGAGTACGAGAACACATCGAATAAGACAGACGTAGCTACGCAGGCTAAAATCTACGTTGTGTGAGCGAAAGATTTTAATGGTAATGAGGTAGGATTTTACAGCATTTAGTGTCATTTTAATTGAGTACGACAGAGGGTTTATTGTTCATCATAATAATTTTTGAAGAAGAGGCAAGATCGCAAAGAATTTCATTACTATTGTCGTTACAAAGAATGCTATATAACCGAGAGAAAATCATTCACAACACTCGAACAAGAAAGAATTTTCTGGATACCCAGACTTCTTCCTTAGGAGCACAGAAAGGAAAAACAGTAAAGCAAGGCAAACATGAATACAAAACTGAACACATAAAGGGCTGTTAGATGTGCAGCAATGAGCACCCACGGTCCCAAGGATAACCAAGTGCGGTTGAATACTTCAGCGCGCTGCTGCAGGTAGGTCAGCAATACCCTCTTCTGTGCAAAACCGCTCTTATTTTCTACGTTTAAGTACTAATAAAATAACATTTTTCCACTACTCTACTCAATGAAGTAGCGTTGTACGCACAACTGCTTGTGATTTCTAGGGCGCGGCGGACGCAAATCAATGGTAAGTAGCAGGATAATAATTGGGACCGCAGTGCAATGGCTCACCTTTGGAATGTTTCACTATACATATAGCAACACAAATATTGTTCAAGCTTTACGACTTATAGGCTACTGCGCTCTTTATTTCAAGCGCTATAACTGGAATAAAACACCACGATACTTCTAATAAAATGATCACACGTTACAGTTTCAACAGAAATTCAGATTGCACAAGTTTGTTCAAAGTAAGACTATTAATGAATTTATAACAAATTCATAAAAACGAAATATTGCACGTAAAAAGACCACTTAGTCTAGTGAAATGCAGTGTCTTTTTTCATTAAATAATACCCTATTATTTGGGCAATGTCATCTAACTTGGGCTATAAATAATATATAGAAAATGAGGTATAAATAAAGTCATTGTGACCATCAATGAACGACACCTTGGAACGAAACCAAGTCCGCAAATCCGTCACATGTTGTGCAAGTGATTTTTTTGGGCAACGACCTACGGTTTACGATTTAATTGTGACCTTTAAATAAAGCTCAATGATCTATTGGGTTGGCCATCAAGTTTGTTCGGTTTTGTCAATCTTAGATTTTCGTTAAAAACCGAACGAACTTTTCAGTTAACCATAGAAAATGGACGATGATCTGAAAAGAGCAAATACCACGTTCCGGAAAATGTCCTTTATCGCTCACATTTATTGAATTTCTATACAGCAAATAAGCTTTTCATGCACAATGTAGACAATAACTATCTAACGAACTGTTTTCAGATGGAGAAGCAGTCAGAGTTTTTAGCCGTATTCTGTGTAGTATTACACTTGTGAGAGCCGTGGGAACTTGGAGGGCTGATTTAACCCTTCCGATTTTACTTTTGCTCTGGCAAATTTACGGGATAATGGTTTCATTAGCCAATGAATAAGACACATTTTCCAAATTATGAACATAAATATCGTATAAATGTTTCTTTCTGCTGGGACAAATATATCATTTGAACAAGGCTAGGACAAATATATCCCATTCGTACGAGGTTGAGACCAATATATCCCATTCGTACGAGGCTGGGACAAATATATCCCATTCGTACGAGGCTGGGACAAATATATCCCATTCGTACGAGGCTGGGACAAATATATCCCATTCGTAGCGCTTGAGAACTCAGCTGTGTTCAACGTAAACAAAAGCACTTCATCGAGTGACAGGGTCAGGGAACACTCATGCTCAGCTGCCAATATTCGTTGCAGTTGTCAGGGTAACAATTGCAAGTACTATTGCAAATAGTAACATTCTTGCAGCTGCAGGAAGAACATCACAACAATAGTAACGAGTTCATATGACCCTCCATTTAGCGTTCAAGGAATACAAATAGCATGGTTTTGTCGACACATCGCTAAACTAGAGCTCTTAGAACTTCTGATGAATCAATCAGGCTTAAAAGGACTTAAATAACACTACGAAGATGGCTTATATCACCAGCTTGGTCGACTGGTGAGCGAATCTGCTTGCGAACGGAAAGACCCGGGTTCGAATCCCGCTGCCGACATGGTTGACGCGGCTAGAAATACGGCATGGGACTTGGGTAAACAACCGAATAATTATCGAAGTAATTATCCGACCCAAGAATGGGCTAGAAAGTTCGTTCCTATAGCCTCATTCTATTCTATTCTTATAAGTGAGCAGTGCCTAGGCCTCCAGTGCCTAATGAACTGTCACGGGAAAGGTGGTTTTCTAAGCAAACAAAATTAAAAATGAATTGAAGGAAGCAGCCAAGATTCACAAAGATACAATTATTTTGAGGATGTTCATGCGCCATTGTATTCCAGAACTGCAGAAGTCAAGCGTGATCGTGACGACTTTCTAGTGGGTTTGCCTATACACAAACAAATAAAATCTATAAAACTAAAAGAACCTGAGCCTATGAGAAGCAATCACAGCACCAATGTTTTGCTGAAAGATCTCAAATAGGAATTACCAACAACAAATAAGCCCGTTTTACATAAGATTAAGAAACAACGACTTAAAATTAAGAACACCGATCGTATGCACACACGGGCAGTCAAAAATGAGGTTTCTCAGGTAGATATCCATTTTAAAACTACACTTCACACAGCAATCTTTGTAGCACGACCATAATGATGCGTCATTCCCAGCAAGCTTGTATCATTATTTGTATCATTACGCTTTGGCGTTTACGCCCCAAACACAATCATTTTTATCACTATGATCTGCACCATGCTTCCTTGAAAGAGAATAAACATACCACGATTCAATCAGTAGAGGACGCCCACCAGCACAAGAGCTGACATTTGTGTAACACATCAGCAAAATAATGTACGTTCACACGAACAACTTGTGGGAGAGATTGCTGTCGTGTTCTATTCTGTCGAGTGTACTGAAACCTCAACAGAAATGCTCCTGTAACCTGTCAACTGTGCTGAAACTTCAATACACTTGTAACCTGTCAATTGAGCTGAAATCCCAACAGAAACACTTTTAATCTGTCAATTGAGCTGAATCCCAACAGAAACACTTGTAATCTGTCAATTGAGCTGAATCCCAACAGAAACACTGTCGACAACCCTCCATGTGCTGTAACTCAAACCTTCATCCACGTAATCCTGACAACCACTGCAATGATCAGCACTCTTAACTAAAAATATCTGGTGAGTCACCAAGATATCCTGAAGAGAATTCTTTTTACCACAATCGACCCCTCAACTGGTGAGAAATTCCTCTCACACAGACAGGCGGCTATTCCCATGACAAAAATGTTACTACAAACGTAGCAACATGAGGTGTACTACTGGCACCCACACGACATGCTCCAATTGCAAGCTCAACGAGACGTTAGAACCAAAGACCTAGGAAAACATTCTTGGTCAGGACTGAATTTAAGTTCATTCAGAAGGAGGAGAGCCCAATTCTTCCCTCCCGGCCCACTATACCTAGTACAACAATCCACGAATAACAAAAGCACAAAGGTCCGAGTCTTTCCTTGAGCACTGCTAGACGCGACCATTTTGACCATTGTACGGCGTCTACAATTTAGGCCTGCAGCTATCGTAAACATAGAGCTATATATACACACATACATATATGTTGTATTGAAGTTCTTAGGAAGTAATCTTCAGTCACTCAACATGACATGTCTAGTTAAAATTAAAATTCCGATTACATAGCCAAGCCTGGCAACCCGTTCCTTTCGTAGCTGATATTGGCGGCATTTTTCATTCATTGATAGCACGGCTAAAATACCTAATATCTAACAATAATTTACATAATAAAACGTAATACTACCTCTTAAAAAGTAGTAAATACGAATATTTGACGGCTTTAAGAGCTCATTCTTTTCTTGATAATTACACACTAAGCCTTAACTAGTACCAGCAGCACACACACTAGCCTATAGACACGAGTATTAAGATTGGTTCATTACGCATTATCAAAATGAGACTCTAGATTGAGACTGTTGGAACGGGCATATGGATGTATAGTTTTAATGTGTTTATTCCTACTGCTGGTTTGTGTGAAAGTTTGTTCGCAGTGAGGGCAAGAGTAAGGCCTTTCCCCAGTGTGGGTGTAGTTGTGATGGCGTAGGTGATGCTTCTGGTTGAAGCGACGACCGCAAGTTTCACACACGAAGGACCGAGGGACGTAAGGCGAGCCCTGAAAGTTGTGTAGGAAGGACGACGCTGCAGAGGCGCTCATGCTGCTGTTGCTGGAGGTGGGCGACGTGATGGAAGGCAAGAGTCCAGAACTCGAGGTGCCGTTACCCCCGAGGTGGTAGTAGCTGAGGTTCATCTGCTGCTGGTCCCTCAGTGAGTTTACCACCAAGTCGATGTCCCTGGACATGCAGAAGTCCTCAGACGAAAAGACGGTTCCCCTGAGTGCAGGGTTGCTGGGGTCATCATCGCGTAGCCTGGACAACAAGGAAGATGCATCGGGAGACGCAAACGCTCGAGACGCGTCCGGCGCGTCGTCTGCTGGGGCGGACAAGGAAGACCTGATGGCTCCGACTACTTCGTCAGGAGTGGAAGATTCCCGGGGACTCATTGAAACGACAGCAGGGCTCGTACACACGACGCCTTCCGACCGGCACACGGGCGAATCGTCGTCACTTGGGGAACAGTCAGGGACCTCACCACCACCATCACCATCATCATCACCTCCACACCTCTGAAACATCAGGCCCAGCTTCATTAGCAAAGGTTGAATTAGACTAGGCAGGATGGGAACACGTGACCTACCGTCACTAGCCTAAGGCAACCTCGGCCAATAAGCTGGACCTGACATGCCAGCTTGCATGCACTCAACTCTAAGTAAATTGTCACTAAATATAATCCAAGCTTAGCTCATAGCACCCCGGGGCCTTCAAAACATTAAAAAATCTAACGAATCGAGGAAATCAATGGAATTTTCCGTGTACATCTGACTTATCCTATACAAGATAGAAAACTGGACGGTGCAAGTAACATGTATTAAAGGATAGAAGTAGAGTACGCATGTCCCTTAAGAGAGTTCCTTGAAGCATCCACTCTGAACAGTAAATATTGACAAGAATACGTCAAACAAATCCTTGAAGCAGAGACTGTTTTAAATCAAGAGACTGCACTGCAAACAAGCGCCTCGAGACGAGGCGACTTGGCACGTATCACAGTACCTAAAGCCATAAAAAACACATGTAGAACACATACATTAATCCATGGCACCTTGCGCGACAAAAAACACACTTAGAACATTATGACTGATTAATAGAAATTGAAGCCATATAAATACATTTAGAACATAATAAATGAACTTATGGCAGCTAAAGCCACAAAAATACATCTGGAGCATAATGAATAAATTTATGGTAGCTAAAGCCAAATAAATTAATTCATAGAATCTGTGAGGGCTGCCACAGCATCAAAAGTCACACTCTTCATTGCTCATGATGTGTAAACATTGACTAGAAAAATTAACATCTTACAGCTGTATATTTCATATAAATGAAGTGAATAAAGGTATAATAGGAGCATGAGGAGTAATAAGAGAAATAGCAAATATTTAAAAAATTGTGTGAAATTCTAAATTATTCAATTAAAAAATGATTAGAAGAATTATCATGAAAATTTCTGCTTTACAGAACTGTGAGCAAGTCAACGATTCAAAGAAGCATCAATTATACGAACCAAACATCTGACTCGCAAGGTAGGAGGCATCTTCCTACTAGTATGATGAAGGAAGTTTGCTTGGAGAGGTGCAAGAAAGTTTTGACTAGATTGAAGAAAAACGAATTGGTTATTAGATACTCCAACAAGAAGACTTTTAAGACTGCTAGTACTTATTTACAGATGTAATAATGACTGCTGCATTGATTCCTCGATCTCTGACATTGAACCCAAAATGACAACACAGAAGCCAGCCAGCAACACGGTTCTCCGCATGATCTCCGGTGAGGCTGACATTTTAACTTGATTTTTCTGCAACCACAAGAAACTGAATGCCGAGGTGTACAGCGACTTCCTTGAGACTAAAACTATCCCATGGATGAATGCCAAGACAGCAGGTAACAAGAATGTCATCCAGCAGGACACTGCTCCCTCCCACCCAGCACACAAAACCATCAACTCCCTCAAGAGATCTGGAGTGCCATTTTAGGGGAAGGATTTGACCATCAAATTCACCAGACTTGAACTCTTCGGTCTTTTTTTTAGCTTGAATTGAAGCTCAGACTTGTGCAGGTGCTCCTTTTCAAGGTCTCACAGCAGCGTTACAAACCTCAAAGAGGACATTAAAAAAGCAGTT
This sequence comes from Trinorchestia longiramus, assembly GCA_006783055.1. NCBI lineage: Eukaryota > Metazoa > Arthropoda > Malacostraca > Amphipoda > Talitridae > Trinorchestia > Trinorchestia longiramus. Next base: position 264,169 of record VCRD01000420.1, on the reverse strand, counting down.
GGGATCTCAGAACAAAGGATATCATCTGTACGGTTGCCAGTTTAACCAACATGTAACGGCCTCATCACCAAAGGCAGCAGTATTGAATGAGAATATAGTCTTCCTTGTCTATTGAATGGAGTGTCAAAATTTAAAAGATCAGTCTTAATTATTCCAAAAAGTATAACAGCGTGAAAAAAACTACCATAGTTGTACGGATTTATCTGGATGACCCTGTATGCGTAAGATGCATGGGACTTGGGTATCAACCGAAGAATGGGCTAAACGGCTCGTTTCTATTGCCTTATTCTATTCTAAAGTTGTGGGGCAGACACATGCGACTCACCGCTGAGTCGCTGGAGACTTCCTGATGACTGTCCTGTCGGTCACAGCTCTGTCCAGGCCTACTGTCGTCCTCATCCTGCTATACATGAACAAACTTTAAACATGGTGTACATTATGCTACCATAACTCTAAACTAGTCTCAAATTTAAACATCAAAGTAGCATGTAAAATATAAAATTAATTTAAATACTGATATTTGTGAAATCTATTAAATTTATGAGCTACTTATTTAGATTTATGTTTTTTCAATCATATATGTAGAAATTATAGTATACAGTACTCCATTTTTGTTATCTTCCCAGAAAAAATATATTCTATTTTTAGATTTTATTGCAGGTGTTCTGTAGTAGATGCAAACAAATAATATCCATGATTTGAATTGCCCTACTCAAAACTTTGATATTAACAGTAGAGAAAAGATGAGCTTCAACATACTGAAAATAGATCGTTTTAGAAATAAAAATGCTTCTTGCCAGGTAACTTTAACAGTAGAAGTCTTTTTAACCAGCACCCATGGGACTTAGCAGTTGCCAGTTAATATCACCCAAGTAACCACAAACAATTCATAGACATGCTAGACATAAAAGGAAAACAATATCAATTGCTTAAAGCAGTTAAAAAAGAAAAAATCATAATGACTAAATATATAAAGCTTGGCCAGTGAGTGCCAGTTTAAAGGAATTCTACTGTACTGAACTGGAATAGTAACCATGAATTTTTCAACCTGTTAAGAGATGGAAATAACTACTGAAACTATTGAAAGTATTATCACTTAACAATATTTCTATATTAACCAACTAGCTGCATTCCATTTCATTATATACTTTATTAAGCAATAGTATTGACACAATGAAGATGATCGGTTCAGCAGAACTTATTAAAAATTGTTCCCCGGTTTACTGGTCCACATTAAATTTGGCCATAGCCCTATAAAACTGAATAAATTGGTAACTACCGAGCATCTTGAAGCCACAAAACAATGATGTAAAGAAAGACTCCCGGTCTTGCAAGATCAAAGGTTATAGATATCATTAAGTGCAGTGCATAAGTTTTGCACAACAATTAAAAGAATTTTAACAATAAAACATGAGCCTGATTTACAACCTACAGTTTTATTAACTGTGGAATGATTTTGTGCCCACAAAAACAAAAGAATATTTAGCATTATGGTCTCAGTTAAATGTCCACTTATTATGTACAGTTTCAGAACAATTTGAAAATGAAAATGTGACATTTAGTAATTGCTAACATAGAAAGAGCAAATCAAATTCAAATTAAACCTGGCTCAATACTTACTTTTTGAGTATAATTTGAATGCGTTGCTTTTTTACTGCTTAGAACTGCAGTATCTGAGCTGCCATCAAAGAAGGTACTTTCATTTGGATAATCCAATTCTTCTTCCACTTTTGGAGAAAAAGCTTCACTTTTGATATCATCTAAAACAATCTGCAACAGAAAAGGACACTTCACATTAATAATGGACAAATGAATTGATACAGCTACTGTGCTACTTCAAAAATAAATAAAAGGTAAGATTAATGGCAACTCATAGGAGCAAATAATAAATAGAAAATAATATACATTCAAAATTTATTAGTCATTACAACAGCATGTGATCATGTCATTTAACCCACCTCTTGACTAGTTTTTTTTGAGGTCCTTGAGTTGCCTGCACATTTAGGATTAGAATTTACTAAGAGATCAGATGTCTCATTGCACTCTTTATTTTCTGAATCAGACTTTGATCTGCCAGCTGCATCTCTAACATCCTCCTCGTCAGAACTTGGGGCACGTCCTCTTTCTCGTCTGGTTCGCTTAGAGCTGGAAATATTGGAACTGCTAGAGACTCTTTTACTCGTTTTAGACGTGTCCTGCTTACTGCTAGTTGACTTTGGTGAAGATAATGGGACGTCGTCTGCTACGGCAAGACCCTTGACTTGTAAGCACTCTGCAGCCTTTATCAAGCCTGACAAATCAGTTTGTAAAACATTCACTTCACCTAAATACATATAGCTAAGGAGAGCATCCAGTTCAGAGCACTTAATGTCCTTCAAGACAATAACAGGTCGCCGACAGTCAGTCTCTTCAAATATTTTTTGGAAATATTCACTGCAGGTTGACAAGACAAGCTTGTGTACAGAGAAGACTTTGCCTTCACAGGCTAGAGCAGCATCAGCATACAGGTTCTGAAAGAAACATCAAAAGTTAACTCAAAACTTTCAAAATACTTTACATATGCAAATGTATCAATTTATTCTTGACTGAATAAGGATACAAAACTCTTCATACAGTTCTACCTATCACTAACTAAGTGAGAAGAAAAGGTGTGTGTTGATGTAAAAAATCCATTGATGTTAGGTATGTATCAAAATAATGGAATAAAAAGAAAAACTCCAGCAAGGTTCATAAGAATGTTTTTACTCCTTCATAAACATGAGACAAAGAAACATCAAACTCTAACTTCAAATAAGCTCTTATTTCTGTGCGACACTGTGATTGACATGCAACCTTCTACCAATAGCCTTATCTTTTGGTGTCATAATGACAGTACAAGGCAGAAAAATAGCAATAAGCAACAAATAATTGCCAAAAACAGTACAGCTTCACAACAACCACAGCTTAACAACTGCTGCTTGTAAACAGCTAGAGCAAGCACACCACAAACAATTAGTGAAATACTAGACTCAGTTAGCCATAGTACTTAAGATTCCCAAACTTTTGCATTAAGCATTTCAATAAAATGGATAGATTATTTATTGAAGCAATTTTGTCCATTGCTTCAATGTTTGTTGAAGTGGTGTTTGTATATCACAGGTTTGACAGAACAAATATGGAATATGAAAAGACACTACAAATTGTCTCTAAAGATGTACATCAGTAGTCACAAAATCCAAATAACAGAGAATACAGGTGAAAACATTTTTTAAGACTTGATATCAATAATCTTACTACAGAAAGATATATAAGCCAAAACAGAAACTGTGAGAACTAAGCAAGGGGTTTAAGGTCTTATTTCACAACATATGGTCATAAGGCTCACATTAAACTCCTTGCTCAGATCTCTAGTTGTACTGGTAGGGTTTTTATCAATGACAGCCAGCAATTCCTTAGAATTGAGTCCTTTTCTTGAATCAGCCTTTAGAGTCTAAAGGATGATTCAAGAAAAAGACAATTAGTTTAGTTTAGACTAAAACTATCCTTTTTGAAATATGAACATCACTTACAGGTCTTTTCAATTTCAATCAACACATCATTTCCAAACGTGTCTTTAAGGGAGCTTGCGCTTCTAAAATTCATGCAGTTGAATATGCCCAATGTGTTCTTCACTTGAAGTGTGCATTTGCCTCAACAATAGTTATTCATTATAATAATTTTAACAAAATCTGAAAGAAAGAATATTATTTTAGTGATTTAGATGGTTACACATGTCATTTATAAGTTAAATTGATGTTATGTTGCCCTGAAATTATAATTAAAAAAATGGACAGAACTTGAGTTACAACCTGATACAACATCTATCAGAAATCAGCTTTGGGGATATGAATAATTTAGCCAACTGGAAAGAATTTTTAAAGCAATGTACTAGAGTTGCTACTCACATTATCTCTTAGGTGTGAAAGCACACCCGTGAAGGTGCTGGTATGGTTGTTCCATTTGAGGGACAACAAACCACTTGAAGAATCCATGCTGACATCTAAACAATGGACTATTGCATTATTGCACAAAGAAATTAGTTTATGCTGAAAACTTCAACTGAAACATAGTAAATTTACACAATTTTACATTTTCTGAAACACAAAATATATGGTTTCATTAGCATACATTAAAATTTAGATAAGCATATCTAAACTTATGCTATTGATCATCCTCAGACCTGATTAAGTAGAGTATAACATGAGCTTTTTGGTACCCAAACTCAGCACAGGCATTGCCGGCAGATACATTACTTTAAAGTTAATGGTACATAGTAGCAGAATTAGCTAAAACAATCAACTAAATTTAATCTTTGTAGTATGAATTGCCTCAACTGATAGCTAATAAACTGCTTGAACGAATTATGGCAATTTTGTTTATTACATATTCATAATACATGGAGTGGTGCTAAGCATCCACAAACCTATAATACAGAGTTTCAACAAAATTCAAAAAACCATGAAACTTCAGTGAAGTCAATACAATGGATGTGTATGGATGTAACATTATAAGCAGGATGTAAGAGAAAAAGTAATTGTCATTTATAATGACATTGTTCCAAACAAATTAGAGAGCATTAGCAGACACAAATTTTTAATTGTAAATACTAGACTCAAGTCTGCAGTCTTCAACTGTTTTAAATCAATTTCCCTGATGTTACTTATTGTGCTGCAATTTTCATAATAAAATACTGATAGTACAATTGAAGTTATTGAAATTTAATCACTTCAAAATTCAATAGCATTAAGATGGAGGTCAGCATATATATTCGAGTTAAGATTTAAGATCAAAAAAGATATTTGGGTTAAGATTTAAGATTAAAGTAGATATTTGGGTTAAGATTTAAGATTAGAGTAGATATTTGGGTTAAGATTAAAGTTGAGCTTTGAGTCAAGATAAAAGTTGAGCTCTGGATTAAGATTCAAGTTGAGCTAGTTCTTTTTATGGAAAGTGTGAGCAGAAATTGCTATAAAATATTTCATACATATTATCTTTACTTGAAAAAATTCAGTTTCCTTTGTATGCTTAATGCTAAAACTGGCTAGGCTAAAAATTTAGTCTATCAAAACTTCTATCACACAAAAAAGAAAAAAAAAGAGTAAGGTAAGGTTTTGGGTCAGTTGTAAAAGGTAAATGACTAACACAGTACTAAAGCTACCACAATGGATTATGACAGTACCAAAGCTACCCCAATGGATTATGAGTCTTTACACTACCACAACTGATTATGACAGTACTAAGGCTACCACAACTGCTGATTATGACCCAACGAAGGTAACGGACTTTCTTTAGAAGCAGCTCACTTGATTGCCGACGACGGCGCTCGCATTCTCTCAATGGCCCATCGTTTCCTCACTTGAGTACGTTCAATACGAAACATGTCTCTATTCACTAGCTAAAGGTATGGAATATAACCGACAGAATGAAATAATCCTTCACCAATCCAATGTAAACTCGAAAATATTAAAAGCGTTTTATATGCCGAACGTATCTTGTTTACATCAGGACTTAGCTGTTGACATCGTTGTCCAGGCAATCCCTCACAATTTACCCAGAGACGAGAATTCGAGTACTATCATGAGACTATACAAGTAACGTACCTCTCTATAAAATCAATATAATAAAAACTATGACAAGCAAAGAATTTGGGATGATATTTAGCAAAATAATATTATTTATTTACATGTTGAAATAATTAAATATATTATTATTTCACATACGGCTACTCTATTGAAAATAAATTCTCTATTTTTTCTATATCTCATTAAATTTAATCTTATGTAGTCCAGCAGTTCCATGTACTTCCAATGTAGTTAAGGGGTTAACAACCGTTGCTCATGCTTCTCAGTCTCTGGTTTGGGTCCACACGAAGCACTCCAATTTATCCTACTGTTGTTAAGATTAGTAGTTGCAACTCTACGGTATATTCTAACCCGAATTCGCTTACCTCTATTAGACTTGGTCTTCAGACTGCGTTGCTTCTCGTACCAGAAGAATGTCCTCTAACCGTGGACGATGCGACATCAATAACCTTCAACCGTGACACACAACCTCTACTCGCGTGACGATTATTCCTATACTAGTGTTAGTAACTGAATCTACTTAGCCTAATATTTTACGAGTACAGATCTCCAGGACAACCACTACTTTTAACGAACAACCAGCGTGCAACCTGCACCTGAGCCGCTTCTCGCGGCCACAACCACGGCACGGATACGTACACGATAGAGCTCAACCCGCAACTGACGCTGCCCCTGCATCATCCCTCACTCAAGCTCAGGCGTCGCCGTTGAGGTGCCAATTACTAATTTATACATTATGCCACACCTACTACTACTAGAGGAACAGGAACACTTGTAACCAGATTGGTCGACTAGTCAGCCTACCCGCTTATGATGCAGGAAGATCTAGGTTCGATACCCGTAGCCACCGTGGTCTATTTGTACCTAACCGTCGGCGGACTAGAAACACATCCAGCAGCTGCTATACTGAGCGCTTGTTGTAAACCACACCGTCAACAGGTGTAGTCTCTACTTTAAGTTACAGCACACAGTGTGGGGATTTCAGGTGGATCATCATTACTAGTCTTGAAATTTTATCGATGAATATTATCACTATTCTTAAGATGTAAACATTAGGAATTTGGATATCCCATGTATTTGTTCTGTATACTCTACTGGAAATAAAGTCTTTCGTGTTGAATAGGACACTAACTTATTTTTCAGTGAAGTAATGGAAGTATTTACAAACATATTGTGTGATATAATGGCTGTTTAAATGAATTCACAGTTGTTCATTGCAATCAACGGCTAAATTGATTATATCCCTTAAATTTCAGGAGATGGTGGAGCTCAGAATAGAATCACACGTAAATTTACCATCTTTTAATTACCAATAATTGAAATACTTAGTCAGTAGCTTTGTATTATATCTACTCAGTTAAATGAAAAATAAAACATATTAATAACTTTATATCTACAATCGTATATCAAAACATTACTCCTCGTACTGCGGATCTTACCTTCTTTTTAGAAGAAATTCCGTTCAAAGTCTTCGTCATCACTCCAGTTCTTCTACTTAAACCAAGAGTCGACGGCATTGCACATAGACGCAAAAAATTCTGGGATGTCACTGTGTTGTATGTGTGTGTTTTAGAGGGGATTAAAAACCGTAAAAAAGGCCCCGACGACATTGGCCCTAAATTTAAATTTAAAGTCACATTAATTAGGATACGAAGGAAACATATGATCAAGAAATTTATTGTATGGAATCCAAACAGCTCAAATCAAAAATCAAAAGCCTTTCATTAGTTTTGATTTTAATTATTTCAGTCTGGAGATTTCTTGCTTCAACTTCAAAAAAGTGTCAAGTGGGAAAATTCTATCTTTTATTTTCGAATTAGAGTCATATTTTTTGACATTGACTCTATTAATCATTGAAGCAATTTTTTATTGTTTTATTTTGGCAAAAGAAAACTTCATATTTTGCTATTCAATAACTGCTGTTTGCTCTCAGTTTGTTTTAATTTTGCATGGATTAATTTTACATTCGGTGTCTGTTACTGCTAAAAAACATATATGTCATATATCAGTATTTTAATTTTGTTGTATTGTAACCACATCCACATATATTGTTGCTTGAAATAATTATTTCATTAGGAAATATAGCCTGTTTTCTTAATATCTGCAACTGCATGTATGAGCTATTAGTGTACCAAATGCTGTGCAGTTGAGGGTTGCCAGGCTGAGTGCTGTGCAGTTGAGGGTTGCCAGGCTGAGTGCTGTGCAGTTGAGGGTTGCCAGGCTGAGTGCTGTGCAGTTGAGGGTTGCCAGGCTGAGTGCTGTGCAGTTGAGGGTTCCCATTTTTACTATTCTTAATAATTACAGCCTCAATTTCATGCTATAATTTGGATATTTATTCAACCTTTTTCATTGATTTTTTTTTTCAATGGGAGCTTACAAGAAGGGAGCTTACAAGATTAGCAACTTTCATTTTCATAAATATATTGCATATTCTAAAAAGGAAATTTCAAATGATTGTTATTAATAATTTTTGTGTCTGTAAATTTTACAATTACTTTTCATTTTAGATTGTGAATGAGACTGTGACATTCATTTCCACAAAAGCAACTCTTGTAGCAAAGCATTCCATTATGCATTGCAGGTTATCAATAACCTTATTAATATGTGCAATCCTCATGTCATCTGTCTTGGTAAGTATATTTTTGATTGAAGATGATATATTATTTTTATTATACTGTGTTTATTTTTTCTGTCCAAAGATTGTTTGAGTTACAAAGAAAATACAAGCTGTTTAGCTCTTAATATTGTTTTGCTTGTAACATGTCATTTTTCAGTAGAAAATATTAATTTGCGTTCTCCAAACAATGTAATGCTTACACAATATATATAATCTTTGTAAATTAATTCATCTCAACATGGAGAAACCATTTTCCTTATTTTATATCTCTGTTTTCTTTATAATTGCATTTTTTCTATTGAGAGGACTTTCACATGTACAACTATCACTGATTACCTTCTAAATGTCATTTTCATGATAGATCTTTAAAGATCTGCTGAATTTTCACTTGCATAATTATTACCTGTTTTTTGAGGTTGCAACACAGGCTCAATTGACTGACTATCAGAGCACAAACTGTTTTCAGGCAGTGACTGTATCCCAAAGTTTGTGCATAAATATGCATGGTGGTGATGGTGATGCATAAACACAAATTTAGAATTTTTAATAGCAAAGTAATCAATATTAAGCACCTATTCCATTTGTGAGTCACTTGCTTTTATTTGTGAACATCTGTAATGTGTTATTTTGTGACTCAAACATCCTCAGTGAAAATAAATTACAACAATTTCTGGAAGCATTTCATATGTGGTGACATTTTAGGGCTCATTACTCCATAATATGTTACCTAATGGATTTGTATTTTGTAAAATTATCAAATTATATACAAAATAATATTCTTGAATGTATTATAAAGTTTAACTTTTTATATGCTATAAATAATTTATGTATTTATTTTGTGTTTTAAAGAAATGGATAAGCATATTCAAAGCATTGCAATTTAATGGATTCAAGCTAGTTCTAAATATATCTGTACATAATTAGAGTAGTCAGCCAGTTAAAATTTATTACTTCTTATAGTCATTGGGAAATGAATCCAGTTCTTCATTTATATAAAAAATTCAAAAAATGTATTTATTTTACTGATTATCTTCCCATCATTTGAAATCAATCTGCGAGTCTAATTTTAGCGAGTTTTCTTAAATAAAATTTGAAGACACTCTTTGAAGTTTATTATAATATATATGTTCATTGTATATCTGTTATAATTTTCCTATGTTTACTCTATAGGGTGAAGAAAATACAGAAAAAGAAAGCTCTACCAAGAAATCTTCAAATAATGAAGCCCCAAGTTATGCAAAGGACATTGAAAATGAGGAAGCAGTTCCTAAAGGTTTTGTAGTGAAGCAGGGCATTGATGGCTCATTACAAGTAGAGGAGGTGAAAGATGATGAGGAAGTGCTTGAACTTCCACTCAAGTCTATTGGAAAGAAGCTGTCCGAGTTCTTCAAAAGCAAAGAATCTGCCTATGCTAAAATTTTGAATGAGTTGGAAACTGATGAACAGAAGGAAAGTCCTCTGCATGATAAGAGCATGGAAATGAAGACTGCAAAGAAGTTCAAGTATGAAAATGAGGAAGGTAGGTTTCTGTGCTGGAAGTAGGGAAATGGTGACGTTTACATTATTAATATATTATTGACTCTGAATAATGTATTAGAGCCAACTACCAAATGCATGGAAATTTTGTATACATGTGCTGTAATAAATCTGTAAAGATGCTGTGTGTGTCTACCCACCAATGATACAGCTGCACTGTACTGGCTCTATTGAGTTTTATTTATTAGTTAGGTAACTTTTTATGTGGGTGGCTTTTTAGTAACCTGCTGGGGTGCACCTACTTCTGTTTCTGAATTCTATTTTTTAATTTTTAGTAAAAGGTATTTTTTGCAAGTATCTGCATTGTTTTCAACCTAAGTTATCTAACCAAATGTATTTTTTTTTGCCTCACCTACTTCGATTTAACAAGTTTGAAAGATTCACTGTTTTTTTTTCTGTGGGCTACTGTTTATTATAGAAATAATGAAAAAATTCTGTGGTTCTATTTTCAGGATTTTCAAGTTTAAATATTTGTAAATCTTTTATCGAAAAGTTATAAACTTTATTACAGTGGAATTCCTTTTAACTGGCACTTGCAGTTGATGTTGTTTTCCTTTTATGTCTAGCATGCCTATGAATTGCTTGTGGTTACTTGGGTGATATAATAGGAGGTTTAAATAAGGTTTTAAGAAATTTTTATGGGATTGCCTGAAATAACTGCATTGTTTATTAACTGGCAACTGCAAAAGGTCCCATGGGTGCCATTTAAAAAGACTTGCACTGTATCAAGGTTTCTTGAGCAGGAATCTTCCTGTTCTTGTTATCTATATATTGGCATTCAGCCACTAAAGACTTCTTTGTATGTATTGTTCCTGTGCAAAAGAGCTTCATCAAATGACTACAACTTTATTAGTTATAAAATTTTGTTTCACACATCATTCTGTGATTCACTGTTCATCTACCAAAGTGATATTTTTTCACAGGCACTGGAGCATCATACTATGAGAAAGCCCAGAATCATCTTGCCCAGATCCCTTCTGATGAGGGCCCAGCCTTCCAGCTGCTGAGTGAGGCAGCTGAGCGGGGCCATTGGAAGGCCAAACGCCAGGTGGCTTGGGGCCATGTGTTTGGCAAGCACCTGCCCATAGACCTGGTTGAGGCTCGTAACTTGTTTACTGAATTGGCAGAGAAGGGAGACCCTGAAGGTCAAATGGTAAGCTATCAATAAAACAGTTTTTAAATGAATGGTGTTTTAATCATAATAATTTGTTGGATAGAAATAATTGATAGAAAAACTACCCATAAAAATGAGCAAAAGTGTATACATTGAGAGGTCATGTTCTGTGAGCACTGTAAAGTGGTGCTGCAAATTTTCCTTGACATATTTTTTTCAATCAGTAGTGATAAATGAAAATTCCCAAGAAAGAATTGTAATTTCTTCACGTTGAACTTCATGTGCTGTGAAATTTATTTACCTCTGAAATATAATGGCATGAATTTTTGTGTTGTGTTCATTTCATAAAGGAATTCAATTTGCATAAGTTGAAGGCAACAGATTAACTCCTGCTGTGTGAGTAAAGCTTGTGAAAATTTAATTCTCTTGAAAAGTATAATTTTCTGGAAAGATTACTCTTTCCTCTGTGCTGTTCCCTGTTCTGGTGAGTTTTATTAACACTAAATAACTTTAAAATGATCAATTGACCAACAATTAAATGATGCTTAGAAAATTTTTCTGAATTCTCTGAAACAAAAAGCATTTTGTATATGTGTGGTTTTTCTCCCTGCATTTGTTGAACTTAATTGTAGCCTGCTTTAAGGTCCTGAATCTGATATCCTTGATATATTCATCCATTTCCTTATCAGTCTTTAGTTTGAGTGTTTTTTGAGATTTATAATGCATATCCTTATGTATATCAAGGTATTTGTATCATTTTTTTTGTGATGTAATGTTGCATATCAGTACTGATTATGTCTATTCACAAAAAATATATAGCTTCTTCTGTTGGGGAAGATCAAAATTGAAGTGTTTCTTTCAGTTATAGTCTATTTTGTGCTATGAATAAAAAATGTTTCCATGATGTGGGTCATGTAATGTAATTGCCTAGACTTGAAGTTGGTATCATTGAAAGTTAGAAATTGAAATAAAATGATTCTAAAAGAGATTTTATTTTAATGTGTATTTCTGCCTAATTTCCCACAGGGTCTAGGCTTGATGTATGCAGCTGGTTTGAGCCACAACAGCAGCCAGGCAAAGGCCCTGGTATACTTCACATTTGGGGCCCTAGGAGGCAATGAGTGGGCACAGATGGCTTTGGCCTATCGCTACTGGGCTGGCATTGGTGTGCCCTCAAACTGTGAGACAGCACTCACCTACTACCGTAAAGTGGCTACCACTGGTGAGTGATGTTAGGGCATGCGAGACAGAACTTATTTACTACCGTAAAGTGGCTACCACTGGTGAGTGATGTTAGTGCATGTGAGACAGCGCTCACCTACTACCGTAAAGTGGCTACCACTGGTGAGTGATGTTAGGGCATGTGAGACAGGGCTCACATACTACCGTAAAGTGGCTACCACTGGTGAGTGATGTTAGTGCATGTGAGACAGCGCTCACTTACTACCGTAAAGTGGCTACCACTGGTGAGTGATGTTAGGGCATGTGAGACAGCGCTCACCTACTACCGTAAAGTGGCTACCACTGGTGAGTGATGTTAGGGCATGTGAGACAGGGCTTATTCACTGTCATAAAGTGGCTGTCACTTCAGTAATTCTAGGGCACTGTGTTCACTTCTAGTACCAGGGTATGGTTTATATGTATGCATAATAAGCTTTCACTGCTTAATGTTGAGTAATGATGGATAATGAATTTAAATGTTGGACATTCAATTGTTTGATTATAATTGCAAAGTGCTGTATTGAAAGTATATTAAATAAGCAAAAATTAGTTGACTTAATTATATATTGATGATTTAAAATGGGTGTACTCTGCCTGAGATTTATATTAAAAGGGGTCTTCACTTCTATGCTTCCATTAGGTAAACCATACATTTTTAAGGTACATCATGTACTGCATTTTAATTTCACTCCAACCTGTTTCTTTTATCTAGTTTACATGTATTACTATCTGAACTAAGTACATAGCATTGAAAGTTTTCTTTATACAGTTAATCATTTCCTTAAGAGATGCTTGCATTACAAATTCCACTCAAACATCAGAACTTGATGAACATGCCACACAAGCATTACCAATTTGTAACAAATTTGTTTATCTTGTGAGCGTTGTTACATTTCTGCTGGCATTACGGCATGGGACTTGAATAGCAACACAAAAATGCATCGAATGGCTCGTTCCTGTTACTATATCCTATTTTATTTCAAGTATTCGGAAATCCCTATAAACTCTTTATCTGAACGCACTAATCTCTTTTCTGCCGTCACGGTTTACAGTGAGCGAACAGGTGAGCGTGACGGGAGGCAGAGCAGTGCAACGAGTGCGCCTCATGGAAGAGATAGACAACCCTAACTCAGGGGGCATGCTAGACGATGACCTCATCCAATACTACCAGTTCCTTGCTGAAAAGGGTGACGTGCAAGCCCAGGTGACTCCAATGTCCTCGACATCACTGTATTGGTGTTGTAAACTTGTTGTGCTCGAATTTCTTTCTTAGACTGATAGTAGGTAGGACTTAGTCCTGTATCATAGCTTATTGTTTGTTACTTTAAGTTTTGATTAGTTTAGGGGTGTCCACCCTGCAGAGAATAGTTCTTCAGTGTATCTTAAGATAACATTTCTAAGGGATAGGTAGTATTCGTACATTAGTGGCCACGTTTGCATACTGATAGTATTTGTCCTATGTAGTTAGCTACCCATAGGGGATTCAGCTAAACTGATTGTGAGAATTAGTTAGGATTGTAGTCTTCATCAAGTTAGATGTTTCCTACTTATTTTGTAGCTGATGCTTTATTTTGGTAAACTGTTACTGTAGGAGCACTCTGTCACTTTATCACAGGTTCTTCATAGCTCATTAATTGACATGAGAGTCTGACCTTCATTCATAGTGTTACTTATCACCGCTCAGTCTAAGCTGTGGCACTGTTTTGAAAAGGATTACCTTTAGTAATCTTATAGTATTTCCTTAATTCACTTCAATGAGCTGTCGATTACCATCTGTCCTGATTTGTGTAATGGAAGCCCTTGGTTCATTTTGCCTCAAAATTCTATCGTTCTATTTGTCAAGATAGACGAGAAAGTATTAGATATTCTACTGTTTTTTTGCTGCATTATCATTGTTCAACGTTGCAAAATATTAGACATCCTACTGTTTTTCTGGCCATGTTAGAATTGTTCAAAATGGGCAAGTGAACGGAACTTCTTATCCAACAACGGTGTATAGAACATTCCATGCATGTCTGCTCTGGCGAAGACACTTGTAGACGAAGCTTGGCATCGAACACCAAATAAAATGTGACCAAATGTCTCCAGTACTCAACTCGATTAATTGATTGTCTTGAAGGAACAAAATCTTGATTCTGGATGTATCACACTAGTTAAATTTTCAGGATGGGATGTATGTGGAATTACATGGTAAAGTGTCCCCTCACGTCTCTTTGTCTACAAGACTTGTCTGGTGTTCGTAGTTCCTTCTAAGTCAGTTGTGCAAAACATTAAGAAAAAAAACTCGAGCAGTAATGTTCACTTGCACTGTTCTTAAAGTTGGCTAAATGATTCATGGTTCTGTTGTTGAGTTTTACCTTTTGAAATTAGTTCTTTATTGTAACCAAATATTTCGGCGCGATTTGCTTGTATTGAGTATTGCGAGTATGACCACTAAAGATGTGTGAGAGCATGTATGCAGCTTCAAAGTCCTAGCTCCAGTGAAGCACCATGACATACGTATATATTTGCGGTTCCTAGTCCCCCTACTGCACTGCTTGAGAAGGAATTCAGGGCTTGAGAGCATTGTGGCGATACGTGTTCTCTCTCTACATGGTTACAGCATAATATGTAATAATTATGAGCATCAATTGAATTCTTACAAGGTGTATGTATTTCATACACATTTTACGTTAATTGAAATGAAATAAAATTTTCATAACGAGAGAGAGAGACGTCGCAAATTGGAGGAATCCAAACCCTCTGACATGAATGATATATTATGCATTAATGATGCCAACACAAGAAGGGTATAAACACAATTAATAAGCTAAACATTTACTGGAAGAGCACACGAAAAAATGCACTAGACATGTAAAATTGTTATGAAATCAATGTAATATATCTGCTCAAATCAACCAATTTCACTCAATAATTATTTACATCACACAGTGCCGAGTGGTTACGGAATTGAAACACTTTTATCCATAATACGACGCATCCTAAATACACGCGAGCACGCCAAAATTCACTGAAAATTACTTCAATCTCTTCATTTAATCTCACCCTTAACACTTAAATGAATATACTTTCATGAATTAATAATCACTGCAATACCATCAACCAAATTCACTGACGAAATTTATTTAGTTCACTCTCGACGACTAACAGCGAAGAATTACGTTGCACTCCATTCATCGTACGCACGAACACACTCGGTAGCGCCCTACGCGTGGCATCGGCACACCCTGTTGTTTACACTATGTATATGTAGGCCTCTTCCGCTGGTTCCCAACTTCCACTGGGTTAAAGGGTACAAGTTAAACTTGTATCAATTGATATTTCCATTGGGTTCCTGTTGTCGATATTCCGAAGTAATCACGTAGACATTAGATCCAAGTTACCCTGAAATCCCGAGCCTCTCTGAGTTAATTGCTGGCGAAACTTTCCCAAGTTTATGTGAACTTTTCCAAGGATCCGATTACTCCCAGAAGTAGTAGTCGTCGTAGCTGTAAATCTGGCAGTTACGAGTAGTTACTGTGAATATTGTAGATCCCGATCCATCTCGAGTTCTCCCGTAGATTCCGACAGATCCCTCCCTAAAATGAGAGAAAAATCCTCCGTAAGTACATGCCTTGATAGAGGTGCCCTACTTCGCTCATGCTGTTTCTTGGCATCCCAAAAGTACTCTTATCTCCCTCCAAGTGATGCTTCGTCTTTTGCTTCCTCGACGTCGATCGCTCGGCCCCAGTTCCTAGAACTTTAGAATCGTTGTCGCTTCTAGTACTGGTGTTCATACTATGACGCCTTGCCCTTTTGACCGCACGTAATTTCCCGACTGCTGCTTATATAATCCGTTGGTGTTTTCTAGAAACACGCCTTTTGACTTTTAGCCCCTTCTTTCGCATTCGGTCTTGCTTTGAGGTGTGCCGTGTCCATTTTGACCGTTGGTTTATCCGATGCTTCCCACGGTTTCCAGGCACTCGTAGGAGACATTTCAATTGCTAGGCGTTCAGACTTGCTTACGCTGCCTGTTTTGTTTGTATTTTTACTGCGCGACGGCGCTTGGGCTTTAATGTCTCTGAGGCCCAACTGCTCGCATTCCTCATGTACCCATTCACCTTCACACATTAACACATCCTTACACATTACTAAACATTATCACTACTATCACCACATCACTACTACCATCACACCATGCCCAACCGTGGCTGCATCGATTATTAACCCTTTTATAACGTTTTTTTTCAGACTGATCAAAATATTGCGCAAATTACCGCTTATCTTTACTCATTTTTATGTAATTCTACCGTAATTTTGAACAAAACATTTAGAATATGGAACTAAAGGGAATGATTTCTAATGGGCTGTTCTTACTGTATATAGTAGGATGGTAGTAATGGGTCAAGTGATAATATAATCATATTTGAGTTCTGGTTTTAATGTCTCTCTTATCCAATGCTCCTTGCTCTTCATCCAACAAAGAAGACTTCTGAGACATTTGATTTTTTCTTTGCACGTTTTAATTTTTTTACTCTCGTTACTTTTTACTCATTCGTCCTGAATAAAATCAAAGAAAAGTGACTGTAGAGCGTTGTCTCCCATGATTTCACCACTAGTTGTCTTCTGATATAATTATTTCTGTTGAATGTACACTATTACTTTCAAGGTAGTAATTTCCCAAGTAGTATTCTTTTAAAGCTAATTTGAGTGTAATATATTATAGTTTATTTATTCGTTACTTAACGAGTATAATTTATTTCTGTACTGGAATACTTTTCTCATAGTATACTTCCTCATACAGGAACAGGCAGATTAGATTTTTCTCCAGCATACCTCCAGAGTCCTTAGAAAATCTATCATCCATAGATATAGCTAGTAATATTTATCATTATTCATAGATATGGATAATAATGGTATCTATCATTAATCATAGTTATGGATAACAGTGATATCTGCGATGTTACCCATAGATATAAATCACCTTCACTTATGTTGTAGAATGAAACTGAAGTAACGCTACAGACTACAGGCAGAGTATGTGATGTGATGGCAGTGTAAGTGATGGATTCTGTTACGAAAAGAATGCGCATCTGCATTAACCAACATGGTGAACATTTAGATGATATCCTATTTAAATAAAAACTCCAAAACCCTTTCTTTCGTTTGCAATTCAGCCGAAGTTTCTATCTCAAGTAGTTTTTGCATAAATTAATTCTAAATACATCATGTGACTTTTGCCACACCCTTCACATGGTGTTCAGGGGAGTTTGGTTTGCGCAGATTGGACTGGGTCAGCTCCACTACCAGGGAGGACGAGGTGTGCAGCAGGACCACCATCGTGCTCTCAACTACTTCATGCAGGCTGCTGATGCTGGTAATCCTGACGCCATGGCCTTCATAGGCAAGGTGAGTGTTGCATAGGCAAGGTGAGTGCTGCATAGGCAAGGTGAGTGCTGCATAGGCAAGGTGGGTGTTGCATAGGCAAGGTGGGTGCTGCATAGGCAAGGTGGGTGCTGCATAGGCAAGGTGAGTGCTGCATAGGCAAGGGGAGTGCTGCATAGGCAAGGGGAGTGCTGCATAGGCAAGGGGAGTGCTGCATAGGCAAGGGGAGTGCTGCATAGGCAAGGTGAGTGCTGCATAGGCAAGGTGAGTGCTGCTAATATTTTTCCTTTAAATTGCAATAAAGGAGTTCAATGAACGCTTCAACGTTTCTGTTACTGGAAGTAAGCATGAAGTGGAACTCTTTATCTGGCTGGTGGTCTGATTGTACTTCCTGTGCTTCAATTGACACACTTTTTTATCGTTCTGAAATGTTCTGGTATTTTGTTGTGGAGAGATTAACTGGGAGCTGAACGGCTTCGAGCTGGTAAAATTATCGATACCCGCTCCATCCTTCCCCCCAGCAGGCTGCGGTACGCGGCGATGATAAAGGTTGGGAACCACTGCCGTAGAGAATGTAAAGAAGGGTGAACCGACGTCCATAAAGAAGGTTGACAAGGGCGCAAGTGGTGGTGGATTTGTGCTGGACTCATTCCTTAATTTTGAACTACCTAATCCATTGCGGCTTTGAAAACTACAAACTGACCCTTAATTCTGTGGTGCCAGATGTACTTGGAGGGCGGACACGTAGTGGCAGCCAATAACGAGACTGCGTACAACTATTTCAAGCGTGCAGCGGACCTCAACAACGCGGTGGGGTACAGTGGGCTTGGTCTTATGTACCTGCATGGGCGCCATGTCAAGCAGGACTACAAGGAAGCCCTCACGTACTTCTCGCTAGCAGCCAAGCGTGGCTGGGTCGACGGCCAGCTCCAGCTCGGCAACATGTATTTCAGTGAGTTCTCCGAGTACTGGAGTCTTAACTGAGTGTTGTTTTGCCTGATGTTTTAGTTCATGAAGGCTACGAAAGTATTTTCTTATGGACCTTCTCGCTGAGATCCTTTCATTCATATACTTCATTACCCTTTGCATGTTTTGCCAATGTTGATGCACCTTTTTAGCTGAGAAAATGTATATTTGATAGAGGCTAGTTTTCTAAGGATGGAACACTTTAAAATTCCTTTTTAAAATTCTCCTTCTTTATAATTGTTAAATATTGTTGTGCATCAACTATGGTAGTCAATACGACCATGTTGAAAAAGTAGATGGGGAATAAACCATTCCCCATCCCCTGATATGAAGGGGAACCAGGCTTAGGTAGTTTTGATTGCTGTATTGAGCTGTAGAGAGTTCAGCATGTGCACAAAAAACATTGGCTTGAGATAGTCTGATCCTTATCATTTTTTAGTGAAGGAGGACTAAGGGGTTCAGGGAGGCAGAAAAGTGTTGCATAAATGTTTTCAGGACAAGGCATTGGAATATAATTGAGACAAGTATTTTGTGAACGAGGATTGACAAGAAGAGATGGAAAACATGTGTGGCGTGATACTTGTAGTGTGGTGCAGGTTTTGGAATGTTGAGGTTTTAACGAAACGAGAAAATGAGCAGCATTTGGTTAAAGCCATGATGAAACCATAAGCAAGAATATAGGCTGTTGGAGTTTACTTCAAATTATGATTGATGGTTGGAGGAAACTCAGCATAAAACGCTACATAGCTGATCCATCGTCGCATATTACAAAAATGTCCTGTAGAGACTATATCGTATGGAGAATGCGTGTGGACTAGTAGATTTATGACTGAGTACTACTAGTAACCGGAACTGCTAAGGAAACAGGTATATTAACGAGAGCTGCTGGCTCTGCTAGCAAGTGAATATTGATTAGGTGAGATTGAGATCTGACCCAAAAGAAAGTATGCTAGTATTCAGTAAGTGTGATTCATAGCTTGTCGGTCGGCTTTCGTTTGCAGAGTGCTGGTGTCTAACTGAGTGTGGCTTTAGCAATGATGCTCTTTCGTTCTTGAGTTATTTCTTTTTGCAACAAATATCTTTCATTCCTTAATTATTTTTACTTTTTCTTGTTGAATATTTTATGTTTTGGATTACCACTTGTGTTATTCATTCATTAGAAAAATTACCCATGACAATTATGGACTGATGCAATATAAATACATCTATGTCACGCCGTAAAAGTTCTTAAAAATCTTTCAGCCATGTGTATGAAAATTTTCATTTTCAAACAATGTGACAACACATACACCACCTTGGCCACTAATCTCTCTTTCTTGACCCTGACACTTCTGTAGATATCACAACACTCATCTTCAAACACCACATCACCAAGAATACACCACTTGAGCTAATAATCTCCATTTTTCTTGACGCTGATCTTCAATTTGTGACATGCAGGTGGTCTGGGCGTGAAGCGTGACTACAAGAAGGCCATCGAGTACTACAACTTGGCGTCACAGTCTGGTCACGTGCTCGCCTTCTACTCTCTGGCGCAGATGCAGAGCACAGGCACAGGCATGCTGCGTTCTTGCCACACCAGCGTCGAGGTCAGGCGTCCTTTGAGCACTTGGCGTTTGTGAGAAGTCTCCAATAATGCCGACTGACAAATCAGCTTGTCATGTCGAAAACGTTACCTAATTTCTACACCATATCGAAAGAAACTGGGATGCTGTCACTTGTTCAGAACTCGTTCAGTACTCGCCTCGTTGGGTTACATTTCATTTCTAATAATAATCTTCACAGTATTGAAATGATAAAACTTTTAATGGGTTAAGGTAGCATTTGTATTTGTTATTGTGTTCGTATGCCGTTTTATTCCCATTAGTAAACTAGCGAGTGAACTATTTTTTAGTATCGCTCTGGGTAGTAAAGTGCTGGTGTTAGTGTGATTATTGTTGCTATGAACAATAAAGAGATTACGGATATCCGTATTCCGACTATTCCATCCTACACTATGGTTGTGTTTTGCCTCTCTATCCTACACTATGGTTGTCTGTGTTTTGCCTCTCCATCCTACACTATGGTTGTCTGTGTTTTGCCTCTCTATCCTACACTATGGTTGTCTGTATTTTGCCTCTCCATCCTACACTATGGTTGTCTGTGTTTTGCCTCTCCATCCTACACTATGGTTGTCTGTGTTTTGCCTCTCCATCCTACACTATGGTTGTCTGTGTTTTGCCTCTCCATCCTACACTATGGTTGTCTGTGTTTCAGCTGTTCAAGAACGTTGCAGAGCGAGGGTCGTGGGGGGAGCTGCTGACCAGCGCACACCAGGCATACTGGGCTGGGCAGCACAAGAGGGCCCTGCTGCTCTACATGCTGCTTGCTGAGCTCGGATACGAGGTACGGTCTCGGTTAGTGTATAATGTCATGCTTGCGAGATCATGTGGTTTCTCCTGTAACATATAGCAGGGGTGATCAAAAAGTTTTATAAATGTGTGAATATTTATTAAATTATGAATATTGGTATGTTTTGTCACTAATCTCCTTCAAAGTAATCTTCTTCCGCATATATGCACTTGTTCCACCTTTCCTACCGCTGTCGGAAAGAGGCCTGGAAGTTTTTGTTCTTCAACAACTTCAAGCGCTCTGTCGTATTCGATTTGATGTCTTCAATGGTGTCAAATCGCTTCTCTTTCATCCATTTCTTCATTTTCGGGAATAGCCAGAAGTCGCAAGGGGAAAGTCGGGAGAATATGGTGGATGCAGAACAGCTAGATTCTTCACAGCCATGAACCACCTAACAAGCAGTGAAGTGTGGGAGGACGCGTCGTCATTATGCAGCAGCCAGCCATTTTCCACTTTACTGGCTTTTTCTGTCCAACGGCCTCGCGCAGGCGTTTCAGAACTTCGATGTAGAAAACAGCGTTGACGGTGCAGCAACTGGGAAGAAATTCAACGTGCACAATTCTTTCCATGTTAAAGAATGGAAGCAGCATGACTTCACAAGCGATTTTGAGATCTGTGCCTTCTTTGGGTGTTGGGGACGAAGCTGTTTTCCACAGTGAGCTATGAACTTTTGTTTCTGGGTCATACCCATCAACCCACGACTCATCACCAGTAACAATCGAGGATAAGAATGCTGCATCAGCTACGCATTTCTCAAACAACTCGTCAGACACGGCAAGCTGTGACTCCTTTTATTCATCAGTTGGGATCCGCCAGGCAAACTAAAGTGGTAGAAATAATAATAAGACGCACAACGTTTTTGCTTATATCTTTATTAATATTGATTGAAATAGAATAAATTTTTGACCATAGGTAAGGAATAAAACAAGAAGTGTATATTCAAATTTTATATAACAGTATAGTTTTTTGTACAGTTATTACAAAAATACTCTTCAGAGGATCATAATTTGATGGAAATAAAGATAAGAAACTTTGTAAAGAATTACGTCTATCTGAAATATTTCACCTTTGACAGCTAAGAATAGAATCAAAACAATACACCGGTGTTCCTCTAGACTGTAAGTAGACATTGTAATATTTTATAATCAGGTTTAAATTGTGAAAAATCCGTTTTTTCCAGCATGGGCAGAGAGTTCTCTCTCTGAATTTGAAAAAAGTTATATAATAGCTCTAAATAGTTAGGGCTGCTCCTATAATTTAATTTCGAAGTAGATTAAGAGGTCAAGAACAGTAATTCGAAATTTTTTGCAAAATCCTGAGGCGTACGGATCAAATAAATCCCCTGGACGTCCATCCAAGCTTACTCCAGCCAGTCGGCGCCCAATGCTACGTGAGGCTTCATCTACAGGAAAGAGTTTCAAAAATCTTTAAACGTGTCTAAGGTTGAATGTAACTCCCAGAAGAGTTAGGTAAATTCTCAATACTTCAGAATTTTTTATTTAGGAAAAGGAAAACGAAACCAGAGCTGAAGAAGATACACAAGAAACGACGAGAAGAGTGAGTGATGGAAAAAGTACAATGGAATGCTGACAATTGGGCAAAAATTGTCTTAGACGAAAAGAAGTTCAATTTAAACGGGCCTGACGGTTTTCAATACTATTGGCATGATTTGAGGAAGGATGAGATCTTCATCAGAAGGCCATTCGGAGGAAGATCACTGATGATTTGGGAAGCTTTTTCAGCAGAAGGTATGGCGAGTCTGGTACAGATGGAGAGAAAACAAAATTCAGTGAAGTACACTGAAGTATTGCAAAAAAGTCTTATACCATTTTTAGATAATTTTCACCAGAATACTGCCGTGTTTCAGCAAGGCAATGCGGCCATCCACACTTCAAAACACACAAGAGAGTGGCTTAATGGTCACAATATCTGCACTTTGAGTTGGCCAGCTAAGTCACCATATCTAAATCCTGTAGAAAATCAATGGGGTATACTGGCTAGACAAGTTTACGTCGATGGCAGACGATTTGAAATCAAGCAGGAGCTTTGGCGTGTTGTCCAGGAGTGCTGGGGAGAATTTTTCAAGAAATTCTTAGGAATTTAGTGAAACCAATGAATGATCTTTGTCTAGATGTTTTGCAAGGGAAAGCAAATACTTGTAAGTACTAGTTATTTTGATTTTTTATCTGCAACATTCATAGTTTTTATGGAAATATTATTTAGGGCAGGGTGTCTTATCTTTATTTCCATCAAATTTTGTTCCTCTGACGAGTATTTTTGTAATAAATATAAAAAACTATACCTTAATATAAAATTTGAATGTACACTTACTTCTTGTTCTATTCCTTATCTATGGTCAAAAATTTATTGTATTTGAATCAATATTTATAAAGTTCCACGCAAAAACGTAGAGTGTCTTATCATTATTTCCACCACTCTATACAGTGACGCGCCTCGTGTTCAAATCACGCCAATATGACTTGAACCTCCCGCCACTGCACTCGACTGCGATACCAGCTCGAGGCTCCACCACTTTGAATCCCTTTAGTGTATAAAATATTACAACATAAGACAATTTCACCGAAGTTTTTAAGCACACCTCGTATATCAGTGATGCCATAACAGCTACTCTTCTGTAGAGGGAAGAAACCAGTGTATTATTCTTACTATTATGTGCACGAATACACTTCAGTTCTTTCTACTAGTGCATTGCCATCTTTTCTGGAATTTGGTAATGAAGAAAATCGTGATGCTTCTGTTTATGAACTCTCATAATTTAATTTCGTAGTTTTAATCCAATTATACATACTTAATCACTCTGGCCTACGTTCTTTTCAAAGTTCAACTTATTATATGTTCCTAATTTTAAAGTCGTATTTGCCTTCATATTCCCCTCATTAAATCATTACCCTTCAATAACATGGAAAGTTATCTTAATATGACACATATAATTTTTTTAAACTTCAAATGCCGCATTAGTAATGTCCGTGTAATATTTGATGTACGGATGCTGTGTTGGGAACAGGTGGCACAGAGCAACGCGGCGTACATCCTGGCTCGCCATGGTCCATTTCCTACCCTCTTCCCTGAAGAAGAAACGCTCAGCAGAGCACTCATGTACTGGGGACGTGCAGCTGGACAGGTAACCACATTTCCTCAATGTCATGTTAAGTGATCAGGTTCACAGGCACAATGACGTCAACACCACCACTGGACTATAGCTTTGGTCTGTACCTATCTATGCACGGTCTTTCTTTCTGTTGCCGGGAGTTTCAGCTGTATGTGTTTTATTTATATTGTTTCGTAAGCGATAAATATTATGACGACTCCCTATTTTGTTTTCTCTTTAAAATCGCGTTTGTTGTTGAGATAACGTAATTAAAGCTAGTCTGAGCCAAGCTAAGCTTTTGTTAGAACGACTCCAATGACCAGTCATTCTCCTGTTTACGTCTTGGATCCAGAATCACTAAGAGCTAGAAATGTAACTCCAGGATGAGCGAGTGTATAACATCTTGTCTTTGGTGACCTCTCTTTCAAAAGGACAATTCTTATTTGTTAATGCTTAGGTTTTCTAATTTTACAGTATTTTATTGGTCGTTTGAATGGTTTCTTAGTACTGCAGACGCAGGGAAAAGAAGCAGAAAGCTCTAGTCTCGATTTCATAGTTAGCAAGCCTCGTTTCATACGCATGGGTACTAAATGATTCATTTTTCTAGGTCAAACAAATATTCACAGCAGCAAAGCATAGGATGTCATTTCATTGTTGTGTGGGTATGAGCAGGCTACTAAATCGTGTATTTGTGTGCAGGGATACAGCTTCGCTCGCGTAAAGCTAGGTGACCACTACTACTATGGCTGGGGCACCAACGTAGACTATGAGGCTGCTGCTGCTCACTACAGACTGGCCTCCGAGCAGCAACGCAACGCACAGGCGATGTTCAACCTGGGCTACATGCACGAACAGGGCGAGGGCCTCAACCAGGTGTGTGTGTGTGTGTGTGTGTGTGGTGAGGCTACATGCAGGGTCAGGGCCTCAACCAGGTGTGTGTGTGTGGTGAGGCTCCATGCACGAACAGGGCGAGGGCCTCCACCAGGTGTGTGTGGTGAGGCTACATGTACTCGTACAAGCGTCAAGTAGCAAATAATAAAATGCTCCCCACCACAGCATGGCATTTCAGGGCTGTGGAAAATACAGCTTTGTTATAAACTTTGTTAGCTTTTTATCCTCATGCTCTTAAGTTAGGATTTCATAGTCGTCTTGAGTGGAAATCGTAATTAAAATGAGGTTGTATTCTCTATATGCTTACAGTCCATGCGAATAATTAAATGTTGTATTGGACTACACTTGTCCTCTATACATCACCACTAGAAGACCTCTAGTTTTTGGCCCTGAAGTGCTTGGCTGGTAAGTAACTACAGCAGGTGATACTTGAATAGTTGTGTACGATTCAAGTAAGGGAAATTGGATGAGGTGTAATGCAAATCTTTGTTACTGATTTGCCGATAATTTCGTGTTATGGTAAATTATGCAAAACTTTGTAGTTGATAAGTTCATATCATGAGCAATAAAATAAAATTTTGTCATTTCATGTTCTGATAATTGAACCAAGGCTTTGTTGCCGATTTGTCGATAATTTCATATTTTAGGAAATCAAACGAAGGTTTATCACTGCTAACATATTGTGGAAAATAATTCATATCATGGAAAATAAGAGGTTTGTTACCGATAATTTCATATTATACGGTAAGTAAAACAAAGTTTAATTGCAGGACATCTACTTGGCGAAGCGCTTCTACGACCTTGCTCGTGACTCTGACAGTGACGCTGCTGTTCCCGTGGCCCTAGCCCTCGCTAAGCTCGCCGTGCTCTTCGCCATCAAGTTCATTACTGAGGTGTGTAGCAGCCAGCCGCTCTGGTCATGCCGGGTCTGGAGGTCTTTGTCTTCAAGAGTGAAGAATTTCTTGTTTATAAAAGTACTATGAACAACAAAATTGGTCAGACTTCGTAATACACGCTCTGGTGATGCCAGTTCTGGAGGTCTTTGTCTTCAAGAGTGAAGAATTTCTTGTTTTTAAAAGTACTATGAACAACAAAATTGGTCAGACTTCGTAATACACGCTCTGGTGATGCCAGTTCTGGAGGTCTTTGTCTTCAAGAGTGAAGAATTTCTTGTTTTTAAAAGTACTATGAACAACAAAATTGGTCAGACTTCGTAATACAAAGCAAGATTTTCAGAGCTCTGTGTTTCAGTGTAGTGCTACGTTACTGTATGTATTATGTGGAATATTGCAATACTTTAAATAATGTACAAAATAATACAATACTATAAATAATATGCAGAATACTAAAATACTATAAATAATATGCAGAATACGAAAATACTATAAATACTATGCAGAATACGAAAATACTATAAACAATATGCAAAATAAAATACTAAGAACTATTTGTCCATTGATCAGACCTAGTAATAGTTATAAACGAGGTTGTAATTCCAAGATGTTCATTCTTGTTTCTGTGCTGTATTTTCAAAGTAACTGACCAAAAATATAGTCTTGAAATTATGTTGCTGTGACTGCAGTCAACACAAGGCAATAAATTTCAACTATATTTTTTACAAAAAATGTTAGCTCAGCGTCTGTGGTCATGATTGTTTTGGCCTGGGTCTTTCATCTTAGAATAATATCTTTCAATTTCTTCAAGTAAATAGTTCTCATTTTTAAATATCTTTTGATTCAAGACCAGCGAATTGTATTTCGTTCATGCCTATCAATATTTTATTGTCTCTCATTTACCCGTGGATAACCTTGGCCTTTGTTTAAATGAAATTCATATGTATATGCTATTCATTCTCATGCTCTAACATACCATTTGTTTGTTCATTGAAATCACGAGCTGTCATGTACTTTTAGCCTGTGACTTAAATTTCTTGAACTCTCGTAACTTTTATTCTTCCTGCTTCCTTCACCTCAACATTTATTTTTGTTTAGCTTGATTGCAAAAGGAGTTTTCAAGGTATCCATTTTTTCGTATTCCTTTTCTTTATATAGAATAGACCAAGCTATTTTCTCCCATTATTATGCATTTCTTAATTTCTATATGACTTTATCTTTGTGCTATTATTGGAGACAATGCTTACTGTTCATTAACTCAAGAGTCACTTTCTACTTTTCGGTGCTTCCACAGTTTCATCATTTTTATCGACTGTTCTGAATGAAGTCCTCAAAGTGTTCGTTGAAATGGTGCATTTTGTCTCTTATCTCCACTCTAAGTTTCCCTACAGATTAACTGTGTGGTACATCATTTCATTAATTTAATCTTTTTGTTCTCTTCTACTATGAAGAACGCTGTCGTGCACTATCCTACAAGCCTCATTTGCTTCCGTGTTTGCGCAGTTTGACTGGAGAGAACGCCTGTCCAAACTAGACCCGGACTTTGTGTTTGGTCCTGACTGGGACATTTACATGATGATTCTGCTCACGGTGCTCATCGCTTCTCTAGTCGTGTTGCGGCAGGCGCGTAATCTTCCTCTTCACATCCGGCAGCAGCAGCAGCAGAATAACAATAATAACAATAACAACTTCCAGCAACCGCAGTAATGGTTCTTGCTTCACTTTTCGTAGTCACCTCGTTTTGCTCGTCCGCTCTAGTAGCTTGTGAGGAAGTCAGCCACCTGACTGTGTGTTGTCAAGGATCATATTTAGTTGTAACGTGTCTGCCCATTCGTACTGGACTTTATGAAAGCAATGATCATCGTGATTAGCGGCCTCTGTGAAGCTACTGCAGCGTCTCTATGCGCTGTCCGCCTTGTACTTATTCCTAAGGGAAATTAGCGGGCTATTAACACCCTTCACATTCTTGAGTGCATAGGTGCTGCAAGAGTAAGCGTAGCTTCTGGGTAGGATAATTTCCCGTGAACAGCTGTGCATTTCTTCTCTGTAAATTCAGAGTAAATCTTTTTTCTCTCAATGATTGCAGAACATTACTCATAACATTTTGATTAGGTTTTCAAGCGTTAGTAGTAAAAGGAATCTAGTATTTATTTTTATTGTAAAATTTTACTTTACGGGATACAATTTATTACATTAGTGTTGAGATGCCGGGAACTACGGTTGCTCAGTAATCTTTTATTTTAATATCTAGTTCAGTGATGAAAGATCGAGCTTTCTTTCTAGGAAAATGGAGATTTATGTTTGTTGGCATCTAATTGATGTTTTGTGTTGACATTTTATTGCTCCTACATTATTACTCATGGTCTATGTACTACTGAATTGTGTATTCAAAAGCGAACACCTCGCGACTGAAAATATGAAAATTGTTATTTAACTCGGGTTCAACTCAACATAATTTCCCAGCTCCAAGTTTCTCCAGTGAAATTTGGGAATTTTTGTGTATTTTTCCATGAGTGCTGAGCAAGTTGCGCTCTCTGGGATTGTGGTGCTTGACAGCAGATCAACGACAGTGGATGGAAGTGAAGGATTAGGCAAACGTCTGTTAAATCAAGTTCTGTTATTTTTTAGAACTACTTTCTTCGTTCACAAGGTTTCGATTCAATCCTAGATGTGTTTAAACTGCGAAATTAAAATTAAACAAAATCGTTTTAAATTTGCTCGTCAGCAATTCTAAAAAAATTTATTTCAAAAATGAATAGTTCTTAAATACACGAGCCTTGTATGCACTTGCACTACCATTAAGACCTTTTTCCTAGATTCATTAAAGGGCGATCAAATTTAGTGAGGCTCATGTGTATGTAAACTGTTTCTATTTCTTCTGTGGCAAGACACCCGAACATTTCTGGTGTAGTCAAGTAACTCAGATCTCTGAGTTGAACTCCTGCCTTGGACTGTGAGTTTATCACGGCTGGATTGTCAAGTAATTAGATATGAATCAATAGTGACAGGTACGCTATGATAAATCAATAGCCATTAATAAACCAAAATGTTCCGATTGGAAATGAATTTACTGTAAACGAATGAGAAGCGTTGGCGTAGCAGAGCTTGTGGTATTGACTTAGAGGAATGGAGTTTGAAAATGAGCTTGTGAAACAAATATGAAGAGCTGTTTACTGTGACGAAAAATAAAGAATACGCTGCTTGACATGTATCTTGCTACCTTATGCGCTTATTTTTGAGAGCTGATATTTAATGCACGTCAGTTGCACATGTTCCTCTGAGCTCTCAAGTTAATTGTTTACTGCAGAAATGTAACAATTTGGCCTGTTGCTCGCTGCATTTGTTTCCTGTGCTAGCAGTTGCTAATAGGTCCCACAATTTCTCCATGGGAGTTTCGTTTACAAAATGTTTTACAATAAGCTTACTATGTGGAGAAGGGAATCAAAACTTTGCATTAGGGAGAAATTGAACTTTGTGTCCCGTGTGCAAGTTCATTTGACTTACCTTCATTGTCCATTGTCCACCATTCCTTCTGTGCTTTATGTTAGATTCTCCTATGGTCGATCACTATTTCGAACGTCGCCAACAACATTCAATGCTTTGTGTCGTGCTCATTATTACCTCTGGAGTTCATGTCTCATTATCATAGTCAAGGGATTGCGAGTTGGAAGCTGTTACCTAGCCATTGTGTTGCTTTGTTATTTTGATAGTTGATAGTTTTTTTCGTTTCTTGTATGGGGAACATTTTATCCGTATGAACTAAAAGTGACAACATTGTTGTTACTGTGAACACGAAGCTGTAATTAAAAACTGTTTTCAAGTTCTTCCCTTTGGAAAACTGAAAGAATTTTCTGTTTTTTCGGTTAATTAAAGACATTTTTCTTCAACATACTCGGCTGAATTTATACTACCATAGTAATTATTAGGTAGCCAGGTCTCGGTAATATGTATATAATTTCCAACAATACTTCAAGTCTATATCCACTGAAAATATATGCCCTCTAAAGAAGGGTCTTAATTTTTTGTATCTTTTGAATCATGAATGGTTATTGCCCACTTAGCATAATTTTTTATAGAAGTTTGAAGATTTTTTAAGAATTAATCTTCAAATTTTATGACAATGAACGTTCAAAGTTACTTTTTTCATCCACAGCCCTGAGCTGTTAGGTCCTCAGATAACAAGCTTAGTTATTTGATTCAGAAGACGCCTTTTCCTCGAGTGTTCATGATGTGACCACATATCTGTGATGTAATGTAAATCACAAGTTCCCCACCACTCTAATTATTAAATTATGTGCTCTCTTCTTGAGCAAACCAAGTCTCGGCAGAATCTGTTTTTTCTTCAATAACTTCGATATTCATGCATCTGTGAAGCATGAGCAGGTCATTTTCTCATTTCAGAAATAGAAGTGGACTATTTACATCTTTAGTTAATTGGACAGTTTTTTATGGAGCTTTTATCTCTTAAGAGACGACATGTGTTAAAATAACATTAGAGTTAGGTTC
Organism: Trinorchestia longiramus; assembly: GCA_006783055.1. Classification (NCBI taxonomy): domain Eukaryota; kingdom Metazoa; phylum Arthropoda; class Malacostraca; order Amphipoda; family Talitridae; genus Trinorchestia; species Trinorchestia longiramus. The sequence continues at coordinate 233,961 of VCRD01000420.1, read as the reverse complement.
GTTTGTTCTGTGATAAGGACTTCGAAGCACTCTGGGAGATTTCAGTTATTTTAGTAAAATTTATCATCATTTTGGAACCACTCACCGATTCTAAATTGATAGAATCTTTTCTCTTCTCCCACGTTTCAATGAGATTTAGAGCTGCAATAGCAATGAACCTCGCCCTAAATAATCAGTAAGTTTCGTTTCTTAAATTTTGACTATTTTTGGGTTGTGAAGTGTCAAAAAATATGTACAATTAGATTAACTGAAGTGTCAGGATGGGGTTAGCAGTTGTGCTGGAGTACTTTCATTATATTTATTAATTAACTGGATGTTGTCAAATGCTTCATTGGCAGCACTCGAAAAATAGGTTTATGATGCGCCCTGTTTTTGGAAAATCAGGAGATGGTTGGTGCTCTTTAACCATCGTACATTGACGTATGTTTTCGACTTTCTTCTAGTGTGTTTTTAAGTCATTTAAATATATTTATATATGTTAATGGGAAAGATCGGACTGCACATTTTTTCTGTAAATTGATTTGCTGGCGGGAATTGTTCCGTGTATCTTACGAATTTAGCCTTTCTAAGTGTAGGTATGGGGATTGTATTTGTTGTCCTCGGTACACCTTTTGGAATGTGCGACTTCACGCGTGTGTAACCTACCCACTGCAGTATATGCGAACACCTGTGACGGGGAATCCGTTGTAGGTGAGCTCTAGAGTTAGATAGCAGGTAGCCTATGATTACTATTTTTTATTTCGGTTCCTTTAATTGAAGATGTCGATCTTTAGAAGACCTTTTGAGCTCGAGTTCCGTTGCCTCTATTCCAATTTCCGTCCCAGTTCACCTTAACGTGTCAAGGAGGTATTCACTCTACCTCTTCTGTTGCACCGAACTGTGCCAAGCAAAGTAACTAAAACTTTGATGCCTTCGAGTAGCACTTTCACGTGAACCTACTTTTCTATGTTTATTTATCTTTATTTCTTTAACTTGCGTAGTTTGCTCCTCAGTTTGATTGATTTTTTGTACAATATTTTCACACTGATTACGAATACGTACGTATGTGTTGTAATGTGTTGATATTCTACGTAATGAAAAATCGGTAACTTAATACAAAAATATTGTATTTTGCATACGCCGTCTCTGTGTTCAAACTTATTAAGCGCTGTCTGTTAAAGACAAACAGTTCTTGTTCTTCGCTTACAGCAAGTTTTTGAAGGAGCACTAGGTGAGTAAAATTAACTTTCTGATTAAGTTTTCATATTACTGTCACGTGTGTCCAATCATATTCCTTCTTGTGGAATTTCGAGTGCTGAAGATTTATTCGTTTCGCGGATGCAATTCGATTCCTTTTGGCTACGTTACGGATTTTCCGAAGAAAAAAGTCTTTACCACCTCTCATTTTTTTTCTAAATTTAACGAAGATGCATCAACAAGGAAGTAAATACTTGATAGCGGTGCTCGTTTCGGCCCGAAAATGACCGAAGCTTAAGCTCTCGAGTTCCAGAATTGACTCTCCAACTTAGGGTAGCAGAGGTTTTTAAAACAATTTTCTGTGCTTGTTCTTCTTTTTGCGTATTTTTTTTAATATTATTATTATCTCTTTGATGTTCTCGCACGTCCTTGGAAATAGTGACGCTTTACCAGATTTCATATTGAATTTATTTTTGGAGGAGATCCTGTGGTAGTGTTGTACTTCAGTGTATGCCAACGCACCTTTTGTGTTTACTTTCATTGTGCGATGTTCACATTGTGATCTGTGTGTGGTACGGACTATTGTTGAATATGTGATATTTTAATGAACGAAGAGTTTCTTTGTCCTTGTGGTCAGAGAAGAAGTTCTGTCATAAGTGATGACGTGTCGTGACTTTCTCTGAAAATCGAGGCTATGATTCTGTAATTATATGTAACATTGAAATGAGTCATTTCAATGCTCCTAAAATACATGATTTTGCCCATAAATGGATGTAACATAGCTCATGTCATGGATCTTGTCAAAACAACATTTTTAATGGTTGCAAAAAGATGAGGGTGAAATAAAAGATCATAAGGGAAAAATATCGGTCCTTTATTATGTTCATTAACATAAACAAAAGCTGACTAGCCCCAGAATTCGTCTGTAGAGTCCCACCCTGCGTCGTGGTTGTCTGCTGGGCTGAATTCCACCCTCTTGTCGTACTCATAACCAGGGTCACCTGGTCGTACTTGGTTCATCGTGAAACTCGAGTCCATTATCTGCGTCACATAAACTCCACTGATGTTATGTATCATTCCTTAACCTTCATGTCAATAAATAGGAATTTTTGGTTGAGATTGTACCTGTGCTCTACTCGAATTTCAATTCAAATGCTGGGAATTTTGATCTCTTTTCGATGTTCAACAGTCTGGCTGTTGCGAATACTTGCTGTGAAGAAATTTTATTCGTAATTGAATTTCGATGATTATATTGAAATGTGGGGAAATAACTGTGTAATGTTTATTTAACAATAAGTTCAAATTATAAATAAGATTAATTACCCTGAAATAAGTACTTTAATCTTCATCTCTAGCATCCATAAATATTTATGCCTAACCATGTAAGTTGCAAGAATTGTAACCGGACTACAACCAGAAGCTGTTTTTTAAGCAAATGATGTCAATGAACTTAAAACTATGAACCTTCATAAATATTAATTTATATTGACTTCCAAATACTGAACTGCGAATCAATATAAAATTTGGGATTAAAAATCTATTAACTCTGTTTAACTCTCACCTTTTTCTTTTTCTCGATCTCTGCATCGGAGAGTTTGTTGAGGTCCTGGTCTGGGTCTACTGAATATTCCAAGTTGAGTGACTTGATTGCCTCGTCTAGCTCCTTACCACACGTCACCTCCTGCAGCAGCCGCACTAGCTTCTCCAGCCGTACATCTGGCACCTGAAGTCCGTTCGCACAACCCAAAACGTGAGACCAAAGTGTCAGCCCATAAACCACTTATAGGATTATAATAATAATGATTTATATGAACTAGGATTATAATAATAACGACTTATGTGGACTAGGATTATAATAATAATGACTTATGTGAACTAGGATTATAATAATAATAACGACTTATATGAACTAGGATTATAATAATAATAACGACTTATATGAACTAGGATTATAATAATAATAACGACTTATATGAACTAGGATTATAATAATAATAACGACTTATATGAACTAGGATTATAATAATAATAACGACTTATATGAACTAGGATTATAAAAATATCGGTTTACATGAACTAGGATTATAATAATAATAACGACTTATATGAACTAGGATTATAAAAATATCGGTTTACATGAACTAGGATTATAATAATAATAACGGCTTGTATTAGCAGGGCTGATCAAAGAATAGAACTAGAATAAGTATTGAAATTTGTGTGTTTCTTAAATCGAAATGATTAGGTAAATTCCATGATTTTCTTCATGTCTTCTACGCATATGAGCTGTACTTGCTTGGTGCTTTGTGGACCAGGATGTACTGTGGAGACTATGAAATTTTTCCTCATTGGTGTGGATACATAGAAATTGATCCTTCATAACAGTAAGGTTCTAAGTATGCTAAATATATTCTTTATTCATGGATATGGGATATCCTTAGCTATAATTTTAAAGAAAATATTGTAACTCATTTTTTTAAAGGAATGGACACTGATCATTAATTCTTTCAGGTATAATTTGTGATGGGCAAGCCCCTGGATCGTGTCTCCACGCATCACTTGAATTTCTCCTGCTTGCGACACAGGAAACCAGGCATGTCATTTCCTCATCTAGCGCCCCTACGAGCCTCTACTTCAAGTCGCAGTACTGAACTGCAGGAAGATAACTCACTCAGTCATAGGGTAGTAGCAGAGAAAATTGAGAACCCACGAAGTCCATGTGCAGTTCACTATATCGGGAATTGGAAATAGAGTTTTGTGTTCTTTAAGAGCGAAACATGTGACTGACTGCGTGTTATACAGTACATATCCGGCAAATTTAAAGATCATTGTTAATATGTTAGAATAACCGACTGTTTGTATGTAGTAGCTGATAGTAATTAACCATTTTAAAAAATTATCATGAAATTTTAATCGTGTTCTATAAAGCAAACAGAATAATTAGAATTCTCCTCCTCTAGCTGGTTTATTTCTTGTGGCATTGTCCGGAAAGAAACAAGGTTTCAGTTGATGAAACTGTCGATTATCGCTCGTTCTGACTACGCTTTTTACTCGAGAAATTACTGTACGCACCTTCTTAAGATACTCAGTATGTCGCTGCCGCAACTGCGCTACTTGCAGCGTGACCGGTCCATACAGCGTCAGACCTCGCACTGGCATCAACCGCAGGCGCACCGAACCTGCGACCAGAAACGATAATCTGAATTTCTTATCAAATGAAACCATCTTCATGACAAGTTACTATTATAAAAGCAGTGTCTGGAGAAGATGGATTGGCTCAAGATTTTTTACTGTTGGTTGGTGAGCATGCAGAAAGTTTTACAATTGTTATTAATGGTCGAGTGGTTAGCGGCCTGACTTGTAGTAAGGTCCCAGGTTCGCGTCTCCATGCAGCACTCAAATTATCTCCTGCTTGTGCCACTGGAAACCAGACGTACTGACTGACTTAAACTGTTTTTTTTACTTCTAGATCGTAGATAGTGTCTCTATGAGCCTCTACCTCACGTCGAAAGGACGGAAACAGCTTCTGAAAACATGATCCATAATGACAAAATTTTAGCGTTAAAAATTGTCACTAATGTGTATTATATACAATAGTATCTGATTGGAATAACAGTTCCTTTCTTTGTTTTTTTTTTGACAGGCGTGTTTACTGCAACCCTTATTTGAGTATCAGCAATTTAATTTGTCTTTCTTAGTCTTCTGTAACCACACATTGTTATTCTTTCAGTGTTTTTCTCACTTGATCTTCTTTCTCGAGATGCTCGTAGTGTTTTAGTTATGCTGTTGAACCAATTTTTGTCACCTCGTGACTATTTATTGTGTATTTATTGTGTTAGACGTACACTCCAGCGCTGGAGACCGCTTGAACTAATTATCTCGGAAATAGAAAAAGTACAGGTCAGTCCCACTGAATGTCTTACGAAAAATTTTTGACAATCAGTCTGTCGCAATTAGTAAACAAAATACATCTATAGAATTCAAGAAGTTACCATCCCTCTGAGCCCTGCTGCGTATTAGTCAATGAAAAGCCGAAGTGTCACTTTATTGGGTGAGCTCGAAAAGTAAATCTACAATATCAGGTTGTGAAGAATATAGTTTAGATTATAAGCTTTTATCAATACTGATACAAACCTACTGAAGTTTAACATATTGATTTCTTTAATTATTAACAAAAAATCAGGATGTACAATGTATATTTCTACAAATACGAATAGAAGGTAAAATAAGAGCTACGGTTAAACCAGAAAATCATTTACCTGTTGATGTCTGATATTTTAATACAATTGTAGCTGGCTTCACTTTAATGCCAAGGGAAAGTGGAGTAATACCAGTTGTGTCGTTACTTGTCGAGGCTACCGCCATGTTACCTATGCATGGAGCTCTTTTCAATATACATTTTTTTCACTCTAAGATCTAGATGAATATTAAATGAACTTCATCACCATGATTTATTTCACAGAACAGTTGAGAAGATACAACCAGTGTTTTATCTGAATCAAATGCGTAGTAATGGAAAAACTTGTTTAAAATAACTCTATATGAAATCGATTCACATGTGTTCGTACTGCTTACACTGTTGTGACAGCAATGTGGAGCTTTAAATCAAACGGACATTAACAAACATAAACAAGTCCGTGCTTCAGCTAGAGATAATATGATATCGCTATAAATAATTGATTTTATACGCTAATGTTGAAATTTCTTGGGGGAATATTTTAAGTATAAAACTAACTGCCAGAGTGTCATCAAGTGCCGGTAGGTTCACTTTCAGTGCGAGACTTCTGTTGTGTATGTTTCCATGGCAACAAATTGCGGCGGTAACAGTTTTAATCGTATTCGTTTATCAGCTGAACCCACGCTGGTAAAAGTAATAATGTTCGAAAACTTGGTTTCGATGCAATTATTTTGTAAAATTTAGAAAATTGTACTATTCTATACATCAAGGAAAGTATCATTCTGATAGTTTTTCATTGAAGTCTGTCCCGAGAGAATGCGTTTTTTTTTTTCATTAATAGGGGGTCTTTTACATTACACGACGACGAAAACAAATCAAAAAATTATAAGGACACTTTTGGACTATGGATGTGATTATTTACATTACCATAATATACTATTTCATCGAAATTAATTTGTAATCAGCGTGCAAAAACACAATAATTTGCTTGTAGTTAAACGTGATCTATAAAAGTTAGCGCTGTTTGAAATGAGTTGTACAGTACTACAGCCATCAAATTTTTATTTGCGAAAAAATGTTTGCCGTTTCAGTACAGGTACAATTTAGTTTATTCTTTATTCATTCGTGAAACAGTTTATTACCGTTTCGAGTTAGTACGAGTTCACCTACACTTAGCTGCTGTACAGAGTTAGTACGAGTTTACCAATTATTTGTGGATGTGAGTATTTATATATAAAAATGAACGTCTAAATTATACTTTTCCTGCCTACGTGCTGCTCAGTCCATGCGATTGTAGCACTGGTGTCGTAGCCGCCAACAGCAACGGAAATATCTGATTATTATTTCAACCTTAAAATTGCTAACATTTCACCTAATGGTTTTGGCTCTAAACCATGTAATACTTAAAATGGGAAATATGTCTAGCCTCTTGCTCGATAAAATGCAGCTCGATTAGCAAAATGCCACAAGTCTTTGCTTGTTCATTAGAAATTCTGTTGATTACAAGTACTTTGCATTACAAGTATGTACTTCTATTTTCGACTAGAATTACTTCTAATTAGAAGTATGTACTTCTGGTTAAAATTATGTAATTCTGAGAAAAAAAATGCACCTTGATTAGAAACATGCACTGTTGACTGAAAACATGTACTTCTTATTAGAGATATTTTTGACTAGAATCAATTTTGATTAGAACTATGATATTTTAAGTATCGTGTCACATGGGTGAAAGTAACAAAGTAAATTCATTGATTTTCATCAAAATTTACACCTAAAATACTACGATTTTTTATCGCTGAATATTTATGAACATAAGTCATAAATATTCATGGCCAGATACTAGACAGTCATAACCATGATTTACCCTAAAAAGTGCGTTCATAAACGTTTCTAGTTGCTCGCCCAGCGTAACTATAAGTTCTGAAAATCCAATGTTAACCCTTTAGCGACGAAAAAGACCATACGGTCCTTGTTCTAATAATTAAACAGTGAGCAATATGAGGTTGCTACTAGGTTTGAACGCGGCGGCATGTTACAGCGTCGTTCTTTTGGCTGCCTGGCTCTCAGCGTGCTTCATTACATCAGTGTACAGACGGTCTTTGTGAGCTTAGACGTACAAACTAGAAAAAAATTGGTCGCTAAAGGGTTAAGGCATTTTCATGCATCAAATTGATTGCTATTGAAGTGTTTTTGTTTGTGTTGATCAGGTGAGAGAAACATGTGGAGCTGTGGAGCAAAGAAAGATGCAGCTGGTGTGTCAGGTCACGACGAGTCCATGTCTGCGACGGTGCTGGGTGTCAGGGGCGAAGTTGAGGTCGCTGTGAGTTCTGAACTAATAGCTCTTTGTGAAAAATACAACACCGTGTCTTTGTAAAATTATAATACCAGGAATTTGGAAAAACGTTCTAAAATCTCTGCCACGATCAACCATTATGGAGATCTCATTATGTCTGTGTGTTGATCATGATCTGTTGAGCAGCACTGTAGACTGGAGGACCTGCTGAAGAAGAGGTTGACTCTGGAACGCCAGCTGGGGGATCTGACCAAGACTGTAAAGCAACATGTGCCTCGCATCGATGCCCTTAAAAGTGTGGACAAGCTGTGGTGGTCCGTAGGGTTTTTACTTCTGCAGTTATCTGGTTAATTAACTAGACAGATTTTGAAATTGGAATGTTCGAATACGGTTGATAATTTCATCCGGAACAATGATGTTTAAGATATAAGATATGGTATTGTTAATATATTGTTAGAATTTAGGCTGTAAATTTGTTTTAATTGTTTGTTTGTTGAAGTTAATGAAGGGTTGCAAAAGAAATCATAGTATTTTTGACTCGTGACTGAAGAGGTTAAAAACGCATTGAATTTTGTACGTAATCGACCAATGGAGACGGTGAATCCAGTCTGGCAAAACTTTCTTTTCACGACCGGTCATTTTTAATTCATGGAGGAAAATCTGCATATCGCACTCAACATGAACACAATCTAGCTACTGTAACTTCTATCAATCCTTTAGCTACCAAAAAGACACTGATGTTTTTTAAATATTTAACAAAACAGAACCATTCTTTATCAATCCAGCATTACACTCAACAGGTTTAGAACGCTCAGAACACATTACGGTTCTGTTTGTTTAGACGCTGCCGGCAGTATGATGAGCCAATGAGCAGCATGTGGTTGTGTTGCATTTCTCTGTTCCGGGAGATAATGTGGTCATTAAGGGCTAACAGGTGAGAACAGAATATAACAATCTTAATAACAATAATGATAATGGAATAGAGGAGCAGCGGCTGTGGAGTGAACGGGAGCGACAGCTGCGGGCGGACGTTGCTCAGCTGACAGACCAGCAATTGCAGCTGACTGATGCAGCTGAACAGCACCAAACTCGACTCGTTCAGCTGGAGCATCTGAAGGAACAGTCTGTGTGAGATATACACCCTTCATGTCATACTTACATGACTAAATTTGTATTTTACACACGTGTGAACTCTCTAAAACTTTGCACGCTGATTACTCGTCTATTTCATATTTTCTTAAGACATGGCATGCGAAATAACATGATTTGCAGTATGCATGTAGCGCAGCAATACACTGTTTGTTATATCTATCGAGTTTTTGACGGGAAATACTGTATCAGTTATACATATTTATACATAGTTCCGCTGGCACTGAAGATTGTTAAATGTGTAGAAGTATTAAAATGAATGTGAATGTTTTTTCGTGTAACATAAATTTCCTACTCGAAATTTTGTTTAATTTGGCTGCCACAATCTGAGATCGTTTTTAAACAACGAAAACATTAATAATCATGTTATCAAGAGCTCGGCATAGTAAATTAAACATGAAATGTACTTTTAAAAGTGCTCGTTTCAAGTCGGATTTAGTGAGTGAAGAAAAATGTTAGATGAAGCCAGATGAATAACTCATTTGGTATTACTGCGAACTGTAGGTATTCTGTAGGTAATGGTAATGGGTGTTTGGTAGGTAATGGTGATGTGTATTTGGTAGGTAATGGTGATGTGTATTTGATAGGTAATGGTGATGTGTATTTGGTAGGTAGTGGTGATGTGTATTTGGTAGGTAATGGTGATGTGTATTTGGTAGGTAATGGTGATGTGTATTTGGTAGGTAATGGTGATGTGTATTTGATAGGTAATGGTGATGTGTATATGGTAGGTAATGGTGATGTGTATTTGATAGGTAATGGTGATGTGTATTTGATAGGTAATGGTAATGGGTATTTGGTAGGTAATGGTGATGTGTATTTGCTAGGTAATGGTGATGTGTATTTGGTAGGTAATGGTGATGTGTATTTGGTATTACTTTGAACTGGAAATTTACGGATTGCTAGTGCATGACAGAGCATTTGTACTAACCATTGCCTTGTGTGTGCAGGCTGGAGTTCTGCCACACCATACAGGAGACTGTTGACGAGGTCAGACAATTGGAGGCCCTCAGCGTCAACGACAGCGGCCATGAGGTCAGTGTGACGTGCAGATGAGGTCAGTGTGACGTGCAGGTGAGGTCAGTGTGACGTGCAGGTGAGGTCAGTGTGACGTGCAGATGAGGTCAGTGTGACGTGCAGGTGAGGTCAGTGTGACGTGCAGGTGAGGTCAGTGTGACGTGCAGATATGTGCATTAATGTTCGCATGTTTGCACTTACACAAAACATGCATAACTAACAAGCTATCGTGTCAGTTAGTTCCCGTGTACTGTGAAAATGCGATGAAGCTTTAAAAAACTGATATGAAAAAATTATTCTGTGGGATGTTTATGGGGGATAAAACTCAAGTTTAATTCTTGTATCCTTTTTTAGAAGGAAATTTCTGTGTTGTTGTCCTTAGTGTCGTAACTACAGAGGAGTTTCTGTCTTCTCAAACTAAGAGTAATAACACAAACATTCATCTTGATAATGCATATAAAGCATATATCACTTTTTTCAACCCTAACACTGATATGTTACGACAAATAACTCTAGAACCGATTTCCAGGTGCCTACTTAAAATAAATGTACGAGAATAGATACGATAAATGATTCATAATTTCTTTGCCCTAACGTAAGATAATTTGAGGGAAACATGAACGAGAAAGTTTAAAATACAGTGCACGCGAGGAATGTATTTTCAAGCATTAGGTTCATATCATAATGTTATTGATACGAATTTCTGCCAAAGCTCTTGGTCTACATGGCTGGGCTAAAATAAGTATCCCTACCACATCACCAGCTTGGTCGACTGGTGAGCGAATCTGCTTGCGAGCGGAAAGACCCGGGTTCGAAGCCCGCTGCCGACATGGTTGACGCGGCTAGAAATACGGCATGGGACTTGGGTAAACAACTGAATAATTATCGAAGTAATTATCCGACCCAAGAATGGGCCAGAAGGTTCGTTCCTATAGCCTCATTCTATTCTATTCTATTTTGCTGCTATCTCTTATACTTTTCCAAGTTTTATCTTTGAAGAATAACAAATATCCGAAACTTGGTTTTCAGAGTTAGAATTAACCAATTCCTGCTTTTATGTTGTTTTCTCATGGGACTCATAGCGCTGCATGATAATGTTGATGACTGTTCTAGTCTAGTGAACACGAGTGAGTTTGTTTAATTGTTGCCAGATTGTTTAATTGTTGCCAGATTGTTTAATTGTTGCGAGATTGTTTAATTGTTGCCAGATTGTTTAATTGTTGCGAGATTGTTTAATTGTTGCGAGATGGATTAATTATTGCGAGATTGTTTAATAGCTGCGAGATTGTTTAATTGTTGCGAGATTGTTTAATTGTTGCGAGATTGTTTAATTGTTGCGAGATTGTTTAATTGTTAAATGTTGGTGACTGAAGGCAGAGGAAGTGAGGACCTTGCGTGAAGAGGTGGAGCAGCTGCAGGCGGCGCTGCAGAAGGAGCACGACACGAGTCTTCATACTGAAGATTTTGATTACACCGCTCTGCATGAATTCAGGTATCTGCATGCTATACATATTATAATATGAAGAAAATGTTATACATGTCAACAAATAGGAAAGTTTATGTTGAAAATCGATGCTCCTGCGATTGAATGGTGTTCAAACACTACAGTTGATGCAAAATCTGAGCGTCTTTGAAAAAACGGGGACATCAGTTATGTTGAAGTTTAGAACAATTTCAATCCAGTGCTTGAATATTTCGTAGTTGCTCTTATTAGAAGTAATGAAGCATCAGGCAAATATAACAGATCCTGTTTGTAAGAAAGCAAGGGTTAAAATCAGGCAAATTATCCGTTCATCATCAAAATCAACAACAGGAGGAGAATAAACGTAGCATTTCTGAAAACAAGGAAAACAAAACGATGTGGTGTATTTATTAAGGAGGTATTTGGGAAACGCATGAATTTAAGATGACTAAGGTTGTGCATGCGCATACATAAAGTGCATATTTTCCTATTCATGTGAAAAAGCCCGTGATTATAGCCGCTTCTCCGTGAAATAGAGTGCTCATACGTAGTAGCTCTTAGTCATAATTCCCTTTTATTAACCCTTTAGCGACGAAAAGGACCATACGGTCCTCTTTCACGGTCTTTGGGAGAATTGTTCTAATAATTAAACAGTGAGCAATATGAGGTTGCTACTAGGTTTGAACGCGGCGGCATGTTACAACGTCGTTATTTTGGCTGCCTGGCTCTCAGCGTGCTTCATTGCATCAGTGTACAGACGGTCTTTGTGAGCTTAGACGTACAAACTAGAAAAAGAAATTCGTCGCTAAAGGGTTAAGGCTGCTGATTCTAACAAACTCCAGTAAATAATATTTAAAATAGGCATGTAAGCATTGCAACTGTAAGAAGGGTTTAACAGAAGAATACGCTGGTGTCTTACAGGATCTGATGCATTTATTACTGGGGTACACTTGCAATCTTGTGAAGCTTCGTAAACTTTATTTCCGTTCATTGTAATCTGATAAGAAAAAGATAGGGGTTTAGATTAACGTTTTTGTGTGACTTTGTAGCACTTGAAAATTCAGCTGAAAAATACAGTTGAAACTATCGAAGCCAATGAACTTTTATCTGAGAGACCATTTACTCAGGCTAAATTGTGGTACAAAATTATTATTTTTTTTCCACAGGGGAAATTTAGATGAAATAAATTCTCGCCTTGACTCTGAGTTGGCACAGCGCGGTGATTCAACGCCGTCTCTCAACTACTGATAATAGTTTGTATAACTCAACTCTTGTTATAAGCATAAATTGATAGAACTATAATCTAGGCGTAACAACGATCGATTGTACATCTTAGATTAGGTTATTGTCTAAGAAACCTGTCTGGTTCGTATCATTAGTGTCGATTGGACAAAAACGGAGGAAAGGGATTTTTTGTTTATATTTTGTTGGCGTGAATATTATCATGTAGAAATGCACGATAGGAACTATCATTGCTGTGAACCTCTGAAAAATTTGGTGCACAGCTTAAACTTTTATTGATTGCCCTCGACTTGGATTATATATCACCTTGTGTCTAAGGTGAAGTCTTGGAGATGTTGTGTCGGTCGTCTAACAGCCGCGTACAGCTAATCCACTGATAAAGCATGATCGCTCATTATCAATAATGCAAAAAGAACAAGGCTGTTTTTTTTTTATCTAGAAAAGCCATCGTATGACGCTTTGATTAAAAAAATCAATAACGTTCTCTGAATAGTGAAGCTTATTAGCTTAGGCTTGGTGACTGCGGAGTATTTTGATTGTAGGGTGAAAATCTATTTTCCTTTATTCATTGATTGCGACTAGACTATAAAAATGGTACCAGTCCGATAGAATAGAAAAAGCAGAAATCTGGCCTCGATTGCTAGTTCAGAAATATCACGAACGAGCTTAGAAATTTGGCGTTTTTCTCCGTTACATTGTGCGTGTTATTTTGTTGATTGAAATCAGGAGGATTTTTATTTCAGGAAAGCTGATTAAAATATCGTTACAAAAAATACATCCTAACTTTTGTTCTTTGACCACATTTCAAAATATATTCAGCCTATTTTACTTGATGTGTTTGCCTTTTAAGCATGTACTTTTTCGTGAAACATTTATTAATGCAAAGGATAAAAGTATCAACAACAAGCAATGCCAAGCATTTGTGTTCAAGAGGATTTTATTTGCTCATAGCTAAAATGAAGATAATTGATACTTCAAATGCACGTAGCAAAACAATTTCCAGAAGTCCGATCAAATCTACTGCGACTTTTATGCTAAATATTTGAAAAAAGGGTAAACAATTACCGGCTTGCTCTGTACCCAACTAGTATTTTATACATGTATAGTTGTCTCCTTATAGAATAATTTAACTCAGATTCGTAGACGCTGTGCACTATGATGGTACAGAAAGTTTGCTGGACTATTTTAAAAATTCCTCGTTCTTATTTTATGCACGTATCATGCGATATTTAGCTTCGACAGAATTATTTTTGTTGTATTGTGAATATTTTAGAAGTAATCCGGTATATCACTAAATACGGAATGAAAGAACTTACGGAGCAGAATTGTGATGTGTAGAATTTAAACGTGTTGCTCCGGCCTTCATGCGCGGACGTTCATCTGCTGAAATGCGTGTGTGATTTGCGTGTGGCCTCCAGTGTAACAAAGAATTCAAAGAAATAAGACTCCATTGTCATCTGTTCACTTGAAGCTAATAAGGTACGTATATTTTATGACTTCGTTCCAGCGTGTTACAAATTCTTGTACTTAATCAATTGTGTAAAACTGATCGCATTGCACACCTGTAAATATGCAACTTATTTGTCCTCTCTTATATTTATGCATGTTAAGTGTAAATTATAACATGCAAATTGAGTTCAAATATGAATAGATGGTATTTTCTGCTTGCACATTTCTGACTACATAGTGCTATAGGACTGGGTTTTACCATATTATTAAGTAGATTAATTTCCAGAACCATACCCATATTACCACATCCAATTTAGATAAAATTTGGTACATCCATACATAGATATAACAAAATAAATTCTGCCAAGTTTCAGAATGAAAATTTAAAACTACTGTAGAAGGACATGACTCGAGGAATTGTATATCTAGAGGTGACAATTTTAAGTGTAAGTTTGAGGTAAAGTATTGCAAACACTAAATTTAAATTTGATGTATATGTACAGCTTTTGATGTGTATATTGCTGGGAAAATTTTAACAACTTGTGGGAAATATATTTTTTGTAGAACATTGGCAAAATTATGTAGAAAATTTAGGTTCAAATTTTGATTGACACAACTGACAAGTAAGGGTTTGGCTTGTGGCTTTGTATACTTAATATTATGTTAAGCAATTTTAACTGTGATCTAAAAATGTATATGGAGTCAGTGTAGCCTGAGTATTGGTGCAAATACTAAAATAAACTGGGCTCATTTTTGCAGATTATATATTATATTTGACTGAGTTAATCATCATTATTAAGTACTAGTAGAAAAAGCAAATTTTTTCTAACATAGGGTATATTTTCAGAAAATTTATTTATTAGGTAGTACTCAGCAGTTAAGTTTTATGCATCCAATTTGTTTGCAGTGCATTTTAGTTAAAATTGTTCACATGCATTTTAGCATTCTTGCCTACCAAGTTATGTGTTATATCAATAAACCTAACAAATAATAAATCCCAGCAAAAGTAGATTTCATAAATATTGCATTTGCATCTTGACATAATATTAACAGAATAAAAGTAGTCTGACTTGGAATTATGGTGGTGTTGATGCATTGTAAACTACAGAGAAAATGTTGACAGATCAACATAACCAATTTTTCACCTGTTGGCAGGTTTTTATTTAGAAGCCTTGATAATAATTGAATTGTGCCTTGAACAGGCTTTAGTTCAAACAGATAGAGCAACCAGATTCTACTGTAATAATAAGTTGTATTGTTGGTCAAAACCATCTAAGTCTAAATGCAATTTGCTAGCATGCAAGAATACAAGTGCCTGAAGTTTATCAAAGAATATTTGGCATATAATCGGGAATAGGTGTCACAACAAACTGCCTAAAGTTACATGAAAAGTCAATTATAAGTTTAAAAACAATGAGCATATTTTTTTCCACATTTCTTTTTTGCACAAACTGTGCTGCTATATTTTTCCATAACATTATTGTTATTGTGATTATTTTGAAATGTGTTCTTGATCAGCTTGAGAAATTTCTTTCAAAATGGCAATTTACACCAGACCAAAAATTGTGCATAACTCACAAAAATGAAGTAAATGATAAGTTTTCTAAACTTTCACAAGGAGAAACAGTTCTTTCTTGTGATAATAGTCAATAATGCAAAGAAAATCAACACAAGTTTGACAGCACTTGGGATATTGCTTCTGAAGCATTAAAAAGTTAGTAAATGTGACTCATTAGAACATGAAAAAATAAAAATTGCCCAGACACTTGATCATTGTGAAATCTCACTCTTCCCAGTCAGGAGTGTTTAAATTATGATGGTCTGATAAATGATGAATTGCAAAAACTCTAAAATAACAGCTAAATCAAAGTAAACTTCAGCAAAGTAATTTTTATTATCTAAACGCATCACCTATGTTTTATGTCAAGTCTCCAAGATTCTGAGACATTGACCAAAAAACATGAAATATTTCATTAGGGATGCTACAAGCTATCTTTTGCATTTTCATCCATAGAATTGGAGAAAAGTAAAGTCATTAATTTTCAATCTAGTATAGAATTTTAGAATGTAGTAGAAACAAATATTATGGAAATCATTAGATGTGGTGTGGACCTGTTGAATAATTGGGAGAAGTTTGAACAATCAAAGTAGATGCATGGTAGGTGTAAATTATTTATAAAGTTTGGATGCAATATTTACCCTGTCCAATACACACCAGTAAAGTCATTTTTGATTGTCTACAATTAGTCCTTCAGTTTTAGACCAAGTTTCACTAGGTTCTGAAACACTGGCCAAAATTGCAAAATTTTGGTTTCAGTGATTGAAGATGTGCAAGTGAATGTGAACAGTTTTTGAAAAATTTCGTTTCAGAATAATCAACATATACTAAATTATTTTGAATCATTAATGCAATCAAATGAATTTTCATGTGAAAGTTTTGTGTTTAATTTGAATTCTGTTATCATGAAGTTGTACCTGCTTTACAACTTTATTGTCATCTACTTACAATTGTAGAAATTAGCTTTTTTATAATATGGCCCAGGAGTGTGAAGCACATGTTGGCTGAGGCTACCATTTAAAACTTAGATTTTTAGGAAAACATACATTTCCATTATAACCTTTACAGAAACTGCCATAAAATTTTAACTGAAGACTGAAACTGTGGTATGTTTTGCATCCAGCATGATAACCATCTTTTGCAAAGCATCTCTGAATTTTCTTCATCTTCCTCATTAAATGTTCAATTATGACAAGGTTTTTTCTTACAGCAATGAACTCACAATTAATCTTCTTTTTTGCCTTCATTCTATTCTGCAGAGGTATAAGCTTCAAATTTTATGGATTCTTGGGAGAAGCTGCCTCATGGAATTTCTTCATAATGTTAAAAATTATAATTTTACTGAAATCTTTTTAAGTGGGTTTGTCCTCTCATTTTCAACTGAAGATGGTGTCTGATTTGCATATGCTTGTGTATGATGAAAATTTTATTCATACATTAGCTGCAATTTGAAATCTAAGTGGTAAAAGGTAACCATTCAAAGCTAACAAATCATAACATTTTTGTTCTCAAATATAAAGTTGAAAAGTTACAATGTAAAATGTTATTCATGTTTATTTAGAACAATCTGTATTGTTGAATGAAATGCAATCAAATTTGTTTTAAATGTTGGAAAAAACTCAGAAGCATATGCTACATGGAATTAAATGTAATTTTTTAATAATTATACAATTTGGTTGTGCAAATATATAGATTCTTACAGCCGATGATGGGTGTTAGAAGGTTATGATGTATCAAAATCCTTTTCTAGGAATTGGTAAACAAAATGATGACTGTTGGTGATGTATATTTGAAATCATTGATTTGTATGACCATACTGAAATTGTGGTTAACTTTGGACATAATTTACTTGTCTTGACCTAGTAACTGATCTACTAAGAAAAAGTTTGTTTTATGTTTTAGTGCACTAATGGTTAATTGGGGTTAGTTAACTCCTTTTTATGATGCTGTCCACTTGTGCATTTGGCACTCGCTGAATCAGTGAGCTGATCATTTGTTTCAGCTCACATTTTTCATTTTAATGTATCATACTTATGTTTGTACACTCTCTATTACTTTTACTTCACTATCTGTTTGTTTAGTGAACTATCTATTTATTTTGATGCACTATCTATTTATTTTCATTCTCTATCTATTCATTTTAGTCTGGTATCTATTTGTTTGGTGCACTTTTTATTCATTTTGGTGCACGATCTATTCACTGGGGGAAATTTTGACTCTATTCATTTTGGGATAGTATCAATCTAGTTAATTTTGCTGGTATGGTGTTGAACATGTTTAGTCTTAATTGGGCTGATTTTGTAGCCTTTTTTCACATAAGCCCATGAGTATAAACTTGTACTTGGCCTATTCTCTTAAACATATACTGTAAATCCGTGTCTGTTGTGACATGCTTGACAGCCTGTCAAGTCATAATGACATTCTAAGTCAAAAGCATGTGTAATCTCTTCACCATGTTTAATCTCTTTAGCATGTTCAATCTGTTTAGCATGTTTAATCTCTTCAGCATATTTACTTTCTTGACCATGTTTACTTTCTTACATATGTTAACTCATTTAAAGATGTTGACTCTGTTAGACATTTTACCTTCTCATACTTTTAGTTCTTGAACACATTTTGTTGTATAAACACATTCAAAATTTTGTGCATCTCTCTAAATCATTAGTCCATATTTGAAAATGAAATCATAATTACTTGGCAACGATCCTAACTGCACATTTCAGGGCAAGTGTTTACTTTTTCTGTAAAATCTGAACAATCTCGCGTTAGATGTAAAGTGGTATACATACTTGGCAAGATATGTGTGGACGCATTGATTGTTCTTGATAATTCTTGATTGTTTTTTGGCATTAAATTCTTCCAGGAATTACTTCTGCTGTTATTTTTCTGCTGAATATAGGTACCCTATGCCCCGAATTCTATAGCTGCTTGGATTACAAACCAACGGACTAAATTCCTTGTGTCATTCTTTAAAAAATTATATGATTCATGTGGTGAATTAAAATTTTATTATTATTTGCAATTTTTAATATTTCAGACTTTGAACATACGTTGACACGCTGCTACTGACCACTAATTGGCGGCAAGTCCTGCACTTCTAACGATGGATTTGAACGAAGAATCTTCTTTGAACCACAAAAGTAAGAAATTCTGTAATGACGTTTCGTGTGATGATAAAAGTGGCGTTGTCAATTGTGAAAATTATTCAGTTGAAAGAAGTCTAGGTCAAGAAGGTGGGCTTAGTGACGAGACTCGACTGGATCAGATGGAAGCAACGGAAAATGATCATTGCTTGGATGTTACTATGCAATATCTTAAAAGTACTGACGAACCTGACAAGTGTTCATCCGACGCAGAAACTGGTAGACTGAATTCGATTTACGTTGGCAAAAAGGATGATGTTTTAACGGAACCCGTATCTAGTGACCCTACTGTCGCAGTCACATCAGAAGAGTCTTCCGCTGGCAATGGCGTACCTGAACCTTCAGATGCGTCTACTATTGACGTTAACGACAAGATAGACTATGGCCAAGCTTCACTCTATTGGAAAGCCGTACCTGCTACCGTTAATGGGATGCTTGGTGGGTTTGCACACATCTCATCTACTGACATCAACGGTTCTTCGGCCCTCATAAAGTGGATTTTTAATCAGAAAGAAAAGCCTGGTCACGGTCGGTGTGTGGACTGTGGAGCTGGCATTGGTAGGATTACTCAAAGGCTTCTGCAGAAGCACTTCGGCAAGGTAGATCTAGTTGAACAATCTCCGGAATTCGTTGAAAAGGCAAAGGAAATTTTTGCCAGTAACTCAAAAATAGGGGAAATATATTGCATGGGTTTACAAGACTTCACACCCAGTCCGGGGATCTATGACGTTGTGTGGACCCAATGGGTGTTAGGGTATCTTCGTGACGACGATCTGATTACGTTCTTTCGCAGAATGTCCGAGTCGCTTAAGCCAAACGGTGTACTTGTCGTGAAAGAAAATTTCACGACTGAATGTGATGGAATTCCTGCACACACTGTATTGGACTCTGAGGATTCTTCGGTTACCCGACCATTGGCGATACTTTTGAAATTAGCGTCCGCAGCTGGTTTAAATCTTTTACGTATGGTGCAACAGAGGAGATTCCCTAAGCAGCTTTATAAAGTGTACATGCTCGTCTTCAAACCCGAACGATATTCAATAAAAGCACTTCCTGAATAGCATCTGATGCTATCTTTAATTGAGGTATAGCATCTTGAAAATAATCGGTTGTAGTCTAAGTAGCTGTCCCTACATTAATTATCAGGAAAACCAGTTTATATCATACAGAGCCATACACGAAATGACGTAAGATGTAAACTCGAATATTTGAAGTGAAAAGAAAAAACATTTTTCATTAGAGTATTATGGATTGTGATGGTTAATAGTACGCTTATTTTATACGTTCTCTAAAACTGGCTCATGCAATTAAGTACGAGTTAGGTTGTTATGATTAAGATGTAATCAGTATTGGTGCTTGCGGTATCGAAAGTGTTTCATAGTACAGTAGAAGTCTTTTTAACCTGCACCTATGGGACTTTGCAGTTGCCGGTTAATATTACCCAAGTAACCACAAACAATACTGTACTAACTCTATATGCTGTGGTTGTATGATTGGGCATCGCTTTGAACCATTTGGATTGATTCTTCATAGAAATTCATGTGGTATCTGTTATTGTTGATAAAATGAGGAAGTGATGCCTAATTCAAAATATCTTGAGTTTCGTAGTTTAAATGTCAATATTTTTTGCTGTTGATAGAAACAGCGAGTGATTTCGTACTCCAAGTACCAATGTTTTAGTTTCGGCTGAGCATAATTGCCGCTGTATTCGCCTTTTGTTCGGTTGTGTTTCATTCGTTTGAACCATACATCACTGCAAGGCTTATTCGTACGTTTTGTTTACTGTTGCTGCAGAGGTATAAGAGGCGTTGTATTATACTGCCGCGTCGTGCTAAGGAGAACCTTAATGAGTGTTTGTAAACTAAAGAAATAGATTAATTTCTAAGTTTGTTTTTCATAAGAAGAATGATAGTGCATTTTCATTTGTAGGTATTCTAATCGTTCGTAGAGTAACCGGGAACGCTTGCTCTTGAACTATGAACATTAGACCTGTTTAAAATGATCATGCCTCGAAAGAAATGCAAAAATTGTGTTGGTTATTGGAACAAAGCAATGGCCTCGGTGACCCTCGGGACATGATTTTATGGGTACGAGTGAGTTCTTATATTAAAATTCTTGATATAGTTAATCTATGTAGAACACGATTAGGATATTGATGTTAAAAATAACACTTGATGTATGATATTCCTGTAGATTTTAAACTACAGAATTTTTCGAATACCTGCTAGTAGTTTACCTATTATACTTTCTACATGCCCAGTTTTATGATATTTTGCTTCATTGCTTCCTCACTTGCCTTTAAACAGTTTGAAACATTTTTTCGTGTATTTTATAAATTTTAGAATCCGTGTTTTACTTTGCGAACCTTTTGTTTCTCCAATATTGATCTTTTTTCTAAAGGTAGATGCCTTCTTGATTTCGTTCTAAAAACATTGATGTAGCTGGGTAGTGAGAGCGTGTGATATGTTGTGTTAATCAGTACTGTGAAGAACTACGTTTCAGAATGCCAGTTTTTTTAATACTGAAAAGAAAAAGAGAAAATCTTCAGCCTCGAAAAGTCTTCCCTAAGTTATCAGCAAAGAAGATTGCTCATTAAACACTTCTTTTGCGAGCGTGATGTGCTGGTCAGTGTTTGTAACGTCCACCATGCCTGTGGGACTTGAGTCTAGCTGATGCAGAAAGAATGCTTGTTAAAGAAAGCCGATGTAGGTCAAGTGTAATTAGGTAAATCATGCGTTTCCTTTTGCTTATTATTCCTTGGGGTTGTGAGAAATATTCGGTATTCACTAGTGCCTGTCTTTGTCAGTGTACATGAGGATTTTGCGCTCTTTAGTGGTATCCTAGCTACCCGGTGCATTTGTTGCGTGAGGGTGTTGCAGGTTTTAGCTTAGTATTCAGGTGTGACATGCCTTTTTTTGGTTTCCTCTTTGCCGTGAACACGGCGTTCCCTCCTACAGACGTGCTACACTGATGTTTGTTGTCCGTGCAAAATTCTTTTCTAGAATATTTTTGTCTTGCTCGGGTTCTTCATACCCCTCTAAAGCTGCCTTGTAAGCGTAAATTTTTGAAACCTTGTGTGTATAATAATAAAAACTTGCCTTTTTATATTGTGGAAGCCATTAAGCGTGTAACCAACACGAATTCGTCTATTGCATTCTTCAATATTTAGATGAGTGAGATGGTGCTGCGTTAGTTAAACCAGAAATAGAATAATAATAATAAGTTACCTTGTGAGATGCTCCCTCCCACTTTAAACAGCTTCTGTTGAAGAACAACTACAATCAACTCCGGAAGAACGAGGGCTGAAGGCTAATGGAATTGCATACATTTCAATGTACTACGACGACATGCAAGTGGAGTTCATCGTACAACACCGCAGCTTCATCATATCTTAGCGTATGTATGCAAGATTTTTTTAATTAACTTGGTTGCAATTATATTTTTGTGTCGTTTTCCGTGAAGGGCAGACAAGTATCGTTTCGGCAATCTATTGTAAAATTCATGCGCTTCCGTTCCTACCTTCCGTGTTAGTGGTCCAAAGTTGTGGTATCAACGCACTTTCAATTGGGTGTGTTCTAGACCTTCAGCTCAAAGAACTGTATTTCATAATTCAAAAGTTATAGTTCCAATGAACCAGTCTTGTGATTGAACAAACGATGCCCTGGGTTTGGAATGGTCAAATGCTCGTTTTTTATCATAAGGCTTCTATACTGGTTTGACAATGAACGGAATGAAAAGACGGGCAACGTATCTAGTCATTGCATTTTGTGAACTTGTGAAATACGTAGATTTGTCTGACAGCACACGTTCGGTTCAATCGTATTTGCTTTTCCGGAAGACTTGAGAATTTTTTCTAATCGTATTGCCATTGTTTCTTTAATGCAGACTAAACACTTGATAAGTTTACCGTTGAAGATTTAGTTTACATGTTAAATCAAATTAATGACGCTCAGATCTAATGGATTAGTCTAAATTTCTTGACTTGGATCTATGAAATTATCAGCTATTATTTCCATAAAGATGATCGAATGCCTCCCTGGGGTTGTAGGTACGAGGTGCCGTGGATGATGCTATCGTAGGTTGGAAGTGGCAGCATTACTTCAGAACCTCGGGAGTCTCTTGCTACGGCATCCTTTTTTCCCTCGATGCTTACTTAAACCAGGAATATAATAATAATGTCCTCAATGCTTAGGGTCTAGTCGTTTAGTAATTCAGCAATTCTAATTTTACTTTTTGACTTTAAAAATTTGATTTTTGTTTATGAACTGCGGCGTGTTAAAAAATCAACAGATAGCATGCCAAATTAGTTAATATGTGATGAAATATGTTTCTCCTATATTCATCTCTTCTCTTTCAAATACTAAGTAAAAAGTATCTAGAATCTAGAATGAAGGCTATACGTAAATGCACGGTGACTTAATTTTAAAAATTAAGAAAAAATCCTGATGCTTTCAATTCAAGGCAGCTTTAGCTACGTCAAAGTTATTGATTATTCTTTCATTTTGTAAATATGCTACAAGTCTTGGAACTAGAAATTCACTTGCATCCGGCCTTAGACTCAAATTGGTGAGAGTGGACTACATCTTTTCATGGCTCGTTCAGCGCTTCTGCCTTTTTGCGAGACTCGAAACGATTAGTTTATTGTCGAGTATTGGAGTGAAAACTGGAAATAATTTAAAAAGTATTTCAGTAATTAATTTTAATACAGTATCTAGAAGTTTGATGTATTTAACTTTAGGGTATTGTCTTAGAACGTAATAAGGTTTTCCTCTTATTAGGAGTTACCTGTTTTTAAGTAGAGTTGCTAGCTCTAATTGTAATAAAAACAAATTCTAATTTATCGTATTGGTTGTTCCCGTACTGTAAAAGATTTGAAGATAAATATGCTCTACACTCGTTATTCGGCGTTGATGGTTCAGCTATATATAATTATGGATAAGCAGTTTCGATTACAAAAATGTTCGGATGGAGCCCAAACCTTTGGATGAACACTCACTTTCGCAAGACCTTCTTGTATTATATTACTTCTCAGTTGCGTAAACATTTTGTGGATATTTTAATGGCATAATTCAAACGATTGCTCTCTACAGCTTGAAGACGAAAGGAGGTTCCCGTAGTACCCATCATCTCATCGGTGAAATTATAACGATGCTCATGCCTCTTGCACTTGAGCTCACGTGTGTTAAGCTATGCTGGATGCCCGGCCATGTCAGGATATCAAGCAATGAAAGAGCTGATCTTAAGGCGAAGCATGTCGCGGGGACCAATGAAGAAACTTAGAATCTGATTGCACCCTGTCGGGACTACCATCTTTTGATTGAGGAAGCTGTGAGGCATCCATGGCAGCAGAAGTGGAACAAAACAATCGGAAATAAACTGAACTATTGAACATACAGTGCCTGAGTGGACTTCAGGTGTCGTGACTGTCAGATGGAGGTATTGCTCTGCCGCCTTCGTATTTGTCATGCTCGCCTAATACGACCACCTAATGAAACATTAGCCGCCAAGTGAGCGGTATCGTGTCCCTCTGATCGTCCGGCATATCCTAGCCCAGTGCAGCAGATACATTGTCACCAACAATGTGTTTTCCGAACACATTCTGCCAACAACCGTCTCGTTTTCGTGGCTCTGACGAAGACGAAACTCTGGTCAAGATGCTCTCGGAAATTCAACGTTCTGTTTTCCGTCTGGATGCTCTGCAGTTCTTCCTTGGAATATGCCAGCTGCTCTCAAAAACCTAAACTAGAGCTGAACACCGTCGGCCTGTAGTTTTGTGCATTTGTGTGTTCGAAAATTTACGTATACGTTGTTGTGCTATTTAACGGCGTGAATAACGCAACCCTAATGCGGCCGAGCGCGCTGCGTTCATGCATGGCGGGGTTTCAGCGTGGGTAAGGCGCTCGGCTATAAACGGGTAGGCAGCTGTAATCCTAGGGGCTCAACTGCTCTCAGTTTATTAACGTGATGTTTGCCTGTCTTTTGTGAGAGTAACGAATAGAGTGCTCTGTTACCTACTCTTTTCCTAAATGATGCGAGGCACAAAATACCGGGGAATGAGTTTTAACATTGGCGAGAATGCTGCAGTACCTGTTGAGATCACTTCTACTTATGGTAACCGATTAAAACGAGAAATTCACGATAATCATAATTGCAAAAATTGTGTTATAGCCTGAACCACAGAAGCGCTGGCAAACTTCATTACTACAACTACGTCTTGAAAATCTTCTGACTTAGAAAACTGCTTCACATTCAACGTGAGGATTTGTTTTCATGATACTGAAGAGAGAAGCAGAAAAATAGTAAAGCAGATTACACTCCTAAACAGGTAAGGGCTGAATACTGACTTAGAACTAAAAGTAAATTAAAAACGATAGTCGTGACCTAAAAAGACTTTATTATTTATTAATGCTTCATATTATATACATACGGTACTCTATCGGGTTGACATTTTCAATATTCACAAATAAGTTACTTATAGTTATGCATATAATGTATATATATTTTTAATGGTAATGGGTTAATAACTCGAGCACGTTGTCGAGGGACACTAAGATACGTGTGCTGTGCAAGTGTACTGTACGTTCTGCTGGAGCGGGCGAGGCGAAAGGAAGACGGGCTTGATGCAAGACGGAGCATGTTTCTATTTAGAAACTATTCCACATTTATTATCTGCCCGTTATGACAAGATCCAACAAAAATTGTCTAAAATTTGCGTTTAAATGGAAAGTATCAGTCGCTGTTCCCTCGCCAGTGGCTTGGATTTCTAAGAAAGAAATGTTCAACTGTATTAACAAAGAATCCTCACCAATGCACCGAGCAGCGGGGAGAGCGTAGACCGATGCACTGTTAAAGGGTGCAACGCCAACCGCTTTTTTTGTGTTCCGCCAAAAAGATTTCATGAAGTTTCATTGGAAAATTTCATAGTGAAATTGATTATTTTTTAGATCGCATCTTGCACTATGATTTCGCGATTGATAAACAGTGCATCAATGGGATATACCGACGTAACTAAATTAAAGTTTTGCCTATTGGCATTGGGCATAACGGGCATTTATGACATAGAACTCAATTGTAACGTGCAGTTAACATGTAGACATGGATTGCTGACGTAATGAAGCAATACCCAAAAAATATCTCCCAAGTTATGACTATGGGAGATTAAAGCGAGGTCTATTTTAAACTAGTTAATTTCACAACATAAAATTATCAATATAAATGCATTTACTGCCGCGTTTTCATCGTGGCAACATTCTGCGGCTACGGACCTCTGGATAAATGACGGAAATTGGGCGTTCACAGGAGCAGAGTGGAGCTGGTGTCGAGGGCGGTGGCAGGAGTAGAAGACGCGCGCCAAAGGGGAGGTAGGCGCGTGTCAGGTACTCAAGGGTCACCTTACGCTCGACTTCAAGGCCGTCAAGGTTCCTCTCGTATCGAAGGGTAGGAGACAGCGCGTATTGCAATGTATGATATGACCCTTAATGTTTATCCGCCAACGAAGTGGATTCACAATCGCCGTTAGCACTTTCACAATATGATCAGAATTACGATAAAACAAATGAACAATTCCTAATGATTACCTGCATGCTCAAAAGCACGCACACAAACTTACTGAGAGTGGCCAGTCACATTAAGAAATGAATGTTACGCTCTTTTTGGTAGATAGCTAGCGTGTGCGAGAAATTGGCTAAACTTACAAAGACGTCGGATGAAGAATTGTACGGAGCTGTGGGGAGATAGTTCCGTTCACTTGATCCGACAATCACTAACTACTACAAACACTTCGTCAAAAATGGCTCAGCTGTTCGAGAAACGCATATGTAAATGCTCGCGCACATCAAAAAGGCTTTCAGATAAGGTCATTAACTTTGAGTGAGGAAATTTTAACCAAAAACATTTGAAACTAAATTCTCCACAAGAAAATTACCATTCGACCGATAAATAAATCTACAAACATCCAAGGTAAAATTGATATCGTAAAATCATGTAAAAACAATCTCTGCCTTGAAAGCAGAAATGACTAACTAAAAACCATCCGCGACTCGCTCTGAGTCTAACTTGGGTAGCTGGGGGATAGCTTCTCCCAAGTAAGTCCTCCCTGGGGGTCACGGCACCTGCGCTTGATATGCTTTAAATGCACCACAGTTCAGCTGAGCAAATTAATTAATCACAAAAAAGAGGTACCTATTAAAATTTTGAAATGCCAACCCGGCAATCAAAACCGACAACACAACGCACGATGATTAAGGGAATGTTCATCTCACACCTCAATATAACCATACATAAACTTGACGATGCACTTCAATTTCTCTGCACAGACCATGCTATAAAGATGACCTAGCGCTACACATATACTCTTTCCTTCGCGGAAGGTCATCATTCGTAAAGGAATTGAAACTCGACAGTCTGCTGACATAGAAGACCTACTCTTAAAGACATATAGGCCTACATTCACTACACACTCATAAGTGCATGACCAACACTCAAAAACCACTGCATAAAATTCGCAAATACGGAGCAAGAAATGAAACCGAACGAGATCAATTGCACTAAGATTTCTTGCTGAAAGAAAGACTTGAAATTCAAACACGCGTGCTTCAACGTACCATACAACACAAATACACGTCAGGGTGAAGTGTACATGCGTGTCAAGTTGAACTTAGCAACTAATTATTTACGTGACACTCAACACATCCGTAAATAACGGAGTAGAAATGACAACTCGACATTTGAAACCTCGTGGCATCAAGAAATAGCAAACTCGTACGTGACAAAGGATGAACTGATTCAATCATTACAGTCCAATTGATAATAACCAGCTGGATAGGAACTAGTCCTAAAATAAATATGAACATAGATATTCTCGGAACGGATAAAGCATGTCTGGTTTTTAGACATTATTCTGCGACGATAAAGCGAGTTGGTCATTGTAACATGGTTCTGGTCACCACAATATTCTTTATCACACGAAAACCTACAAAATCAATTGAACTGAAATCAAAACTATTGCTGACCTACTTACCTATGGTAATATGCGGCAATTCACACTATATATTACCGTTGGACTAAAATAAATTCAACGTCAAGTTACTTCGAGTCAGATTCGCTGGATGAACCAAAAATATGCCATTCACACACGTAAAATAAAATCAAAGGCCTACAGAAAGAGAGCGATTAAATACGCCAAGAGTGGCACAGAACATACAACAATAGGCTACAGAAAGGGACAAGTTTCTAAGAGATCTGTACTACGTACGGTCGGCTACAGAGTAGTAAAGCAGCAAGAGCCTAGGAGCTACGTCTCTGTCTTTACGAACGACACTCCAGTGACAAGATCAACTGACATAAGCCAAGTCACAAATAAAGAATTGAAGATACAAGGGAGACACAAATTTAAATTTCAGTTATTAAAACGAAGAATCACAATACCAGCAACCGAAACGCCCAATCTGAACACATAAAAGTCACGTTAAGAACTGAATCGAAACGGAAGAAAGAGGCATGAACATATAGTCACGCTGGCGGTAACATTTTGCTTCACAAAGGATTAATTGGAATGTTGAACATGCAAACTAAGGAATCAGGTTGCCTTGCTTTTAAAAATGCACATTCAGTCAAATCATCATAAGAACAAGTCATTCTCAAGCAAGAGAAGAAAGAATACTAAAAGCAACAATAGGCCAGAGAGCCAACTGAAGGAACATAACCCTTTCCTTTAGGTATCCTAAAGTATTCTATGAAAGAGCTCCATTGAACTAAACATATGGTTCGGTCTTGAGTAATGGAGAAAATTACGAGAACGTACGCTGTCAGAACTCTTGCAATGGAAGATGAAAAAACTTTTTTAGGATAAATTTTGAATAGATAGCAGAAAATTTCTGGTAATGATTCCGTTCACGTGTGGACATAAAATAAAGCAGACTCCATACATGTACACCAGATAAATAACATCCAACTGGTGTAAAAAGCAATAAAAATCATCAGATACCTAAAGACTGACATCAAGCGTATAAGTATCATTATTTGAAATTAATGAAAATAAGGTGAACCATGACAATGTATCGTGTAGAATGAAGAAATAACAGCGACTACTAAGTATGATTCAACTGGGCCTAAATAAAACTAGACTGATGCACTGAATGTGAATGATTAAAACAGCATCACTAGCTGGGTCTAAGCACACCTGAGTGCTCTAGTTTTGAAGTTATAACATACGACTACCTTTACTAGTTAACCCAAAAACTGACTAGACTCGCAGCAAGACTATAGAGCTCACGCATGAGCAAGGGTACAGCAGGTGTTCTACATTGAACACTACGATGCAGAGTCAGAAAGAAGTACACAGGAAGCAATAACAATAATTTCCGCAAGAGTGAAATCAAACTAAAAAGAGGTAGTATTTAGTAGTGCTCATACAAAGTACAGGGAATTCAGCTCCAATAGCATGACAATACTGAGAAGGAAGCTTGCACCGAGAGTGATGGACAGTGGGGGCTTGGGAGCGATCAGATGAAGAAAATTGTTTGAACAATTCGGAGACTTGCAATTTAGAGTGAAAAAATGCAAGAAAATACGAGGCGTAGAACGATACCTTCAAAATGAAACCGATTTCTAACGTTCGTTTTTCAAAGAAATTAAATATAATTTTAGGCAAAAATAGTTGACCGCCTAAAATGGATTCTGCAGCGTGTTTCCCAGAGCAGGGAGAGTTCAAAGCTAGTTTAGATTGATGACATGCACGCAATACTCCTGGACTGATATTTTATCTTTGATTATGTAAGAAAATATTCCGGTCATGAGTTTTGCTAATGTGCTAAATTATTTAACACTGAAATCGTTACCTAAAGTTCCCAGGACAGCTAGTTAATCAAATATAGAACTAATTTTATAACATGAGTAAAGAACAGAATTTTTTTTATAACAGATGGGAACAAGATATGTAGAACAAAGCTCACCATCCACTCCTATAAAAACTTAATAATATTTTGGTATCCATCAGCTACATCGGATTTCAAAGTCTTCAATAAAAAGTTTCGATTAAGACGGCCACTAATTGCTTCACTTCATTTGCACCAATTTTCAAGGATCACAAATCTACTGAAGCACGTTTGAGGAGACACAGATGCACTTTTTCATATCTGAGATAAAGGACAAATTTCTGATGGATACAGTCACCAATTGGGATAATTTGTTCATCGAGATCATCAACAGTTCGACAACACCAAAACACATGACACAAAACGTCTTTCAGCAATACCGACACCGTCAAATAAGGAGCATTATCAATTATTCTGTTTGCTCAGAGAATTTCGATAGCTTAAAAAATAATAAAGCAAGCTCTCCAATAAGCCCTTGTAAATCATAAAAAACTACTTTTTGTCTTGCTTTAAAAATATAATGGCACTCCTGAAACATGAGATGCGAAGTCGCTCACTGATACTACGAACGTCACGATGAGGATCTTCGAATTGTGAGTTACGGCCAGCAAACTTGGATTTGAGGTTCAAAAAACGCACTCAGCAGAGCGTGAGAGGTGAATAGGGTGGGACGGTGACCGTGCCAACTTCTTCTTGGGCAACTTCTCGAGCTGCTTCTGCAGTAACGCGAAGTCTGGTCGGTCGTCGGGTTTGTAGGACCAACACTCCATGAGTATGTCCTTGACATCACGAGAGGCTTGTAGATGCGCTAAAGATGGTTTGATGCCGCGGCCCACCTGCCAAATGATTGCCTCCGGAGGCAAGCCTTTGTGAGGCCATTCATTGCACAGAAGCTCGAACCACACAGTGCCGTACGCATAAACGTCGGTCCAAGTCGTGTGAGGTAAGGTCGCTGGCTGGGGAGACGATGCTTGCAGAGATCGCATTAATTCTGGTGACAAGTAACACAGCCAGCCTGCAGGAATGCTTAGCCATGCGCCGACACGCGCGTTCCGGCATAAACGTGTTAAGTTCACAAGACCGAAGTCAGTAATGACGACCTTCCCGTTTTCATAAAAGATGTTCTTGGTTTTGAGATCCTTGTGAACAATACCTTTCGCGTGAAGATATCCCATACCCTGACCCACTTGCTGGGCAATATTAATCGTCGTGCTCAGAGTGAACTTATCCTTTAGAATGTGGATGTGTTTGTAAAGTGTGTTGCCTTTACACAAGCTTGTTATGATAGCCAGCCTTGGTAATTTCATACATGCGCCCATAAAGAGCACGAGATTTTGGTGACGAGTTTTGCGAAACGTCGAGACTTCTTTCTTGAAAGCCTCAAGCGTACACTGATCATTACCATGTTCCATGTGAAGCTCCTTGATGGCAACTTGGCCGTGCCAGTTGCCCGAGTACACTGTGCCAAACCGCCCATGGCCGATCACTTGGCCTTTGTCAAGCTCATCATATGGAATGTGCCACTCACGGAGTCCCTGAGACACGCTGTTCTGTCGACTGCAGCCCTCACCTCCTGCCATTCCTGATATGCTACCACTGCCGTAACTTCCTCCCGCACCTCCTCCCACGCTGCCTCCGTCTCCTACGCTGCCGACTCCACCCACGCTATCTATGAGACCGTCTGATATCGTTGAGTCTTGGGAATCCACTCGCTCTGCCACTGTTCGCTCCGAGTCGTCCGTTGACCCAGACCTAGAGCAATCATGAGCAATCTTCGTTGGAAAATCACCTCAACTACTGACTAAGTATAAACACAGAACAAACTAGGTTACTATTTCAGAACGCAACAAAAAGAAATTTTGATACAACAGCTGCCTGTCCAATGCAATTGCGGAACAGGGTTTAAAAATACCCACATATGTGTACATCAGAAAAAACTCACCCAGAATTAGTAGAGAGGGTGGTACGATCTGAGTCCACCAGCTCACTACGGGTGGAGGAGGTAGCAGAGAGTGTGGAGGAGGTGGTTGACGTGAGGGAATGCAGTGTAGAAACGGTGGAAGTGCCCACAGCAACATGGCCGCGAACAGGGAAGTTTGCCCACGTATCAGGGGTGCGATGTTGCTTTGTAACCTCTTCAAAAGGGTAAAAAATGGCGGTGTTTGAAATAAATTCTGCAAATAAACATTTTCAGGTAACATACGGGGAAATTAAAGAAATGTTAGTACATGAATACAAATTAGCATTAATCGTCATCTAAATTAAATTAAATCTCTGCTCTTCTATGATCATCATATACATGGACACTCGGCGTACTCGAACAACCACACGTTAGCTCAGTCGGTGTATACACTACTTCAGCTACGTGTTTACCGTGGGAACTGAGTTTTCCCCTCACCTACAAGTACACAATCACAGGAACGCCTGATCAGAAAGAAATGTTCCTCAGTATTACAACCATAGCCTCCTCTCAAAACTTGTCACAATGCCAGATGTCAACAGAAAATTCGATTTCTGTCTAGTGAAACTAGCACCCACTAGACTGCAGTCAAGTACGTACTATAAGAATATTAGTGGGCGTTCGAGGATTATATACCGGAAACCCTTTTAAAATTCAGCACAAGCTCATCACTCTGGAAAGTTTATAAAATCGAGCGTAATGCATCATATCTACGGTAGTGCCAATGTGAAGAAAAGCGGTACCTTCGAGTTTTCATTCTCAGTACTGAAAAGAAACCCAGACTGTCGTAATTTTGAAATCGTTTTCGTTAGCACCACCTTCTCTGATATTTATCAACACAGCCTCAGAAGGCGATCGCAGCTATGATAGAAACATATCTATTATTCTTGTTATTGTAAACGAAAAACTACTCAGTATTTTGGGAATGATTTTATACGTTAACATCTCTTAACTCGATGCTGACGAAGTAACACGGTAACACAATTTGCATCGCTTGCCCATGGTTTTCGATTTTTAAACTAAAAGACTGGTATTCACATGTAACACAGTGCTCACAAATAATGAACGTAGGCTCTAAAAACGGGCACTTTTTGTGATCATAAGTTAAAGTGCTTCCGAATCACACGCGTTAATGAACGAGTTATCATACGAGAAAAACTTTCAGAAATTAATAATAAGCTTTTTGAAAACACAAACGTACATTGAACACCAGCTTGGTCGACAGGTGAGCGAATCTGCTTGCGAGCGGAAAGACCCGGGTTCGAATCCCGCTGCCGACATGGTTGATGCGGCTAGAAATACGGCATGGGACTTGGGTATACAACCGAATAATTATCGAAGTAATTATCCGACCCAAGAATGGGCCAGAAGGTTCGTTCCTATAGCCTAATTCTATTCTATTCTATTTTTGAAAACACAAACGAACATTGAACATTTGAGCTCACCAGGATAATGAAAAGCTTCCTGCTGTGTTGTGGCAGAGGAGGTCGACAGAGGTGTGTGCTGCTGTTGATGATGAGGATACGGCCTGTGTGGGCATGGAACTCTTTTAAAAATGTATAATGAAACATGTGAATTAATTTTCATAATGGATTAATTATGCTTGAACAGAAATTTAATGAAGGCCAACCGGGAAACCTATATTTATATTTTTTTATTTTTTATATATTTTTTTTAAACCTATATCCCGGGAAACCGGGAACCCTATACAGCAGGGATAAATCGACGAGAATAAATATAGTATACGTGACATTCCTCCTTCGATCAGAAGAGTAGTCCATTGTATACAAGTCTTCATATTTTCCATTCAGCCTTTCTACACCTCATGCCACAAGTAATGAACTAATGAGGTGTAGACAGTTTTCCTGGAGTGTTGCACGACTCGGACGTTCGAACTAAAACCTAGGAGTTCCCACCGATGGCTCACTGCTATAGAGCGTAAGTAAAAGAATTGCACCGTATCCTCAGTCTCAGTGTGACACCAACAGCATTCCACTGGTGGCACTTGACACGCAAACTCTAGCCCTCACAGGGCTGTGATTGAATGTTAATTTAATCTAACCGAAATAAACGAGTAAATGAGTAGAATTCTACGCCTAGTTACTAAACCTAACAATACGATGAACTTTGATAAATAATTAACAATCAACTTGGGTAGCATACAATAAATTTTGATAAAAGATGAATCAATTAACAAGTAATTCGAGTAACGTACCTGTGTGGGTGATGTTTGCTGGTGTTGCTGCTTGCACTGGTAGCAGAACTCACAGGAGGCAGCATCAGAGCAGGGCTACTAGGGGTCGAGGAGTTACAGCTCGACGTATTAGAAGAGCTCTCTGGACCCTGCACATGAAAACATTAGTTAACTCTCCAGTGAAGACGACGCTCGACATCCTGCTGCCCTTCGTGAGCTTCTTCACATCTGAAACTTATTTGGCCCCTAATGAGTTTCTTGCATCTCAAACTTATTACGGTACAGAAAATGCTTTTTCCATTTTACTCTGGCCTTGCTGACAAAACTTCTTATAAATTGCAGTAAATAAAACCATATGATAATTTGCAGAAAAAATTGTTGTGCGCAACAGAGACAATTTTAATTTTTCGCATTGAAGGGTTATCGTAACAAAAAAATAGTACATTTCCAAGAAGAAGATATCTGTGACCATATCAATTTTACAGAGAAATGATGAAACACATGCAATGAAAACAAGCCAAAATTTGTTTTTCCTCATTTGAAAGTTGGTAGATTTATAATTTGGTATACAATAATTAATTACCATAATATAATATATAAACAAATAAAACCAAAATTGATTTATAAATAACCTAAACATTGAACAGACAATGATGACCTCATTTTCTCGTTTTATTTTGGCACAGAATGAATCAGTTAAATGTGGCAGTGCGCGAGAGAGGAATAGTGAATCAGGTAAATGTGGCAGTGCGCGAGAGAGG
>VCRD01000420.1:144405-198284 GCA_006783055.1 Trinorchestia longiramus | reverse complement strand
TAGTGAATCAGGTAAATGTGGCAGTGCGCGAAAGAGGAATAGTGAATCAGGTCAATGTGGCAGTGCGCGAGAGAGGAATAGTGAATCAGGTAAATGTGGCAGTGCGCGAGAGAGGAATAGTGAATCAGGTAAATGTGGCAGTGCGCGAGAGAGGAATAGTGAATCAGGTCAATGTGGCAGTGCGCGAGAGAGGAATGGAATGGTCGTAGGAGGACAGTAGGTTTCACCTGACAGGGGTGATGGGACAGAGGAGGCGCCAGTGGAGGGGTCCTCAAGTTATCTGAAGGCTGATGAGAAGGAGACACGCCCCCCAAACCCCCACCGCGGTTGCTGTTCTGAAGATGACTGTTCACCGACTGAAATCAACAGAAAAAACTGTCACAATGGATGGAAGAAACCCGGTATACATGTACGTCAGAAAGAAGTAATAAATTTGTAATTGTAAATAAAAAGTACAAGGAAAGTTAATACACTGAACAACTCTTAAATTCAGGCTAATTTTTGAAAAGGCATGACCATTTGTCATAAACATTCAAAAAGATACCAACACAAGAGATGTCATGTCAAATTGTTTTGGGATCACTTCATTAAAATTAATAAAAAATTGTTCCTTCATTTTTATACACGACTCTAGTAAAAAACTACCATTAATTTCTTTAACTGATATTCGTAGTGCCAATAAAGATGAAGCAATCGTATACTTGCCGCAATTAAGTGCCTCATTTCAACACTTATCATCAAATTCAACTTAACAAAATAGCTTTTCTGCAAATTGATCTCTAATTTGGCATTTCCTGAGTACTCATTTTTTTAAGGAACGATTAGAAAATTCGCACTCTTAAATAAGAGAGCAGAAACCGCTTTAATTCAATTGAGCATTCACTAGCTTCCAATATTGCTTCGGTGGTAGAAGACACCAAGGATTTACATAAGGCACACCAGCCCTCAAAGGTGTTACTATGACTGGCTGTATCTTCTGCTCATATGCTCAAGGTTCTAATGATTGCCCCCAATCGAGGGTGACGAGTGAGAAGAAATTAGGAACCCTTTTCTCTCGAAGAGTCCACCCTCCCACAACGATAACTAAATGCTACAAAAACGGAGCGCAAACTTTACCATTTTTATTTACAGTATTGATCATCGCAGCTATGAAGAGAGTTTTGTCACTTGTCAAACTCTATTCCAGACCATAGTAACAATTTTTCAACATATTAGGTCTTAAGAATCATTTGCTAACTTACACAAATATTGATTTGAGGCATGATCATATGAGGGACTATATAGATAGAAAGAAAAAGCAAGAAGTAAATCCTTCCTAAACTACCCATGAATTAAAATTGCAACTCTTGTTCATTGTCTTAATTCAGAAGACGTTATCAAAAAAAAAAAAAAACAGAAAATGTCGACTCTCATAAACGATTGCAACCATCTTATTCTGCAGATTTACACTCCTGGTGGACACCCATTTAGCCAGAACCCAGTGTACGCTGAGAATACTCTGCGGAACTAGAGACCATGCTTCACCTCCGTGAAGATCTTGAGATACTCATTGGGGAGACCACAAGATGGAGGCACGCTCGACTCGCATTCTCGATGGCACTTGAAGTTGCACTCCTTGCATCGCAGCCCTGAAAATAAGTTTTTTAGACGTTTTTCCATCCATGATTCGATGATAAAACTCTTTCCGGTGCGGTGAGGAGTAAATTAACTTTTGATGTCTATATTAAAAATTTAAATATAACCATGAGTAGCTTCCTTTTTCTCTTTATCTTTAAGTGCTCAAAATAAAATCACAGACCAAGAAAAAAATGATTGAAAACATTTAGATCTATTTAAGAATAAATTTCTTTTATAATTGAAATTTGGCTTCTATTAATACTAGTACAATTATTACGAACCATTTATGATTATTTAAATGAAGGAGTATTTCATAAGCAAAAGATACTAAATTAGAGAAAATTAAGCTAAGTGGTCTCTTCTATAGAATCACTGACACAAGTCAACAGTCAGAATAGAAAATAATATTTCACACAATACTAGATGTTTTACATTACAACTACTAACTCTTCCATCCAACATAGAAACATGGTTAACTAAACTCAAATAAAACAAATTCTTAGAAAATAGACCCTCCTAACGAAGGAAAAAAGCAGGGATATAAAAAGTCATCATTGCAAGACATTTTGAGAGAAGGGTTGAGAAAAATTAGAGTGTCACTCTAGATGTAGAAGCATGATGCTTACCTCCAAGAATGGGAAATTTCTGATGACAATAGCCGCAAGTAGCAGGTTTGATGTTGATGCTCTTGGTGAAGCGGTGCTGCACGTTGTGAACCATGGAGCAATGGAGGGGCGGAGTGCGGGGTGACCGTGGAGCAACAGCATCTGCACAGGCAAGCCCCCTTTGTTAGTGAGACACAACCACCGTGAGCAATTCTACTCATACCTGACACTGAAGCACTATGAGTACATTCTACTGATAAATAATGAAGATTTTAATTCATCAAAATTGCAATTTCTGGTGTCCTCTTTCCGAAGGCATGGAGACGTATACTGTACACTACTAGGCTCTGAGCTGATGCCCAGAATGTGAAGGGTTAAAAGGAATAATAGACAAAACTAAGTAAACTGATCTGTTCACCGTGTTGAGACAAATACGGATAAACGTAAACGACAGAAAAAATACATGCATTAGTTTCTCCATAAGAAATAATGAACAATCTTTTACAAATCCAGGGATTTGGTAAAAATACCACTTTTTAATAGCTAAAAGTTTCCACCTGAGCCCTAAAAACCTTCAACGCCTCACTTTCGTTGCTCTTATAACACCACCATTGCATTCCTAACTTGTATGCTCAATTGGAAAGTGAAATATTGAACTTACTGACAAAAAATGTTCAATAAAGTTTAGAAGACGATACCAGCTCGGCCTATTTACGTAGAACGTTCATTCTAGATAGCCACACATAGCAACAACGGTGCAGCACCTAAAGCGGGATCTCAAAATCAAAACAGGAAGGGAGGAAGATTCGCAATAAAGAAATTAGCAAAGAAGTCATAACCGTAGAGAAGTAATTAGAAAAACTGAAGGCAAAGGTTTTCCAACTCTTCCAAAAACATAGGCAAAAATACAGGGTGTCTCAAAAAAATGTACTCACCCTTTAACCGTTGCTAACATGCTGTCTTCTTTGTGTTGCAGGTGTGAGGTTCGAACCTTTGCGAACATGATTAAATGTGATTATAGAATCATGTTCGCAAAGGTTCGAACCTCACACCTGCAACACAAAGAAGACAGCATGTTAGCAACGGTTAAAGGGCGAGTACATTTTCTGGGACACCCTGTATACACACACTCTAGAACAAGACAAATAAAAGAGCATCACTTTTGTTGTAGCTGTCCTCCTCGGAATGCTGGTGGTAGGAGTGTTGGTGTGTGTAGTGCTGGCGAGTGGGAGACGCCACGGAAGCTGACGTCGTGTGACTTCCTACCATCGATAACTGCATGTGAGAGGACACCTCACTCAGAGACTCCGACTGGTGACGACTGGATTGCCTGCAACCGTAGGATTTAAATTCTTTCTAATTCGCCGTAAATTATATTGTTATACTCTACCTCTCCACGAGAGAAAGAAGAAAGAGAGGTCGACAAGACGATTGTCTAGATACTGGTTTAACACTGGCCTCAGAATTACAGGTACACTGCCACAAAATTTCTCTCCTAACTTCAAACGCATTCAAGCATGAAGCTACTCTAGCATTTCCCTGAACTGCTCAAATCACATCTACAGCCTACAATCTTGCTCCATCCTTTAACTCTTCTCACCACACTTTCATATTCCGTGCACGAATACACCACATTTAAACAGCCATGTTTCATGGAACAATATTTTCTTGTGAGTCTTCAGAAAATATTTCATGTTAAATTCTAGCAATTTCATTCCCGTTCTTGTTCCTTCCAGTGAAACAAGATTCTCTCACTTCTATACTTATTTCAGCTTCAAGAGAGCACTTTTTTACCGACGGGGGAAAATACTAACACAACAAAACTCATCCACAACAGATTCTTAGAACTGAATCTGTGATGAGATCCACGGGACACCTTTGAGTAACGCTAATCCTTAGGAAACTCGTCACGGAAATTTTTAAAAATTACAAGACAACAAGCAATTTTGTTCAATGTAAAAGGAGTTAAAAACAGCTCTCAATGCTGAACGATATACTCGTATACAAAATAAGATAATCTACTTCGACTCTGAACTCAAATATGGAGTGTCGTGGGGGCATCCACCAATTTACCCATTTCAAGAATAGATTCACCTAAGACAAAGGTTAGATGGGAACAACCACGAGCTTCACAGCACACACACATAACCACATCTCGCAGTACAGCATCTATCTTTTGACTCTGCGAGGATTTGCTTTCTTGCTCAATCTTAGCTCTAGACACAACAACACCGCAATAACTAGCTCATCTCACGTGACAGAGGAAGCGTTGGACGACACTAGTCGCATGTCGTTGGCATTGTGAGAGGTAGCAGCAGCGGTATTGGAGACCACGCTGCTGGAGTAGAGAGCATTGGATGAGGGCGCCGTTATATAGTTTGTGTTGGCAGTCTCAGAGCTGTCGCGTGCCAACAGCTGGCTTTCATGAGACGTCGACCTGCCCATCGAGCTTGCTGCAGTCGACGGAGGGTTGATCAACAAGTACTTCTTGTTTGGAGGTGGTGTAGATACTTTTTTATCTGTAAGGTAGAATGTATTTGTTTGAACACCAAGAAAAAGAGGACGAGTTGAGGGTCTTCGATATAACTAAACTGATACAAAAAAGCCTTTGGATGCTTGATTTATGAATTTATTTACCGACTGGCACGATGCTATTATGATCTACATGACAGAATGTAGACCATAAAAAGTAACAAATTAA
This sequence comes from Trinorchestia longiramus, assembly GCA_006783055.1. Classification (NCBI taxonomy): domain Eukaryota; kingdom Metazoa; phylum Arthropoda; class Malacostraca; order Amphipoda; family Talitridae; genus Trinorchestia; species Trinorchestia longiramus. The sequence goes on along the minus strand of VCRD01000420.1, from coordinate 193,361 downwards.
ATTGAGTATTTCAAACAGCATCCAAGAACTTGAACGCCACAAGTAACATATAATTAGTGGCTTAATGCGAGTTTCTTTGCTTTTCAAACATCATTAATAAAGTTTAGAACTATTAAACAACAATTTCCCAAACACATACCCCAAAATTGTCACTGAAGCTCAACAATACGAAGTCACAACAAATGATGACCACCACTCACCAGGAGGCTTAGGAGTCTTATTAACAGGCGGTGTGGTGGGAGGCGTGTAGCGTAGGTCATGAGGTGTAGTGGAAGGAGGGAGCTGGAGAGTCAGTGAAGGAGTGGAGGGAGGGTGGAGGGGACTTGGGGGAGGTACGTTAGGAGAGACGTTGTTAGAAGTGTTGCTGCCGCTCGACTGGTGCGACAACCCAGTAACAGGAGGCGAGGAAGGTGTAGAGGACTCGTCACTGCTACGGTGATGGTGGTGGTGATGATGTGCACTGTGGTGATGATGGTTCACAGTACCCGAAGAAGATGAGAAGCTAGAACCACCCCCACCACAGTAACCGCTGGTCGAGCTGCCCATGTCAGACGTGTCACCATCAGAGGATGACAAGGAGGATCTTGCTTCCCTGTGAGGAGTGTGTGGAGTGCTGCGGTGGAGGGCACGGGGAGATGAAGGGCATGATCCCCTCTGTTGCTGCTGCTGGTGGTCCCACGAGTCCCAGTAAAGAGGCACGTCTGACTCTGAGCTGTTGCTTCCACTGCTGTTGTTCATTAAACTTGCTGTTGATGGAGACAAGAAAAAGTTGAGAAATTTACACGCTGCCGTAATACGAAAACCTAATAAATTTTATCAACGATAATAAGGACTTTTGTATGAATGAAGATTTATCTAGGAATTAATTGTGAAGATTGAGGACAAGATAGGTAATGTTGCATGAGATCATACTATATATATCATACATATATTGCAGATGATCTTCAAAATATTTCTTACCAATACTTCAAAGAAAATGATTTAATCCCCTTAAACGGAGTAATAAAAAATAGCTCATACCTTAAACCCGTTTCATAAAAACGGCCAAGACAACGAGTTTAATTATACAGAGCACTGTCAATTAGCACCTATCACCTGATAGTTACTGAAATCAATGTAAAGAAAATTTCGAATTATCATAAGAACAAAACTAATCATGACTAATGGTTACTAACAGAATTACTGTGGACCACGTCAATTAATTAAGATTTATCACGTCAATACTGGACGTTAGAAATTACAAGGCAGTGAAGTAACACTGAATGTTGGAAACCCCCTGGAATTGGGGAAAGACAAATTCAAGGGAACTCTGGACATTAGAAGTCAGGCAGCATCAGGGTATAGTAACAATATCAAGTGTAAGCTGAACGTAGACTGACCAGTGTAGCGGCGCAAGTTCTTCACAGCACGCTGTAGTTTGTTAGTCTGAACTGACGCCCCTACCACTGCACCGAGCAGCCCTGCAACTCCGCCCTCTTCCAGCGCCAGCAGCTCCTCCAGCGATGACACCCCATGGCACACCGCCTGCAGAATTAATTCTACAGTGAGACGAACGCACACATAGAGTATTTAATTGTTCCAGGAAAAACCAAGAAGTAATAAAATTATTTCATGAATAGATGAATGCTTCGCATGAACAAATGAATTAATGTTCGAGTTTAAATGCTCAAGATGTTTAGTTTGTATGAAGAGGAGGGAAAGAGAAGGTTCAAATAAGGATGAGTGGAGAGTGATGATTATTGGTAGAGTAGGATGGAGCATGCTCAGATTGTTTGCATTTGTTAATGGACTAAATAAAGTACGCCTGGTAAACGGAGTGATGAAGCCAGATGCGAAAGGTAAACAATAATTGGGAGGTCAGTGGGTCCTGGAGTAAAAGAAACATCTGTCGTGATTGTACAACAGTAAGATGCAAATGTTAATAAAAAATCAATGAAACAATAGAAACACTGATTAGATACATACAGTGCGATTCCCGTTAAAAGTTTTAGCATTTTTTTGTAATTAAAATTACTTTTTTTCTCGTGAAAATTTGTTCCAGACATAGCGATTGATTGAATAGTGGGTACGGCAACATTTGTTTACATTCCTTATTTGATTTCACGGTGAAAGTGTCACATTATTATTAGGTTGTTACAAAAATAATGGCCGCACGAAGGTCTGGGGTTTGAAAAGTAATTTTAACACAACTTTTTTAGTTTATTTTCGATGAACCTTGGCATGCATAACAATTAATGGGTGCTCATTAATATTTTGTAACTACTTTTCAGACAGCATAATTTTGAAGGATAGAATCCCTCCATGATGAACATGACAAAACATGACCTTCGCCTACTTATGTTGCACGAGTTCAAACTTGGGCACAACGCCTCCGAAGCTTCTGCCAATATCAACCGAGCCTGGGGAGAAGAGTCCACAAGGGATCGGACAGCACGAAGGTGGTTCGGGAAATTCCGGAGTGTTGAGAGCCTTAAAGATGAAGAGGGTAGAGGACGTTTGGGTAGTCTCGAGAACGAGCAATTGCATGCGGTTGTTGAGCAAAATCCACGTCAAAGTGTTAGAGAAATGTCTCAGACACTTGGTGTCAGCATTGCAACAGTCTCGCGCCATTTGAAGATTATTGGAAAGGTGAAAAACCTCGATAAATGGGTTCCTCATGAGCTCAATGAAAATCAAAAGCTTAGGCGTTTTGAAGTGTGCTCGATGCTCTCTCTGCGCAACACCAACGATCCCTTTCTTGACCGAATTGTCACTTGTGACGGAAAGTGGGTCCTTTATGATAACCGTAAACGATCAGGTCAATGGCTCGATCGTGATGAGCCCCCAAACACTTCCCAAAGCCAATGTTGCACCAGAAAAAGATTATGGTGACTGTCTGGTGGTCTGCAATAGGTGTTATTCACTACAGTTTTTTGGGAGTCAATGAGACCATTAATGCAGAGAGATACTGCAATGATCTCGCTGTTATGCATGCTCGATTGAGCGAAAAGAGACCTGCATTAGTGAATCGACGTGGTCCAATTCTGCTCCACGATAACGCGCGACCACATGTTGCAAGAATGACCGTCCAGAAACTCACAGAACTGGGATACGAAACTTTACCACATCCTCCATATTCTCCAGATCTTTCACCTACTTATTATCATTTATTCAAGCACTTGAGCACATTTTTGGATGGTAAAACTTTTAGGTCTAAACAAGAGGTGGAAATGACCTTCAAAGATTTTGTTGCATCACAGCTGAACAAACCCCAATGACAAACCCCCACCACTCAATACATGTGCGCAGAGCGCTCATTTCTATTTCCCTCCTAATATCCCCTCCGTTTCACCTCTTTACTTAGGCACACCCTGTGCCAAACTCTCTCTCAAATCTTTTCTATTGGTACCGACCACCACCACCATCACAGCCATTAACTTTTTATCAACAAGGGATAAATAATCTCGTAGTCCGATGGCAGAGATGCATAGCTGCTCAGGGTTCATATTTTGACTAAGTTTAACATCTCTATTGTTCATTTACCAAGGATTAAATGCATGTTTCTGAAATCGGCCATTATTTTTGTAACAACCTAATAGCTTCTATTGTATTTTAGCCGAGCCACGATAATAGTCTCGTCAACTAAATATTAACATGGGACGTGCTGAAGACCTAACGGATGTCGAATAGGTAATAATTATCGAAGAAACAGAAAAAAATACATCTCAAGGTACAATTGTTATGATTTTAGGTTGCTATGTTGTTAAGAAAGCCTAATTTTTTTTTAAACATTCTTCACCAAGAAAGCAGAGGTCTGGCAAAAGCGAAATGAAGGTTTTGACTAAACGAGTTGTGAGAAAAATTAACCAACAAGATGTAAAACATCGTGAATGCATCAGTAAGCACATATTTGCAAACACTTGTATCAAAAATGTATCTAAAACTATTCGTATCCGTATTATTGGTTCAATAGCATTGGTCAAATCTGAAAAAAAACTCCATTGACAAGGTACATCACCCTGAGGCTTCAATGAGGTGAGGCGTATATGAAGCAAGACATGAAGTATGTAATGTTAACTGAAGAGACAAGAGCTATGCTGGATGAGGCTGATGGGAGGTCTAGAGGCTGGGTTGGAATTGGTGCTGAGTTGCATTACCGTTTTCGGCGCCATCAGGGTGGAGGTGGTGTAATGTTGTGGGCAGGAATAATAAGACAACCAACTTATAGCACCTTTAACAACTTCCTGTGGTATTAAAATTAACTCAGCTTCACATTGTTAACTTTTGAATCAGCACTTTTACCTTGGCTTGAAGGAAAAGAGCCTCTGTCACTCCGGAGGGACGGAGCCCTTGTCACTCCGGAAAAAGATTGTGGTCATGCAAGACAATGCACCTTCACATTCAGCCAAAGCAACTAAGAAATATCTAGCTTTTTTGGGACTCAAAGACGACCATGTGAACGATGTGACCTCCAAATTTGCCAGATTTTATCCCAATAAAAAATGTCTAGTCAATCATTAAGAGAAAAATTCATACTGATGTCGACAATTTACTTGGAAACAAGACTTACAGAATACCACAGGAGTCGTATCGAGGTAAGTGCCATCTGCTACAATAGAGAAATTGACAATAGACAAATGACCATGTTTTTGAAGTCATCAAGTATGAGGAACGTTACATTAATTAAAAGTCTTGATTTTTTGGTAAATCTATTCATTTCAAATGTAAATTTACATGTATTACGATGTTGAAGTTAGTATTAGTTGTTTTGAATCTCCTTTGATAATGAATTCACTCTTTGAATCATGTACTAATATCACGGCTCGATACAAACACCAATTTTTAGGAAAAGTGTTATGTCTTCCATTATACATTGTTTACATTGCAAATAACCACCTTAAATCCTCGACAACTATTTTTATATTTAAAAAATAGTCATATAATACATCCAAAGATATTTTCATGCAATATTTTAAGCAATCTTATATTGGACTATTAGCGTGGGTCACACTACAATTAGTTTAAATATTATTACAAGAAAAGATTGAGCAAATAAAACGTTAGAAGCTTGCAGTTAAGATTCATAGAAGTCCCTCAGAATTTTGTCCACAGGAAAAAGGGTACAATTGTGAAGTTATGAGGCGCATCAACAGTGACTGATTTCAATCCATCATTAGGTAGTGTTTCATCATTCAGAAAGATGACAAGGCACCTATAATGCGATGGACAAGCAGGGTAATTAGCTTGATTAAATAGTTCAATAAAAATAAGTATACATTAATAGCAACATAACCTTTACTAAGTCATCCACCACTGACGTCTCACCTGTACAGCCTCCGCCGTTAGCCCAACAACAGATAGCCATTGTTTTAGGCAAGGAAATGCACTGAGTTCTTCAGGAGGAGGTGGGACAAGAGGCAGCCGGCGTTTGCAAGCCAACTGCTGACCAAATAGACGTACCAATTTCACCTGGAACAATGATACAATTTGACATTGAACATTCGTCAGAAAAAAGGTATATGCTAATTTCCTGCGTTTTTATAATTTCTGTTTAAGTCACAAGAATATTAACAAAACTGAACTAGCTATTTAAAGAATAACATAGGCAACTTAGAACTATTGGAAACTTTTCAATTGTGAACTTTTTTACAATTCATAAGCAGTAACACAGCTGCACTTGTGCTTCAATATTTTTGAAGGACAAGAAAATTTTAAAGCATCTTTTCAAGGTGTCATGACTTCAAAAAGAAGAAGAGTCATGACAAAAATTTCAAAACAAATATCTATAAATATGAATATTGCTTTTAGAAATTTTGGAAACCATTGTATGCACCTTATGTACCGGTTCAGCAAGAAATAAAACATTGTTTAAATAACAGGTAAACTTAAACAGTTGAGCCTAATTGAAGGAAGTTAACCTTGCCATGCAGTAGCATGCTTAACCCTAATACTCACAGTCAAATAAAACTACATAATGACTCACATGAAAAAATTAACATAGCTATTAAAAATTATAATCTAAATATTGCTTCCTAATACTACATGAGATCTATAATACTATGAAGGAATGAGCACTGCTTCAAAGAAATTATCATCTGAACATAACTTTATAAGAATTAACATATGTATTTAAATCACACTGAATATTGTCATTATGTTATGGACTAGATTGTTTCTCTTTTACTTCTAATTTCATTACAAGTTTTTATATTATACAATAATGCCGATAGAAATTTATACAATTATAATAATACATATATTTGCTTGCAAATGTGCAATTGTATCTTAAATATAGTATTCTGTGCATCTGTGTTCATGGAACATGTACCCTATACTAATATATCCAGTCTAGTTTGTAGATGCAAAGAAATGTCACATGATTATACAGCCAGAAATATAGCCTTTTCTAACCCACTTTGATTTTCTTGATTTTATAATAGCATGTTGAAACATGCAATGATAATCCTTTCACTACCAAATGCTTTTTTTTGTGCAAATGTAGGTTTCTGTGCTAGAACATAATTTATGTCTTAAAAAGTACCAAAATGAAAAATGTTTCCAAAATTCCCATATACTTGGTTAAGATACTAGCCCCAGAAATATTTTGGGAATAATTGTCACATTGGTATTTTGCAGCAGGACATATTATGGCAACATTATGGGAAATATCCCAACAGTAGTGACAGGGCTAAGGCACTAGGTGCCTTTCAGTTGTTCAAAGACAGAAGTTTGAAATTAGATAATAAAATTTTTACTCTAAATTCATTGAATTTTTACACACAGTTACTTTACAAGAAAATACAAGAATTGATTACAAATAAAATTCATTATATCTATCTAAAAGAGAAGTAGTCTTTATTTAAAATCTTCACATCTATCCAACTAATTCAATTAACCCTAGAATGATCATCACACCTATGAGGCCCATTTTCAAGAAAAATTAAACGCTTAAATTACATATTATTCATAACAAACACATCATAACTATAAATTTTACATTTTAGAAGTTTGCAAAAAAGATAAGTAACAAGGCCTACACACCTTGCCATCTCAAAATTGTAAAACCAAAAACTTTTTTCATATAAAGCTTCAGCAAAAACATGTGGGATGTCAGAACTACCTAAATTGATCAGCAATCTATCCTTATAACTGCAGTCAATAGTTCCTTGGGGAAAAAATTGTTACCTCAAGAGTCCTGATTTCCTGACGAGTTATGGGAGCTGACGTGGCACACTGGCTCCTCAGGCGCTGCAGATGCTCGGCCTGAGAGGCAATGAACTGATGGTTGGTGCGACACGTCTCCAAAGCCAAGGATATTGGGTCTTCTGAGTCACTTGCCAATGCTCCATTACCACTGCCTGCCTCAGTGCTACCTCCTGAGCTGCTCTTACAGAATACCTGTAAAAGTTCATTATTGTTATTGCGAGTACATATTCAATTACAAAGTTGGTTGGATGGTAAGTAATGACTTTTTTCCACATAAAATGTATCCAAAAAGAAACATTTTGGCTGTAAATAAGTACTTCAGTATTTCATTTTTATTGCTGGGCCACAGGAAATGAAATCCATAACTAGATTTGAGATGCATTTTCTACAGCATGATACTACTCAGTATATAGAACTTACATTATTTCCAACTACTTCTGTTCTAAAAAAAAATTGGATGCCAAATAATAAAAACATGTCAATTCATTAGAAGCTCATTTCTTTAAATAATTTACAATGGAGACATTTAAATAAGCATATATTAATCTGGTAACTAAAGATGACAAATAATTCTTTGATACATAAATTGAGTTATTCAATCAATTCCTACATGACATTTAACATAGAAGTATAAGTAGTATAAAGCTAGGCAAGGTTTGATTTGTCCATGAGTGTCATTTGCTAGTCCTCCCTTAACTAGGTCACACCTGGACATGCTCATTACTTGTGCACATTGGGTTCTAGCTAAAAAGGTGACATTCAATTTTCAAGTTTTCTAAATTTGAAGAAATTTTTCAACAATATTGGTACTATGTTAGGAAAGTTGGTATAATAAATATATGAATTATAGAAAGTGCATGAACATTAGTTTTTATATCCAAAACCACTATAGAAGTCAAAATTGATGGCACTTAAAGCAACACAGAATAGCACCTTTGTGTTTGTGGGATTCAAAAATAGTTTTCCAAATCCTACCTATAATCATAAAACTCAACAAAATACCAATGCTATATTTTAAACTTTAGCATTCACTAGTTACATAACAAAACAGTTTCATTGTTTTCAAAAACTTAATTATGCAGCATAAAAAAATTATGTTAAAGGATCTTTTTCCTTTTTCACTTCATAACTTATCACAGATTAAACAAATATTTCATCTTGAGATTAATCCTTTATGCCCAGCTATGATGAATTCATCACAGTGAAAAGCAATGCTTATAGCACCTGTAATTGAAAACATTGAGTCTAGCAAAGGAGTGTGACGAGTACGGAACATGTTCTCTTTATGCTCAGTCAAGTGTTGCATTATTATTCGCACCGGCTTACTAGTTTCAACACAAGCAGTGCAGACAGAGTGAACTGCTAAAATTTATTCAGGCAGCAAAGGGTTTATGAAGACCATTTAAAGGTCTAACATTTTCTCATTAATCAATTAGAAATAAATATCTCAGAAAAATATCCAGGAAAAATATTTCTGCATTGGCCACACTGAAAAATATACATCATTTGAACTGGCAAGACCAACTATTTTCTGAACACAATTGTAAGTCTTTATGTCTCTACATAACAAACTAACAAATATTTAAATACAGACACTTAAAATATACATCAAATTTACTTTGCATAATTAAAGTCTGGCCACACTGCATTTGTTATCAACTTTTGAGACACAATGTACCCATACTTTTAGAATACAAATACTCACAAAATATCAAACATATTAAGAAAAATAAGAAATTCAAAATTTTATTTGACAATTGGACAAGTTCTATATTGCTGCACAAAAGTCAGCTGTCAGGAGCAATAATCTAAACAAATAAAGAATACCATGAGTCTCAAGCAGAACAGAATGCTAAGTTAATCTTGGCAAGTTCTTGACATTAAATAATGAATTATTAAAATGGAAACCGGTATCACTCATAATTATCACAGTGTCAAGTCTCCTTTACATTTGTACTCTGGCCTCTAGACAGATCCAAGTATACAGTAAATATTAGCCTGGCTATTAATTCTGTCAACAGTTGTAAACGACATATTATATCAACAAATGTATTAAAAAATACCACAGGTCAGAAACGTTCACCTTCACGATGAACTCGCACGAGTTCCACTAATTGAAGTATGACTCACTTTTTGATGAGATATCCAAGCTTCACTGCCGCCATCGGATCCTACACCGCTGGTAGCCCACATAATAAATCTATTCCAGCTTTTTTCTCTCTTGAGACGCGGCAGCAGACGCAATATTGCCTGACTGCCCTCATGCTGGGCTACCCAACCTGTCTTATCACGCTTAAGCTCCAGTAAGTGCAATGTTATTCCACACTATGTACGCCGCCATCATTGCTCCCACCCTCTGTTTACGGTGGAAACTTTTTTACCCTAACATTAATCAGAATTACAAGAAAATTACTACCTTATTTTTCTTCAGGGTAAAAAGAAGTATGGTTGGCCAATAGTGTAATAGTTTCATAATACAGACATTATGAAACTAAAATGAAACTATATTAGTCAAAAACCATGTAATAAAATTGCAATCAATGAAGTAAAAATTTATACAGTATTAATATTATACAATGATTGGGACTATTGTAGGACTATATCACGAGCTATACAGATTAGTGTATTAGGGAAAATAAAGAATATTTAACAATATTTAGAAGAGCTCAAAGAGCAATGAGCGACTGAATAATTAATTCATAGAAATGAGAATAATATGTATATGTAGATATTTTTCGTTCGGAGGTACCGTGTAACGCAAATATTTTTTGAGGCCTTCAGACTTATTACCCTATATACGGGAAATAACATTAAAACCTTCAAAATTACTATCATCCGATAACAGGTTCACCCATATCAAACGCACGGATGGGAATCATTGTTATTTTCGGCTTCTTATTTTTCTTGTGAATAGAAACAATAACACTCACTGTTAAATAAAATTTCAATATCATAGAGAAACACATAGAAACTATTCTTTTGCGGAATCATTTGATCGGGAGGCCAATTAACAAGAGCGTGAATATCGCAAGTAACTGAAACTAATGAAGAATTTCTTTTAGTAAAAGTATCAGGTTCAAAAATGGGTAAAAATATAGTTAAATGTTGTTCTTTTTAATGCCATAGTTCAAACAATTTTCTTTTATACCTCATTGAACATTCAAATGAACCTTGCAATCGTGAATTCTTTCGAGATCATTGTAACAGTGTTAGAGATGGGCATCCATGTACCTGGTTTTGAGGATTAAATCTCTACGCAGCTCTCGAATTCTTTCCACGTGAGACTAGTCACGTTGACGACAGATTGTCTTAAACTGTTTTCTTGAACATCCAGATCATTGAAACGTGTTCTTACGAGTCTGTATCTAAAGTTACATGGTGAACGGGAACAGTTGTTGGAAGCATGATTGCTAATTTAAAGATAGTAGCATTTAGAACAGACAAACCATTATACATCTCACGTATACCTCAATGGAATAAAGTTGCATTTTTTCTACTCGTAAATCCTTAACGTTTGATAGCCGATAATGTTGTACAGTGCAACAAATTATTTAATCAAGTTCATTGGGAAGAAAACTATAAAATTCAACTGTCGTAAAATTACACACAGGTATCACCTCACGTCAGTTATTTGAGAAATAAAATGAAAAGAATAGATTAGTTTTTAAATACTCTGAATATATAGGGAATTACATGATTATTCTTAATTTCACATGTTTAAATATAGGAGAATGAATATGGACGATAGAACCAATTCGTTTTGGGGTGAAGGGCAGCGCTTTGATTTCTGAAGCAATACTCCATCACAAATTAGAAACTAGAAGACGTCACAAAATGGAAAAGGTTGAACTCAGGGGCATAAGTTGCTACAATAACACTGGCTACTTTTGCATTAAAAAAGACGAAAAATAGACAAGAGCTTTTTCACATAAATGAACCTAGGAACGCTACCACCATCTTTAAATTGAACTAAAAAACGGTCATACCGAAGTGCTGCTCAATCTGATACCGGTAGAACAACTTTAACACGTTGAGTCCGAAGTGGTACGTATGTGTACCACTTAGGTGAGGTTCTGTAATTTTTTCAGATCCTTCTAGTGACTATGCGTACAAAGTGAAGTTTTACACCAATCAGGCAATCGGAGTCAACGTGTTAAGAAGCGCCAAGTCCTTGGGAAGCAATAGCAGGTCGTGTCAAAAACGCCCCGCCTTCCTCCCACAAGCAGCTCCTGAATCTTACCTATCTGCAAGCGACGTGATGCTCACAAGATACATTACAGAACCATTTCTCTTTCTACCCTCATCAGAGATCAAGTTTTTGTTTTAAAGATTTCATTTCAAAATGAGAACACTGAAATTCACAAGCTCGCACCAGTCTATGAAATACGCATTAATAGACCGGGAAATAAATTAACATCAAAAAGGAAATTCCGTCAATAGCTGAATGTTATTTCAGAACTAACAGCTCGTTAACACAGCGGGGCACTTCGAACTTCATGCAGGAAAAAATTGGAATCATATTCATTGCCTGGTAAGGTGAGGAAGGGAAACCGTAGGTCCCCAAGAGGAAGCCAGATTTCAAGCACACGTGTTACAGTACTTGCAGCTCCTACAACTGTAGCCACGACACAGTAACATCAACTGCTACAGCGCAACAGTAACTGCTACAGGATAACAATAACTGCTACAGGGTAACAAATTCTTCAGGAAAACAATAACTACTGGAGAGAAACAATAACTGCTACAGAAAAACAGTACCTACTACAGAAAAACAGTAACTGCAAGTAATAACTCCAAGTGAAGTTAAAATGACAGAAGAGAAAACAAGTCGTATGTAGCCGGGAACTCTAGTTTCACTAAAATATGATACAAAGCAAATGAATTTCCAATCTTGAGCAGTCATATATATCAAAATTTTTTAGAAAAAAAGAAGTCACGTGGCCATTTAAACACACTTTTAACAGCACAAATCGGCTTACAACTTTTATTCTTATTGAGAGGAAGGTACTAAAGTACATTATGATTTACAACCTTAACAACTAGTCATCGTTGTACTTTGATACAAGAAATTATACATCAACTTCATGACACACTACGAAAAGACTATCTAATTCTGAGCAAAATCGTGATACCCTCAACTCTTCAGAGTGAAGAAACGCACTTGTGTATATTTTCTTTCCGATTTATTGACTTTGCCTTGAAATCTCCTGCTAGTCAGTCGCTGTAACGCATTAAAGCAACTCATATGTTTTCAGAATAAAATTCGGAATTGTAATACAGATTACGGAGCACCAGGAAAAAACTTATTTTCCCTGTACACACTCAAACTAAAGCTGCCAGAATGCAAACTCTCAGATAAATCAGGTGGGGAGACAAGTTAGTTCAGGTCTCATTCCTGCCCGACGACGGAAGATCGTAAATCAGAAAACGTCCTTAATAAAATCTAGATGTTTGAAACAAGACTTGAATTAAAAATCTGTAGCACCAGCGCATCTAAATACGGGAAAGTAAAGGGCAGCTACGGAGTAATTTCTTATTCGTTGAGGAAGAATGTTAAAAGGAAATCAGATCTCCACGAGATCATTACGGGGAATTTAAAGGAATAAGGCAAATAAGGCTTAAGATGATGCAGCAAAAAGCAAAAAACCTCGATATCTTAAAAGAATTTTTATCATCATGGAACAATTTCCACGTTCGGAAAAATTAAATAAAAGAAAGGATAGTAACAAGCCTAGGTTTTATACCTGAAAGACTTCGTTTGTGATCATAATGCATATTTTGTTTCAGTAGCTATTACATTTAGAAGGAAGCAAGAGTAACAACGTAAAGTTTTAACCATTCAAACAAGCGGTGGTCATTAAGTTTAGGTCCACAACAACTACTAACAAGCACAACCCAAATGACTAGGGTAACTAATACAGTTTAAAAATATGGTCGCTCATCGTGGTGAGAACAGGTAATCTCTCCTGTGTTTTATCTTCTGGAAACATTTAGAGAACATATGCCTTCAATATAATACTGATAAAGACATTGTTTTTCTGCCGCTACTATAGCAAAAAACCCACACGTAGTTATACAGAACAATAGAATATAGAATTTTTTTCAAGTAATAAAAAAAAGATAAACGGATGTTTTGAATATTAAAGTGCAGTGCACATCACAACCGAAAAGTTACTTCAGAATAACAAAATTTAAAAAAGGAGATGATATAGAAGCAGAAACTGAGCCAGCGCTTCAGTCGCACGCAGTTATAATCAAACAGCAGAAAATGAAAAGCAGGAAACAACCAAACAAGCTTTCCCGAAAAGTAAAAGACATTCATAACCGGCAAGTTGCTACAGTAAACAAAACTTCCAAAACAAGTAATGCAGTGCGCAACTGAGCCAACATTTCAGTTGGTCTTCCTGGCAGGAACGTGGCGTGTCTGTGGCTGCAGGAGTCTACTGCCAGTGTAGGCGACGATGGCCAGCACCACGAGCACCGTCACTGACTGCGCTGACCACAGGTCCGACACGCTGCGCAGCTGTGATACACTCGCTCCCGCCACCACACACACTGTGTTGTACGGAGCCAATCCTGCACGTGTACAATAATAAACACGTTTACAATGAGGACGTTTAGGAATGTGGATTTTTGGAATGGGGGCGTTTTGGAGTGTGAACGTTAGTAATGAGGACGTTTTGCAATTAGGACGTTTAGGAATGTTGACCGTTGGAATGCGGGTGTTTGGAGTGTGAACGTTAGGAATGAGGACGTTTGGGAAAAAGGACGTTTAAAAATGTAAAAATGTGGACGTTTGGACTGAGGACATTAGGAATGCAGACGTTAGGAATAAGGACGTTTGAAAAAAGTCTAGGTACACATTTCACTAGTATTCATACGTATAAATAAAGAATGCTACCTTGCAATATGCACTCTAAGAACAAAGGCAGGAGTATGAAACCAAAAAGTTTATGGAAGAAATATGGGCTAGTGTTTGTAGAGTATATAGACCTAATACATGTACTGAACATAATTCAATTTTGAAACAGGTATTTATTATTCAACTTTTGAAATGAACCAAATAATGGACGCACTATTTGATGGAAAATAATTAATGTGAACATGATAGCTACCCACCCAGTAGCACAGAGGTACAGAAAAGGTGCAAAGGCACATCAGCTACAGGAGCAGCCATGTTCAAGAACCAGTTCGGAGTCCCTGGGAAGATACGCAGCGACAGCAAGAACAGGAACAGCGAGCTGTTATTGCCACGGATCTAAATAAATAGAACAATGTGTTACTACATTCTCCAACTGGCTTAGCTCTGTATCATCATATATTGATGCCCCTTCTCAGAACACTCAAATTTACTTAGCATAAAGAAGGTTGATTCAAACAAGTGTATAAAATCCACTATTTTCACTTCATGTTGACCTCTGCTACAAAACTCCCACCCAATTTACTAAATACTGTGGTCTACTCATGTGGCCAAATCACTTCCAAGTTCTAAGATTGTCAAATTCATACTGAATAATTTGATGTCAAACTTATAGACATCCTAATTTTTATATACACCAAAATTTAGTTGCTATTTCCAACATCAACATTGGGCTAAAAATATTACAATTAAATTACATTATTCATTACAGTTCAATTAAAGTAAATGATATTGCAACTCAGACTCGTACGACACACCTTGTTTCTCAGCTTCCGCACTCTTTCCTGTTCAAAACGGACCAGCAGGTGAGCAAGTGAGATACTGGAGAGAAGATAGCAGCAGGAAGCCCCTACTGCAGTCAGCAGACACACCACAGGCACTGCTACCCACACTCCAAACAGTGCTCCACCAAGGACATTCTGTAAAATTGCAAACTTTGCTCTCATATAATTCAATATTCTTCCAGTTAATATATCAGCCAAGTTGATGATCGTTATGTTAGAAATAAGACAAAACTGCAAGCTCATTGAAAATTGGATTCCCTATTCAGTAATACAGCAAAATTGATTTGCAAGTCATAAATTTTCTGGAAAAAGCTTTCCAGTCGCAAAAATAGCTAGTTAAAATTATCAGAAGTAATTCTCATAGAAACAATAATTCACAATTAACTTTATAAGTAAAGCTTCAAGAGCTACACTAGCTCCAAATTTTCTGGTAACATAGTCTCATATTCTACCCCCAGAGGAGAAGTGTAGTAAGTATACAAATACACCTATTACAAATCAGCACTGGCTTTTGAAAATCCACCTAAAAAAAACCATTCACTGACTTTTTGGATTCTTATTTTACAATGCCAATTTTTATTATTTAAGGAAAATAATAGACTTATTTAATTAGGAAATGCACAACACTATTTTTCAAACATTCATTTCTTTAACAACACAGCTAAAAAGACAAAGCAAACTACAGAAAACTTCAGAATCTATAATTTTCATTCAGAATTCTGTTAATAAAGTAAATAAAATAAAAACTAGCATATAATAAATGTCACTAGCACATAATAAATGTTATCACAGGCTAGTAGGTATTGATAACATTGATTATCTAGAGATGAGAAAGTTAGGAATTTTTTGTAATTTTAGATTCAAGCCAATTTTTAGAAGCTTTTGAGTTTTGCCTGCCTTCAGTCTATTTAGCACATTGCTCCACACAACACAGAATATGAAAAAAATTAATTCAATAGAACTGTACTTGTTGGACACAAGTGAAGCTTGGTCATGAATGTGCAGAAACCTGTAGAGAACCGATTCTCCAGCTGCCTCTGTTCCATTTTCTAACATTTTTCTGGTATTGTGAAGGATAGAACTCAATCACTAAACATATAAGGAGGAAGGATTGTTGGTTTTCTTAATATGAAATGCATGAGGTCTGTGGGCTATGATGGGTTAATTTTGTGAAACCACTCTTCAGTTGCATTTTTATTTTCTGCATTCAAATCTTTTCCTGCCAAGAATATTCACCTCTTACTGTTTATAGCTAACTATAAAAAAACATGCCATACATTTCTTTAAAATTTCTGAACAACTAAAGCTAGTGCATGTAACAATAGAATAGATATGCCCCTTTCTTTGATCAAATAATAGGCAATTTTCCTTTTAAGTTTTCTTTTTGAACTGTAAACCTTGAAGTGCATTGATAACTAAACTTCAAACATATCAGTAAATAATATTTGTACAGGTTATATCATAACCTATTTAAATCCAAAATAATACATAGAAATGAAGAAAAACTGAGAAAAACATGACGGTTTTTAAAAAACATGTCAGGAGTTTAAAAGAGTTGATTTTATTTTAAATGCAGTTTCTTTCCTACCTGTTACAAATGCAAGCTAAATTGCTGAGAATTGGAGGTTCTGCATATCAGTAATTTCTTTCATGGAATGTAAGAACTTCATAGCCTTACATACAGGAAATGAGAGAAAAGCCTTCAAAATTGACCATCATCCAACAACAGGCTCACCCATATCAATCACACTGTTGAGAAACATACTAAGCTTTTAATTTTCCTCTTGAATAAAAGGCCCAACATTTCTTCTTCACTGGTAAATAAAATGTGAATGCCATGGAGTTAACAATACAAACTATTCTTTCAGGGAATTAGTTGGTCAGGCAGACATTTAGAGAAAGTGTGAAGATCTCATAGAGTAACAAACAAAAGGAGAGAACTATTTTTTTGGCCACTAACTCCTTCATGTATTACATAGATGAGTTAAACACCTAGCTGGGTCAGCAATAACTTGTATTTACAAGTCTACATACCTCTTTTTATCTCATACTAATGAGCCATAAAAACCATGAGCCATAAAAACCAACAAAATCTTAATTACATGAAATTATTACTAAAATTATTAATGATAGAAATGCAGAAAAAATCTAGAAAGAAATTTTAGAGTGCAACACCAAAACATGAAGAGCTCACATA
Organism: Trinorchestia longiramus; assembly: GCA_006783055.1. NCBI lineage: Eukaryota > Metazoa > Arthropoda > Malacostraca > Amphipoda > Talitridae > Trinorchestia > Trinorchestia longiramus. Next base: position 176,275 of record VCRD01000420.1, on the reverse strand, counting down.
CAGTAAGAAATATACTTAAATTATTATAATTTTTGCTTATTTGGCAGCCTCATTTGACAAAGCTGTTCTTGGCAACATAAGCCACACAGTCATGAGTGGTAACAATTGATAAGGGACACAGTCATGGGTGGTAACAACTGATAAGGGACACAGTCATGGGTGGTAACAATTGATAAGGGACACAGTCATGGGTGGTAACAACTGATAAGGGACACAGTCATGGGTAGTAACAGCTGATAAGGGACACAGTCATGGGTGGTAAAAGCTGATAAGGGACACAGTCATGGGTGGTAACAGCTGAGTGAAACAGTACTTGCCATGAGGGCAGATCCTGGGATGGCAAATGTTTGCTTATAAACATAAGCCAGTGAGAACAGAGAGATGAGATAATTGAAATGCTCATCATGATACAGCCTCAGCACTGACACAAGATTCTGGAGTTCAGGAATACTTGTTGGGAACTGCAACTCCTGGAAACAAAAAAAGTGTAGTTTTTTAGTGGAGTACACACACAAATGCACCATTATATTTGAATGGCATGCAAAAAAATCCAAATTAATTCAACCATCTAATATCACTTGTCTAACAGTGACTTAATTATTGTAATGACACAAAGAGAAAAATTAAAATAGCTTCTGATCAGACCCAGTTTAGGCACAGACAGTTGCCAATTGCCAGGCAAAGTCCTGATAGTTTGATCAATGGCAAGCTGAAATACAAGCAACCCAGTGGATAATTGAATTTTGGACTCTTTTTTGGACAGGTTATTTAAGTAAAATAAATTCTTACATCAAGTATCTAAATTATTTGGGAAGCATTACAAAGCTTAACTCACTGTCACTCAGATAATAAAACCAATAAGTTGTCACATATTGAACTTGTCAATTGTGTAACCCAATGACCTCAAATAGAAATATATTATTGATGCTTCTAAGCTACTTAAAATCATAAAGAAAATGAGACAAATAATTGAATAAAATACAGGAACATACTTTGATCATTTAAAAAATTTTGAAATGCAAAACTAAATTTAAAAATGCAAGTAAGGGAATAAAGGATAAAATGCATCGATACAAATTACTTCAGTTTCAAACTTCTATTAAATCTATAATGACCAAAATTATTCTCTGACTAAACAGAATATTCCACACCATACTGCTCATCTTTACCTATTTTTGAAGTAATTTCACGTAACTCATGAATAAAACATTCAGTATATAGGAATAAATTAAATTATTGCTAATGGACTTCAGGAGAGTCAGGGATCCATATAGGATTAATATTCAGAAGTTCAGAGAGAAAATTATGAGACAATCTAAACTCATAACCTTAATTATGGCAACAATTTTATGACTACAAAGTGATCTCCAGCAATAAGCACAGCAGGAGGCACTAATATTGCATCTCTTTTGACAATCCTAAACTACAAAAACAACCTACAGAAGATCTCAGCTTCATCTCCAGAGCATGAATGAACAAGCATTGCGTTATGAGTTTGCTTAATTAAAAGACGAAATATTTTTAAGATAAGAGAAAACTACTAAAAAATAGTCACTTTTTTCCAAAAACAAATTTCCAAAACATTTTAGGAATGTTTATACTTGATATATAACATACTGTAGAAAAAACTTCAAGAACTTCCCTAATGCTTTACAGTGAGATTTATGGTAATGCATTTGTATTTCTTTAATAGTTTCATTAATTGAAAGACTTTTAAAATGGTTTCAATAAGATTGAAATTCTATTTAGAACCAAATATTTTAATTAACCTGGCAAAACTAGGACATTAACTCTAACTTCTATTCAACTTTTCAAAATTACTTATATAATTTATACTAATTCTATCTTTTAGGCAAACTAATGACATTAGCCCTATAACAAGCTATTTAACAAACAAAAATTACCGCGTTCAATAAGTGAAAAATGGATAAGTTAGAAATGTTAAAAAAATGTGCTACAGTCCATTAAATGAATATTCCTAGCATTCACTCACAGGTTGGTAATACTCAAAAGTTGTTCGTTCAGTTTCATCGCCTAGGTCAATGTGCTCTTCTTCATAAAAGTTGTCCGTTAATCTTTGTAAAAAAGGACGACATGACAAAAGAGACCACAACGCAAATGAATAAAGCATGAAAACAGCGGATATGATAAATATACAACGGAATAATAACAGGATCATACTCAATGAAGAATGGACTCCGACAGAAGAAAACAAAGAATACTCTGTGCGTCACAAGAGCTCACAAATATACAACTCCTGCAAAGTTGACATTATTCTAAGATTAATGTGAAAAAAACATTATTACTGCATTTCCAGGAAAAATTCACAACATTGTTCAGTCAGTTCGACACAATTTCTCCTTCGGAGACACAAAGTTTCATTCATGAAATTCAGTTAAGGGAATCTCAACACGAATTCAACTATGGTTTCTTAGCTGTCTTCCTTGTACTGTAGCTTGGACGTTGTTTTTTTATGGTTGGGACAAAACTGAATTACGGACATGTGTAATTCATAAATTGAAAAGTTATCCGACAATACATTTTGAAACAATACTGAATTCTGAATTGTGATTAATGCCGGTGTGACTGAGGTGTAAGCTCCCGTCTTTGACAGGATGCTAGCCTGGGATGAGAAAACTGCAGCAACTTCTAAGTCTAATAATGAATCATTTATAATAGGAATAAACAGATTGCATCTGTTAATAAACAGATTACAACTATTTATTCCATAGGACGCTATGAACGTATTTTTCAGGTGTAGAGTAAATAAGCCTTGGCTCATAAAAAGTTCCAATCATCTACTGGCACCCGTCCTGAACATTAAAAATAATAGAATATCTGACATGTGCAGAGTTACTGTACAAATATACGCTGAGAAATGAATATAAAATATTGCTGCTTACTATCTGTCACTCCAGCAACCTTGCACCAAGATAGCCGATCACAATCAGATACAGAGGAATATTCTATACGTATGTATTGTATGACCTTGTCTTGATCTCTCAGTCTTAAACTCTCAGTCTGCCTGGTGCCACCGCAACTGTGCCGACTTTAGCATTTTGAATAAATTTTTGCAATAGAGATGGCCGAACACCCATCGGTAACCAAACTTAAAGAGTATATTCGAATAAATACAGCACATCCGAATCCTGATTATGAACCTTGTGTTAAATGGCTTGAAAAACAAGCTAAAAACGCTGGCGGAGATAAGATAAAAGTAGTAGAATGTGCTCCTGGTAAACCTGCCGTTGTCGTTTCCTTTATTGGAACTTCTCCTGAGCTACCATCTGTATTGTTGAGTTCCCACATGGATGTCGTGCCAGTGTTTGCTGAGGAATGGAAATATGATCCATTTTGCGCGTACAAAGAAGAAAATGGTGACATTTATGGACGTGGCACTCAAGACATGAAGTCTGTGGGCATACAATATCTTGAAGCCATGGCTAAACTAAGGAGTGAAGGAGTGAAGCTCGCTCGTACCGTGCACTTGATATATACTCCTGAAGAGGAACTCGGGAGTACCAAAGGAATGAAGGAACTTGTCAAGATGAAAGAATTCAAAGATTTGAAAATTGGGTTTGCTTTAGATGAAGGTTACGCTAATCCATCTGAAGAGTTCTACCTTTTTTATGGAGAACGGACGGTTTGGAGGTTCTTTGTTCGTTGCTCAGGGCAACCCGGTCATGGATCTCAATTTCTTTCGAACACAGCTGGAGAAAAGCTTAATAAAGTGATTACTTCTTTTCTGGCCTTTCGTTCAGAGCAGGAGAATCTACTAAAATCCAATCCCGATTTGCAACTTGGGGACGTCACTACCCTCAACCTAACGATGCTAGATGGAGGAGTCCAATTCAACGTGGTTCCTGCAGAATTAAGCGTCGGCTTTGATGTGAGAATTGCACCTACAGAAGATTTCGCCAAACTTGAAGAAAGATTTAGAAAAATGTGTCGTGAAGCAGGGGATGGCATTTCTTTGGATTTCGTCAGGAAGAACATGAACAAAGAACAAACTTGTGTCACTGACGGTCAGTGTAAGTGGTGGGACGCATTTGCGAGAGCATGTAAGGAAGAAAAAATTTCTTTGGTGAAAACTATTTTCCCGGCATCAACAGACAGCAAGTTTGTACGAGAACTTGGAATTCCTGCACTGGGCTTCTCACCAATGAACAACACGCCCATTCTGCTTCATGATCATAATGAATTTTTGAACGAGAAGATATTTCTCCGAGGCATTGAGATCTACTGCACAATCATTTCATCTATTGCAAACGTGGTAGAGTAGCTGTTGGCATACCCAGGTAGACATTAAAACTAATGTTGGTATACCCATGCCCTCGAAGGTGATTGGTACTTGTATACATTAAAAGCATAAGCACAATTTTCTCACTTTGAAAACGGACTGAATATGTGTATGTTGAATTAAAGAAAAAATTTAATTTCGATAAGCCGTTTCCCTTCTTCTTCAGTTAGAAACAGAATTACGTGCGATCAATTTATGATTGCATTTTTATCTCCGACATAATGTTTTATTTCGCCTGCTAATGTAATGTAAATCTACAAACTTAATTTGTTGTATCTGTTAGTTAATAAGAAAACTATAAGAAATCTTATAATTTGATTGCAAGATGTGTCCCCTCTATATAATAATGGTCGACCTTTATGTAACAACATCTGTATTTCATATTAGAGCACTAGAAATGTATTCCTAATTTTCAAAACATGCATAGCCATTAGAAACATATCATTGGAGGAATAGTTGGTCATTCTTAACTACTGTTAAAAGAATTCGACGGAATGGTGGTTCCGTAATAAATGATGTTACATTACGGGAGTTGAAGCAGCATTTTATTGGACGATCAATTGTTCAAGATAAATAAACTGTATTTACTATTTGTCATTAAAAATTTACAAAATGGGTGCCTACATGTTTTTTTATCCTAAATACGCATACAAGAGGATTTTTCCTTATGTAATTGCATTATTGTCGGTCGTACATAAGGTCCAAGTATGAAAATTCTGAAATAATTAGTGTTCAGTCTTAGTTTATGCTGAGCAACACAACTGCTGTACCTGAGCTCGCCATTATAATTTAAAACTAAAAAAGTTTGGAAGAAATTTTACATTATATCGAACAAAAAATATCCATTTAGCGTTTTTCTTATTCACTAGGACTTGTTTATCTTTAATGGAGTTTGAAACTCCACTAAAAGTTTCAGTTTTGCTTGAAACGCAGTCACCAGTGCACAAGGAATTAAACAAAACAGTCACCAGTGCACGAGGAATTAAACTGGACAGTCACCAGTGCACGAGGAATTAAACTGTACAGTCACCAGTGCACGAGGAATTAAACTACAGTCACCAGTGCACGAGGAATTAAACTGTACAGTCACCAGTGCACGAGGAATTAAACTACAGTCACCAGTGCACGAGGAATTAAACAATACAGTCACCAGTGCACGAGGAATTTAACAATACAGTCACCAGTGCACGAGGAATTTAACAATACAGTCACCAGTGCACGAGGAATTTAACAATACAGTCACCAGTTCACGAGGAATTAAACAATACAGTCACTGGTGCACAATGAACTAAATATGTAGTACACAAATGTAGTTCAAATGCATTAATCCAGATGAACATCATTAGGTAGTTTGAAAACTTCTGTTCCATCATTCATCAGAAATACCGTTGCTAACGACAAAAGTTAATACTCCTACGGGTTAAAAAAGTACAGGTAAGAGGAATAAAGTTCACAAGTACCTGATCCAACGCAGAATGAACGTTATAAATTTTCGTTCCAGCATTATGACAGCGAAGACATACAGCACGCACATCTTGATATGGAGCCCCTCATTGTACTAACGTACTATGGAAGTAACTACCTTGGCTTACATGAATTTGGAAAATATGATGCACGACTTTAGTCTATGATGGCTACAGTTCATTAAGCTCACTCAAAAAGTTTATGACGTTACATGCATCAGGACGTAAATTGAATTTACACGGTAAATACACTAATTATAGGAATCAATCTCTTTAACATGAGTATTATCATTCGAATTTACAACTATTATACTTCTATACACGTGAACTCCATAAATTATTTCAGTTAAAAAAAGGGTAAGTGAGCCTAAATGCTGAGAGAGAAAGGAGAATATTGATTAATTGTAACAGGATTTATGTATATAATGTTCTAAGCTGTAATACTACAGCAATGTTTGGTTATGACACACCACAATGCCAGAGAGCCTACAAGATGTCTTGCTAGGTACAATAACACATAATGACGCATGTTCTTTAATTAAAATGACTGAATTAAGTCCGCTCAAGCCGACTTAAAATTTCCGAGACCCTGTTCGTTCTTGTCACAACGCGGCCTTTGAAAAGTGAAGGTTGTAAGTCCGCTATTTTCATATGACTTATCATAAAGTGAGACGCAAAAGCTGTGTTTTAATGTTTGTATGTTTTAAACTACAGGCCGTTTGGGAAGTCTCCGTAGACATGATACAATCATTTTCCACGCGATATTTTTCGCTCCGTAAACATGACACAATCATTTTCCACGCGATATTTTTCGCTCCGTAAACATGACACAATCATTTTCCACGCGATATTTTTGTCTGCAATTCCAACTAAATCATGATAATTACATTCATATATTCTGTGGAACGTCACATTGTTTCATTTATTTCTAGTACGTTATAGTAATCGAATTCAAATCTTCCATGAAACATCATATTTTTCAATTTATATCTATCGTGTTATGGAATCAATATTCATGTATCGCAAGAAACACTTCATTATTAAATTGATTTCAATTTATTCCTACTTCATAAGAGCAATTAATTAAATATCTAATGGGAAACATTATGTTACTAAATTTACATCATGTCTTCTAAAAAATGAGAACCTTTTAACCGGATAATGCAACACAGTTATTGAACTCAAATATCTACGCAAATAAAAAGCAAACCATCAAAAATGAGAAAACGAATTTAATTTTTAGATTTCATGTACGATACTAATTTTACTAAGAAAGTACAAGTTAACGCTTGAACTGAATAATAATTGTTAGACGGCACTAAATGGAAGTAAAATGTTGTTGTTAGGAAAAGCATTCAAATAAAATGATGTAACAGAAGTTTTCAAGTGTTCTAGAAATGTCAGGCGGATTAAGAAATAGGTGTCATGGGATCGGTGTCTTATTTCTAAGATTTATTACCGGCGGAGGTAGCACGCAACACCTGCAATTGAAACTTATGCACAAGACACATATATAACTGATGTCATCGACCGTGTACTTCGTCTTTTCTGAAGTACATAAAGTTATGCGTAAGTATAAGTTAAGACGCAAATCAAATGCAGGACACGAAATCAAGAGGTCAAAGACCATGTTCACTGGAGAACAAGAAATCAAGACGTCAAAGACTATGTTCACTGGAGAACAAGAAATCAAGACGTCAAAGACCATTTTCACATCAGAACAAGAAATCAAGACATCAAAGACCATTTTCACATCAGAACAAGAAATCAAGACGTCAAAGACCATGTTCACATCAGAACAAGAAATCAAGACGTCAAAGACCATGTTCACAGCAGAACTAGAAATCAAGTGGTCAAATACCATGTTTGCAGTAGAACAAGAAATCAAGTGGTCAAATACCATGTTTACAGTAGAACAAGAAATCGAGTGGTCAAATACCATGTTTACAGTAGAACTAGAAATCAAGTGGTCAAATACCACACTCACGCCAAGCGAAAAGTAGCTGCGCACCACAAAGACGGGGAATTTTTCAAAGATGCATTGAATGGCTGCAGAGGAGATCTCAGTAGAGGTGGCGTGAGGGCAGAGAGTCGCCGTGAGACGCGATGAGGTGCAAAGCGTGTGATCCGTGAAAAGCGTGATCAAGCGTGTGCAAACAGAGGGCACAACAGTGGTGGCTGAATAAGAGGGATGGAGGGTCAAGGTGAGGGAAAAGGAACGTAGGTGAGGGGAAACCTAGATGGTGGACGGGGATCTAGGTGAGGGAGGGGAGGACAGGTGAGGGAGGGAGAGGAGAGGCAAAAGAGAGTGATGGTAGAGAGAGCTTGTGTGAGAAGTTGCTGATGGAAATGAATGCTAAGGGATAAAAGTACTTCTATTATAGAAGCTAGCTTTGTAAAACAGTATCCTGGCAAGCGAGTTTATTTGTGGAAGACTGAAATGAATAGGTAGAGATTATTGTGTAGAGATGCACAGAAAGGTAATGGAGTTTAGATTACAGAAGTAGGTGAGGCCGCGAGCAGAATACGGAGGAGAAAGAGTGGAGTGAAGTTAAAACAGATGAAGGAAGAGGAGCGAAATTCAGGAAAAATTAAATGAAAGAAGAGATGATTTTAACAAAACGATAGGAAGAGAATGTACATGTGCATAAAATAGTAGCATAAAAATAGTTAGTTAGGGGTAGGATATGGCAAAAAGTATTAGGAATAAACGTATAGTGAGCATGAAATAATAATTGTCAATTAATCAACTTGAAAAAGATATTAAAATAAATAGACGTAAGATCAGCAATAGTAAATGTTAGAGTAAGGAAGGGTTGTTTAAAAGAGAATACAAATGAATTCATAGAGAACAAGACTAATAATCTGACGAAAGTGAGAGAGAACTTACGTGCCGCTCTGAGATTAATTAAGACAAAGAAACAAGTTGTTATCGTCAGGGCGGAGAAGGAAACGCAAATATAAAAACTCTGGTGATCAACTCAGGTAGGAAAAATTAAGTTACAATGATGCCAAATGAAATATTGTGGCAAAGTTAGTGCTTTAGAAAAATGTAATTCCATCATCTCAGTTCGAGATGAAATAATTCCTCATGAACTATTCTGCCTATGGAAGCCGTTACGGTAGAGCTCGATTTGATTGAAAGAAGAAGGATTGACTAGAGAAGGAGACAGTATTGGGGGAATAAAGCGAAGAAATGTCACTTACCTGACTATAAGAAGAAAGTGAGGGAACAGATTCTCTTACTGCAAGGTAAGTAAGCAAACCAGTTCCCGTGGGGCGAGGGAAGAGAGGGTAAAGCTGCTTTCAGGAAGAGGGGAGAGAGGGACAGCTTGGCATCTGTCGCCGTAGCAGACGACGCTTAGGCGTGCTCAGCCGTGGCAGTTCCGTTTTCCTTCAGGGTCAGCGCCAGTTCTGCTCAGTTTCTTTCATTTGTAAGCTCAGTCAAGACATTTGTGATAAACTGTGAGTCTTGGTGAAGAACGGAGTGTGAAGTAACGCACATGAATGTGGCAGAAACAAACGGACTTCGAAGAGGACAAATGAGTTGAAACACCGGTTGCTTTGGCAACAGTAGCTAACAAGTGTCAGATAGCCAAGCACAGGCAAGAATGAAGGTATACGAGATGAGATTAGCACTGAAAACAATTATTTCTTGGTCTATGGTTTCATTATGCCCAGTCTGCGTAATGGAAGTAATCGTAGGTTTAATATTTCTATGAGACTCTCATACCGTAGTTTTTACTATTTCGTTTATTCTTCTTCAAGCATTTCGCGTGAACATTTTCAGTATTGAAGCAGCTTCTTTATTCCAAAATTTTCATACCTATCTTTTTTAAAATAAATTTGTCTTATATTGAAATCAGTACGTCATATTGGAAAACCTTCAATACCCCAAAAAGTTTGAACTGGTCATTTTTAAACCCGACTGAAGTGCTTCGTGCAAGCGACTACGAACAAATTTTTACGTGTGATCTGGCAATAAATTCTTGTGATTTGTGTAATGACTTTCGCATCCAATGCATCTGAGCACCTCAACCATAGCACAAGTCTCTTGAATCGTTCACGAAGCGTCGGCGTTTACCTGCATGTATTTTAAAAGAGTTCTTTAAATATTGCTAAAATAAATCCAAAATTGTTTGTGGAAAAGCTCAGAAGTTCTCAAACTACAATTGTAGATCACTTGATGTATCGTAAAACAGGCAGTCATTCAGAAAACTCGTGGGTAGAAGTTACAGTTTCCCTTTTGATGACCTAATCAATTGTGCATTCAATCTGTGTACAAGAGCTCCCATGTTACATGTAGAGAAATCTTTGCTTGTTATATGGATATGGAAGTGTCATTAGTTCTGCTTAGAGTGGAAGATATGCCGAAACTTCGCAAGTATTTAAAGCAGCACGCATTTTAAAGGGGCGCGCGTGAGAGGTTGAGTGAGTACGCACATCTGCGTTTGATCGAGGGCCAATTCAATAGTCTCTTTTTTGCAGACGAAGACGTGGAAAATCTAATCTAAACATAAAACGTCTTTCACATTCGCTAGTAAGATACGAAAATTTTAATCGAAAATGATTAGTAGATGATAAGGCTGACGCATCCAAATGAAATTAAGTCAGAAGACACCAATTGTCTTGATAACGTCGGACTGTAGCACTGATGACGTCATCAGACGAAGCAAAGGCACCGAACGAGCGTGTGATGGAAGACGAAAACTCCGACGAAGAGTATGAGACGAGCGTGTACTTAACACCTGAGCTCAGCGAGAGACATGTTGTGCTCGATAGACGGAAACTTTGCAAGCAGCCCCGTCTCACCGACAGCATAGACAGAAATGCACTCAGTAAAAACAGCAGTCTTAGTTTTTCTACAGATGAAGAGTGCTATTTTTCTGGTGGGGAAGCACCTCCGACTGTCAGGTGAGCGAGATTTCTGTATCGTAGCAGCAGTAAATTTGGGGAGTCGTTTGTTTAATGAGTGAGAATGTCAGAATAGTATTTCAATGCAGGTACATTTTTTTGCAGGTACCTTTACTCAGGGTGGTACTCCACTGAGTACCATTGAGTGCCACTGAGTGCTATTGAGTATCACTGAGTACCATTGAGTACTATTGAGTACCATTGAGTACAGCATTACCTGACATTGAGTGTTAGGAGAAGACACTCTAACCAAAAAAATCCTGGTTCGTACATTACTGTGTTTAGCCTTGTACAAAGTTCAGATAATTAAAATAAATAAATAAACAAAAATCCACTATATTACTTGCCAAATGCAGAATATATTGCATGACGTTCATGTTGACGAAAATTATGGGTTCATTTGCAACTACTTCAAGACACACTGGTGTAGGCGAACACTGAAACCATACACGCGTGCATACTAACACTGAAACCATACACGCGTGCATACTAACACTGAAACCATACACGCGTGCATACTAACACTGGAACCATACACGCGTGCATACTAACACTGAAACCATACACGCGTGCATACTAACACTGAAACCATACATGCGTGCATACTAACACTGAAACCATACATGCGTGCATACTAACACTGAAACCATACATGCGTGCATACTAACACTGAAACCATACATGCGTGCATACTAACACTGAAACCATACATNAACACTGGAACCATACATGCGTGCATACTAACACTGGAACCATACATGCGTGCATACTAACACTGGAACCATACATGCGTGCATACTAACACTGAAACCATACACGCGTGCATACTAACACTGAAACCATACATGCGTGCATACTAACATTGAAACCATACATGCGTGCATACTAACACTGAAACCATACACGCGTGCATACTAACACTGAAACTTTTAACTCTCGCCTGACATTATGCACATTCTTGCTACGAGCTTGGGACACTCAGGCTACCTTTAATATTTTGCTCCTGAAGTTGGACTCGGAAGAAGGAAAATAAGGAAAAAACCCGATAGCAAATCAATTCCGTATACATCCATTGGCACACAAATTATTTCGTAAAAGCACAGATTAGAGCGTGCATATGCCATGTTTCTAAATCAGCATCTAGCTCAAACAGACGGTTCAGAGTAGCAATAAGTTACGCATTCGTGTACCGGAAAAATGATCTACTCTGAATGGAGCATAGAGACGAGCAGTCGCTGTCCGACACGTGCGCATGACATCTTCCTGTCCGTAATTAGATGCAAAGACCGACATTGGTGTTGGACATGTTATCAGTGCTGCTGGGCAACAAATTGCGCACAATTACAGCTATTATATTTTGTGCTAAAATTACACACTGTTTGGTTTAGAGGCGTAGCCTGATTTATGTTACTTCCATGTCAAGGGTCTTTTCATTTGTAAAGATGACTGAATGAGGATAATTATCGTAGTCACCAACGTACCTGGGAAATACGACGGCAAACTGTCATTCAAATTTTAAACTACCAATAGGAGGTAACAATGGTTACAATGTCAACGAGGATATGAATGCAACCAAAGCGTCAGACTGTCATAACGTCATTCTGAGTTTTGAACTTGTGGGTGTGTATGATACTTGTCTTGTAGTTAGTTGTGTCTTTGCTGCTGTTACTTGTCTTGTTGCTAGTTATGTCTTTGCTGCTGTTACTTGTCTTGTTGCTAGTTGTGTCTTTGCTGCTGTTACTTGTCTTGTTGCTAGTTGTGTCTTTGCTGCTGTTACTTGTCTTGTTACTAGTTGTGTCTTTGCTGCTGTTACTTGTCTTGTTACTAGTTGTGTCTTTGCTGCTGTTACTTGTCTTGTTGCTAGGTACAGTTAACGACGGACTTATAATATATGTGCGTACAATACATATGGCCATTTCTTAGAATTTAATGCTCGTATGATTTCAAACTCGTTATATGTTATTAAGTACACGAAAAAGAGTTTAAAACTCAGTTTTCAGAACGACAGATCTAACTTAACAAATTTAACAAGAATATCATTTAGAATAAGGATTGACAAAAATATTGGTACAGTTAGAACAAGGGAACATAACAACAATATTAATAGTCAATAGTATGACCTTTAATCTTTAATTCTTTAATCTCTTTTCATAAACAAGTTCTTATACTTTTCAATCCAATTTGAATATGTTTGTACTGGAATACAATTTCATTCTTCAATAGCTACATGTTCTCATTCCTGGAGAATTTCTTGAGCCTGACGATGTATCCGAAGTTTTGATTTTCGCCATGGATTCTCACATGGATTCAATTCATCGAATTTTACGGCAAAACTGTGATTTTATTTCTGTAGAGCCATGCAGTCACAAGTCTGAACGCGTGTTTGATGTCATTCTTGCGCTGGAATTTAAACTGCCTGCCAAGCCGAAGAATTTGAACCGATAACGAAGTTTTCATTCAGTATTTTGATGTAGTCATCAGATTTCACTACTCCTGTGATTTCAATTCAATTACCAGCCCTACATGATCTGAAAAAATTCGTGCAAGCATCGCCAAGTTTATCTGTTGACTATGTATTCTTGGGGAGAAAAGCCTCAGTTTTCTGACGTCAAATCTTCTTTACATCATTATTTCCAAATAACTCAATTTGTGTTAAATCACTCTATAGTTTTCTTTCAAAAATACAATTTTCTTCGTTCAAAAAATTTTTGACAAAATTTAAGTTCGCTGAAAGATAATTTGACCAGTGAAGAGGCGTCCGTCGTTGTCTATGTCCATGAAAGCGATTCCTGTTTAAAAAAACGTTGAATTATACGAGTACTCACACTGATGTACTTCGTATCCAAGTCTTTAACATGTCATTCAACACGGCTCTTTAATTCATATTAACCTCGGGACATACTTTGTGTTCAGCTCTTGAAGATAAATTCCACGACCTTCCACACTCTATAGGAGGCGATGTTGCTAAATCTATAAACTTTTTGATGACGTATTGCACGGAAGAGCTAAGAATAGCTTCGTATTCTGAAATAAATTTGTAGCTGTTATCGGACTTGCGAAAGTTAAGTTTGGAGATTATTATGCCAATTATTTAACACCTTCATAACATAAAATCGAAAGTTCAAACTGCAAAATGAGCGTAAAGCAGAAATGGAGAGTTTAGAACGTCTTGGTAGCCAAAAATCGAAACGTCTGAATTGAATAAATAAAATGATCGTAGAAGAGAATATCCATAATTTTATATCCATATGTCATTATGCATGTAAAAGTCTACTAGCATTAGCTCGTGAGCTTCATGGTTACACAATAAATACAGTCTTTCCTTTTGCTGCAACTGCACTAGCTAAAAGAAAATTGCTACATCGCATGTGACAAGATTTCTCCTTTTGAAATTAGTCTCGTTTATAGTAGACCACTTTTGGAGAAGTCGTGACACTTAAATTTAAGATAAGGCACTTGAAAAGAGGAAATGCCGTTTTTCGTTATTTTATTACAAGGATATCACGTCAATTACATACATGCATTGCTCAACATGTAACAGGCGATTACAAAGTAAGACGCCATTCAACATCGCATGTTCATGTATTCAGCATCGCACATTCAAAAGTGATTTGCATTTTTGGGACGAGAAGTTTCCAAGAAGTTACGAGAGGTGATTTAGTACAAGTTCCTGACAGAAGAATTTTCACGATTTACCTCCAATGTTCATGTTCATGTGATTTCTCGTACTACACATGGAAATACACAAAAAATGTCTCACTCAATAACGATTTCTTAAATGAGAAAACGTTCGTTTCAATTGTAAATAAAGCGTCATCCATGAATGGAACTCCAAGATCATGGTGTCCCAGCGTTATGAGTCTCAAAAAGTCTGACGTGATACATAGCATGATCATAAGAGCACGTGAATGCTCGAGAGTCATGGGTGACTATCTCAAAGAAACAATCTTCAGAAATAGACAATGCAATTTAAATGAGTTTTTTATTTTCTCTACAAAGGTGTATGTGTTTTTCCTAGGACTATAACTTTCTGAGTCCTACCTGTTTGTTTTCGGGTTTTGTAACGCTGGAATACCCTGTAGACTTACCTTGTTCTTTTTATTTATTACATCATTCTCCGGGTAGCTGAGTAGATATGCTCGTATAATTAAAGTAGCCATAATACCACTACACATTCATAAAATATAGAACACAATTTCTGCCGCTACACTCCCCGAATGTTGCCGTATTGTCTCTCCTGCTAAAAAAAACGTATCGCGGTTGTATAATACACTGGCGCCCACGCTGCTGAACTCAGTCTACGATCTCCATAATCAAAAGCTTGGTGATATCTATTGAGGTTATGCCACTATATAATAATAATACCCTTGTTGTTTGCTTGCTTGCTTGGTCCGTCTCTCTGTCACGCTCTTAAGGATTTAGATAGGAGGAAATTCGAAAGGTTTGTAAGCATTGTATTGTGGATACCAAAGGCACATCCTTCAATCTGGAAACTCCTTCGCAAAGCCCGCGTCTATTGGCAAATCAAACGAAAGAATTCAGTAAAAAACACGTGAGTTTTCACGTATGGGTCCACTAGTTACATCTTAAATCATGTCATCTTGCAAAAGACGGACGCTGTTGTATTCAAATGAATTCTTGGATACATTTTTACCAGCAGCGTATGAAATATTAAAGAGATTTGTGGCTAAACATGCCTGTTTCTGAACGTTTGGTAGTGATACTGTATACATAAGAATAGGAGCACTTAACACCAGCTTATCTTGTCGACCATCAACTAAAATGCAGTGTACTTAGACGTAACATACTTGTTTATCGATATTCAAATGCGTACTCGAGTCGAGTTTGAATGTTATCTGATGCCAGCAGCAACATCCCTAAAATGAAGCCAAGCTGAAAAAAAATTGGACAGGTCTGTAACCTAGCGAAATTAACGAAGCTCCATTTTCACTGAACGAAAAAATTAAACATACAATGCGTTTCAAAAATAAATCTAGGCTTATATTTTAAATATCATGTTATTGCAATATATGTATCTGGTCTGTGTGGATTATTTGTGTATTGAATGAAATGATATATTATTCAAAAGGTTCACAGCACTCATCGTCACCCTCAAGAACTTGTGAAAAATACATGGGCACCTACGCAATACTGAAACAACTTTCAGATGGAATTGTATACAACTAAATTTCCAATTATTTATAACTGAGGAATTCGTGTGCAATTATAAATAGTATTCCGTAGGTTCTCACTTAGGTTTTCTTCTACAATGCAGAAACTCAAATTTAATGCAAAATTTAGATCTGATTTATCCTCAAAATGAAAATAAACTTTCGAAATAAACTTAAAATTAAGTAAATATACGGCTGAGAGCAGAGTGACACGTCATTAATTTATTTTAATTTTTCCGAACAAAATCTTTGTGGCTAATAACGAGTGATCATTTTCTTTGTCTTGTGTCATTATTGAGCTCAATTTGTGTCATTTTTCAGTAAAACATCAAAATCTTGAACGCATGCTGTACGAATCTTAAATTTTTCCTCTACTTTATTGTATGATATTATAATTGCATAAAGTTGTATGGTGCTCGCTTAAGGCAATCTGTGGCTCATTTCCTAGCCACAGTCCGTGGCTCATTTCCTAGCCACAGTCTGTGACTCATTTCCTAGCCACAGTCTGTGGCTCATTTCCTAGCCACAGTCTGTGGCTCATTTTTCGAGCTAACGCAGAGCCAAATTTAGGATGGAATATGAAATTTATTTATTAATTTGATACAGGACTTCCATAAACTAGTATGCGACGGTCGATACGTTTTCCCTAAAACCTTGTTCGTGGTAAGTCTTCAAATCTCCTTGCAACCCTATAATTATACATACTTTTCCATAGAGTAAACAGACGTAGTATGGCAAAACTTCTACCAATACTAGCGAACCTATTACATAAGACATGTAGAACTTTTTGAACATTTATTTAAATCTGTAACTTTTTTAAAAAGCGGATGACCAGCGCTGGGAGATTGATTGAATTTAAAACTTTCAACTGCAAGTAAAACAATGGCTACCACTTTGTATGAAGGGAGTCAATAAGAAATTACATGCAAAATAACAGTTGCCACTTGGGATTAAGCGAATCAATAAGTTACAATAAATGTGAAAATTGTCACTTGCCATTAAATTCCATGAATGAGAGTTATAAGCAAGAAAATGTATTGCTTGTTCTTAAAGAAGCAGCTGCTGTCAGAGATATTATGACAACGTCTGAGTCATAATGTCATGATTTGCATCGAGTAGTTTAACGCAGTAAAAAGTGTAGTCATGTAAGTCTCCTCTCACATTCGTGTTTATTCCTCTCTTACTCACATCAAGCGAAATACGAATGTACTCTTTCATGGTGTATAAATTTGGAAAATTAACATCTTTTCAGGTGAAATTTACAAAAACTACTCATGAACGATAAACGTCCGGTAGACTGAGGTAATTGCAAGGCAAAAGTCATAGAGTTGTCTGCAATAGAAAATCAGCTTCCGGACCCCGCTTGCATAGCCGTAGTCCTACATTTTTTGCACTCCATGTTGTATAATAGAAATTACCTGAACTGATGGCTCGTATGTAACTAACAACTTCCGTGGAACAGAAATATGTACTTTACTCATATTAAAGTAGTGAAAAATGTCCTTTAAACATTCAGGGTTAACTGTTCGACCGTCTACCTTCAATCCTTGGCATGGATATTAGACAGGTGCCCATTTGGGTAAATATACTATTTCATTCGTTAATTACTAGTTCACCTTTCCTACTACCTAGTACATGCGTACCTTATTTAATAGTGATAATGGCAGTTTATAGACACCAGTGGTAGTAATATTAGAAGTTCTTAAATCTTTCTTACCTTTCCTATTTAGTTCCTACTTTGGTGACAGTGATTGACTGACAAAACTGACAGCATGGAATTTGGGCAAAAACCAAACATAAAGCTAACAAACTTTTGTTGAGAAATTCTATTCTATTCCGTATTCTATACCTTATGTTCTATAATCTATTTTGTGTTCCATGTTTGTCAGTTATTTAACGTCTGTCATGGTTAAAATGTATACATGGAATGATCATTTCAGATAATGCCAAGGATATTATCATAACGACCATCTCGACTTGAATCAAAATAGAGGGCTGAGCAATTAGACAGACTTCTGTAAAAAGCCATGGATACTGACTGCAAAACTATTATTTTAATGATTCCCATTTTTTTGAGTAAAAATGACGAAAGAGATGCTGCACATTTCACCCTTACTGCCGGAGTATATATTTTCATCTCCAGATACCATAAGGTAAAATGAATACTCCAGATCCCTGTTGCTACAGTTATTGGAGCAGCCACTTGTTACATTAGAGAAGATAGAGCGTCACACTTGGATTGGAAGCGAGACCTGGCCGTAGCAGCACCTGCTCAGGTGTCAGTACTTAGGAAGATGCGCAAGTCGAGACTGCACAGTTCAAGCACGTGAAGCATCAAAGGTAGTACGCGCCGCTCGTGCAGTGCTACCTATTCCTCGCCTGCACACGCTCGACGTAAAGCACCGGCATCGTTCCTTATGACTTCCTCGAATTCAAGTTAACACAATTTTCTGTTTAACTGGAGAACATTTATTCATTAGAACACTATCATTCAAATTGAACATTTGTACTTGTTTCCACTGTCAGTTTTGAGTTGAATTCTCTAGTGTCGGCCTTATAACTACAGAGCACCTGTCTTTCACAGCTGACTCCTCTGACACAACATTTGTGTCCCCTTTTGTATAACTAACCAGTGTTCAATTCAACTTCTAAATCTTCACTTCAACTCGTGGGGATCCAATTCATTTTACGACTCTTAGCGCGACTAACTAGACAACGTTTCAATCGCGTTACTTCATATCTTCTTTCGTTCTTTCGTCTTAATTTGTTAACATCGATCAACAAAAACCTTTTACATAACAAGTGCTGCAGTTTGAACAAACATAGAGGAGCACAGGATTTGTCATTACGTACAAGGTAAGTGTAATTGCAATTTTAATTTATTAAGATTACAGAACTCACATGCTTTCATTTTAAGACCATTGTGCTAAAATTTGCATTCCAGACAATGACAAAAATTACTAAAATTATTAACTGATATTATTTAAATTCACTGGTAAAACCCTTATGATACTGCGTTCATTACTAAGCGAGTTTCTTAAGCAAGATCATCCCACTAAAATGTCTACAGCATTCGCTATATTAGCATTTCTTGTAGAAACTGCGCTTACGTTTCGATGCTGGGTGCTAGACTGTTATCGCTTCACAAAACGCATACGCCGGATGTTGCAGCGTGCTATGTTTAGTTTGCTCGGTGGTGTAGTGACGATCATATGAGGCTCATTATCGTCACAAAATGTTCGCATAGCATGCATAGTGGAGCGTAGAGTGGCCTTTACAATCGAAAAGCGTTAATGGAAAACCCCTCCGCACAACTGCTACAAAAACTCAAGAGGAAGAAGGCAAGCGTTCTCGAGCAGTGCGCGTGCATTCGTACGAGCTCTGAAAAATTGGTGTCATCATGAAGTGCATCGTGCGATTTATTTTTATTGTCCTCTACAAAACTATGAAAATCTTCAGGTGAATATTCATCAGTATTTCTTGCATACATGCGTGTTATTGTTATTAATCTTGCAGTAATTAATATTCTCACGTTACATTGTGTAATGATTTTAAACTTCACTTCCTATGACGATCAGGTCACGTGATTGAGTGATCTTGTGGTTACCTGCAGCTCTACAGGCTGCGATGATTTTTTATTAATTTCACTAACCATGTTAAGAAATCAATCACACTTTTTAAACTGATTTAAACACTGATAGAAACGCAATTTAAATTACCTGTGAAGTGAAAAATCAATTAAGAATTTACTACGGAAAAATAATGTTGTTTTCCTACCTTGCTTACTTCATTACGACCATAGTGGTACGAATTATCTTTTTCTCTTACATCAGTAATATTTTTACCAAATTTGAGGCAGGTGTCTTGTGTAATCATGAAAATGAGTTTCACATAGCGATCAGTGCTACATAACATTTCCTTCTACGCTTACTAAAACTTAAGAGGATACAATTTTCGTACATGAGTTCTGCATTTCAAAATTGTAGCTTATGACGACTCTGAATGCCCTAATTTGTGCAATTCCTTAGCATTGGAGGCTACAGGTCCACTAACAAGAGGAAAAAACCAACAGGTACATCAATTCCATGCCGTCAATGAAGACGCAATCGACGGGCTGCATAATTTTCGCGTTGTGGACTTCAAACTCAAGCTGACAAAAACTTGTCAAGTGGCCGTGTTAGATACTACACTTCCTGTAGTAGCAGTAGTTGGTGTTTGTTTGAGCAAAATTTCTGCTCTATTATCTTGATGTTTTATAGGAAAAAGACATCTATACCCATACCCTGAAAGGTCTAGTTACCCTTATAGGTTTGTCAAAAATTGAGTGCAAGTTCCATGTCGGCGTGGATATCAAAGAGTCATACTTCAAGGTGTCTACCATCTTTTTCCGCCGTCTGTCTGAATTTGTAATGTTTCCATGCAAAAACTTGCTAAGGGATGATACATAATTATTTAAAGCGTTCTTTTTACATTTTCTGGAAGGCTAGTAGGAAGTTCCTAAATCTATAGGGGTCCGGATGGAGGGAAATTAGTTTATATGTTAACGTATTGATATCCGTTAACGAGCACAGCCCTTCACAAACGGAGTAGAGTACTTGTACAATTTATTGAGGAACCTATAACTCACTGACATCCGATAATGAGCGCAACACTTTACGAACTAAGAAGAGTATTTCTGGTATTTCTGGTATTTGCTCTAGGTCGAGGAACTTATTTTCCTGTTGTCTCTAACACAGACTCCATCTGCAAGTGCGTTGGGGTTGAGGCCAATATTTGGCTCCACACCGCATGTTCAGAGAAGGAAAATAATAAAAACTTGACAAATGCAGCCAAAAATATCTTCGTAAAACCTTCGAGTCAATTGTCGACGAAGAAAAAAAATCGATTAAGTTTATGCTCTCTCAATTTGATTTAAGATGCATCACCGAAATATAATTCATGTCCTTCAATAACAGCTCATTTCGGCTCATATACATTAACATCATGTTCGATAATGTCAAGGGATATCATGTCAAACGGCCTGAAGATAAAACATTCTCCAAAGCATTCTCTTTAGCGACGGGAAGATTCATTAACACGTTGACTCCGAAGTGGTACGTATGTGGGCCACTTAGGTGAGGTTCTGTAAATTTTACAGTGCCTTCTAGTAATAATATGTACAAAGTGAAGATTTACACCGGCCAGGCAATCGGAGGCAACGTGTTAATCATCAGCTGTCATTAAACTATCAGCCTACAATTAACCATTGTAACCTCTGAACATGGAGAGCATGGTGGACACTCTTTTTTTCGTGAGGCGAAGAACTCTAATACAGAATATACATGCATACTTTAGGGTGCGAGAATTTTGAGGTACACATTAAGGTTGCACGGTGTCTTCCATAGAGAAAGCAAAACCAGAGCACACAACTTCACGCGTCGAGTAATGTAAGTTCACAGAGCTATCATCGCAAGTGGAAATACGTTCTTCAAAAGGTTAATGGTAAAGTCGGATAAAATATTTATTCTAGCCAACTTGATCCTTCTATATCGTTTACGATGGTAAAAATGTGAACATCAGCGTATCGTAGAAATTTCAGCATCGATGCATTACAGAGATTTTAGCATCGACGCATCACAGAGGTTTTAGCATAGAAGCACCACAGAAATTTCAGCATCGACGCATCATAGAGATTTCAATATCGACACATCACAGAGATTTTAGCATTGACGCATCACAGAAAGTTCAGCATCGGCGCATTGCTGGAATTATAACATCGAAGCCCCACAGAAGTTTCAGCCTCGCGCTCACAAGCTAAGGAAGCACGTGTATGCAACGTGGTCACCCGCTGGCGCCCCAAGGCATCCTTAGAGATCTGTCCGAACTTTAACTTTTCGAGACACAATCTGAGCTCGATTTATACTACAATATGCATAACTCTGCTGGGCAAAATAGCAAGTGTAAAGTGCAATGTATGATATTATTACGTCTCACGACCTCTTTC
This sequence comes from Trinorchestia longiramus, assembly GCA_006783055.1. Lineage (NCBI taxonomy): Eukaryota > Metazoa > Arthropoda > Malacostraca > Amphipoda > Talitridae > Trinorchestia > Trinorchestia longiramus. Next base: position 154,444 of record VCRD01000420.1, on the reverse strand, counting down.
GCATGCACTCATACATCTCAGTGAGGGAACTCCTGTACTAAGGGAACCTGAGAAAATCTTGGTGACGCTACGTGCGTGAGCGCACTACAACTTCCATTCTTATCTGCCTCAGTTCGAGGTAAACTTGTAAACTTTAACTGGCGTTAGATTACTAGCAGCTAATTGATGATGAAGACATGTTGTTGTTGTGACTCTAAACATAAAATGTGCAAATCATGTCTAAAGTCCAATATACGTATGGCGCGTTTTATCAGGATAATCAGTTTACCTGAATTGAGAAATTTCTTCAAGAACACGGCGGAAAAATTTAAATGTTTTACAGTGTAGCGAATTGTATCCTAGCATCAGAATGCCTCATTAGCAGGATATCACTCACATTTCTTCGAATCTTCATTCAATGCCGTTTGCGTTGCTGAACGGAAACACGGAATTTTTGGCCCGTTGTTTAATGTGTGCTGCGGTTATGTTGAGTGGAGTTAAGCATACATATAACAATGAAATAAATTTGGTGGGTAAAAATGAAACAAATCAATCAAGAATCGGATAAATTTGATCCCCACTGTGGTCCACTGGGATACACTTATCAAGTTTCGGCTACATTTTCCTTCCAGAAATTATTTCCGTACAACTTTGTGAGCGCTTTGTTTGACTGGGGAGTGGCAATTTCCTTCTTAAGGATTCGTGGGGGCCAAAGAATCTGTTTTTCTGTGCTACTTCAGGGACTTCTGACGGTCCACGATAGTGCAACCAAGATTAGTGATTTTGCGTGCTTTTTTGGTCTTTTACTGGGACACCAACGGGAATGTTTTCCAACTTCAAGGCTCCGTGGTAGAGCATGTTAAAATCAAGGTCTATTTGAACGTATATCATGCTTAATGGTTTCCGGGTTCACAAAGCTATCTAGTGCCCGATAAACTTTTGATTTTTATTCCTCATCTTTCAAAATACCAGGTGAATCATGATTAAAAAAATGCATGCTCTAATCAATAAATATTTCATGTGTAATTTTATCATTTTTTCGCACCTCATAATATTCCACGCATCTTGTGTAGCATCCCGGCATTTTACAAATTCCTTCTCGCTTTAAAGGGCAAATAGAAGACAAATTTAGTGGTTAGTTTTTGTCTGCGCTCTGTTCAAGGTTTTCATGATTTCGATCAGACATATTTGCTTGTCGATATGAATTTCCAGGTAGTAAATAATACAACTATTCAAAGAGGTCTTTTCGTTCTTGATATCGTGGGCTACCGTGTCATGGAACCCGAGGGTAAAATATTCTCCAAGCATTTTCTTTAGCGACGAGAACATTATTATTGACCAACCATTCGCCGGTATCAAATTATATATAAACAAACTCTCTTTACATCTTTCAGCCAATGTCTTTCATACGTAATGGAGCTTTGGAGATTTTGCGGCTTCTGATAATTGCATTCTTGTAAGTATAAATTTAGAACTGGTCCAGAGTTTATGACGTCAATACTATAAAAAAGTAGAGAAAAAATCATTCATATCACACGACTGGCTTAGATGGAGATGAAAATATAACGTCGCATCAATTATTTTTTAAGCACATTTCAAAATTCATCTTCGAACATTTATCTAACATGGAGGCAAACGAACTATACATTCGGTAAACAATCAAATTCGTCCCATTTTTTAAGCCTCTAAAACAGACTTGTCGATACAAAAGAGAATTATGTTAACATTCCTCATTTCACAAGTTACAAGTTAAAGAACATATTTAAGAATGGTCAATTTTAATTCAAAATCAGTTACGAGACGTCATTTTACAGCCCACGTTCTCTTTTAAAAAAGCACTAAAAAGAATTGTGAGCATTTCAGTTTGCTGTGTGAGAAAACCTCTGCGTAATTTACGTATTCAACGAGTCACTATGCCGTGCGACGTCGTTGATATAGCTTACAGCCGAACTACCCTGCTTTAGAAGATCAGTTCTTGTGTTTGACCAGTGAAGGTGACCTGGAGCAAACAGCAGACCATTCCGTCTTTCATTCAACTTTACTGAACTGCTTGCTCTCAATCCAGAAAATTTTCGGACAGAAATATCCAGAATTTTGCGGTTCATTCAAGCATTGCCTCTCGGCGACCTCGTGGAAAAAGCTGTTTGAACGTGGAAGATAATGCAATCATCAAGTTTTAGTTTTCAAGCGAACGATGATTACATTTTGGAAAATTATAGGAATTACTGAATAAGGAATAAATCTCAAGGCTTGTAAGGTAGCATCCAGAATAGTCCAGTGCGTGCAGGCCAAGTCCAACCGCATGCAAATAAACTTTTAACCATGGGCTACATGAGCTATTTGTTCCCTAGGTGATACTGAGGTTCCTTCCATTGCAAGTGCGACATACTCAGAACAATACTCTTGAAAGTCACTGTAATCCTAATTCCAAAATGAGGTCTTGATTTCGTTTATTATACCGGTCCATTTCCCTCGATGCTGCTACTGCTGTAGCAAAAACTAGCCGAACATACCGGAATGAACTGCATTAAAGGGGTGCGAACGTACCGGAATGAACTGCAGTAAAAGGGCGTTCAAGCAGACGTCCTAACATTAATTCCTAGGATGATTGAAGTTTTTCTGCCTGAGGCGCGGCTATTTAATTTCTCACCGTACTCTAATCTCCCAACAAGCACTAAGGTAGATCAATTTATTCTGGGTATTTTTGCAGAAAGAAAACCTTGTGTAGCGGCGTAACGGATGTAAGACTTCGTTTAGTGTGATGGTATTTGAAATGAATTGCGCTTGTATTATTGGAAATTTTTAAGCTATTGAAAAAATAGAAATTGCCTCGAGAAATTCATCCACTGAGACCATTGGCGCTTATAGGATGTCGCAATTTTTTATGTGTAAATCATCTTAGTCTTGTTGACCTAAAGAAGACGAAATCGTTTGAAAGTGAGGAAGTGCCCCAGCGCAAGATATGCGCTTTCACACACCATAGCGAAAATTAAATATTTGTTCAGAAGTAGAGCATATGTGTATTAGAATTATAAAGCTTCGGACTTCCAACAATTTTCTAGATAAAAACAAGTTAATTTTTGATTTTACATTTATGTAAGACACGTGGCACAAATATTTTTCAAGAGGTAAATTCACAACTCCCAATCATTTTTAGACGATGTAATTTGCAAGCAAACATGTAATCTTTTAAGTTACTGGAGATAACCTCTCGTTGAAAGACGGTTGGCATCGATAAAAAGAGTTTAAAATGTCTAACTACAACAATGAATTTAACCCTTTCGGTACTGACGGCATCTCTGGCAGCCGCAGTCATTTTTCGCCTATTAAGATGCAGAGCAACACGTGTGTCTGTGCAAACGCTGGTAGGGCAGTGCAAGCTACAGTTTGATCAGGACGATGCAGTGACCGTAAAACATCACAAAGCATCTTTTTTTAAATTTGATGTTAAATATGTTGAAAAGGTTCTGATATTTGCATCATGGTACCGAAAGGGTTAATCAAAGATGCTTGATACATATTATAATTACCAAGTGTGGGACATTACTTAATAGTACTGACTCATCTCATAGTTGTCATTGTTTTTGTTTATTTTTTCCTCGCTGTAGAAGCCCTTATCCTGGTTTATCGAAAGATGCTCTAAAAATTACGTAAAAAAGTAAATCGAAAGTAAATTAAAGGTTTGAAACCTCAAGCTGTAGGTGTGAAGGTGGAAAAAGTTAACTCCAGATGTCGTATCGTAACATTCGGGCAGATCGAGCACTGCAATCATATCGAACTTCTAATGTCACTGTTCAATGATGTTAAACTTGTCCGAATCTTCATGGGTTTTACTCACCGTCGAGGAAAAATTAATTGACAATTAGTTCATCAAGAAATCCTGTCACAGGACGTAACGGTCACTAAACATATTAAGAAATAGTGTTAAAAGCGATGCTTAGAATTTTGAAAGGAAATACATTTTTTCGTTCAGCCATAACAAATAGAAATAAATGTATTTTATGCAGTTATTTTTTGCCGGTACAAATTTATTTATTCATTTATTTATTTTTATGCATGAATGTTTCTTTGTATGTCAGTTTATTTTTCTTTCTGTTTGTATAGGTCATTTATATGCTATATATTCTTTCTTTGTTCGTTATATTAATTATAGAAAGAAGGGCTTCTCCATTTTCTCGTTCCTAATTCACGCTGTCATTATGTAGATTGTAGAATGATAATGCCTACATACTCCTACGTGTTTCCTACCTCATTTATTGAGAGAAATCGTTCAACCAGATCACGGAGTCGAACCCTATTCTCCCTATTCTTCCTGTTCTCCACGAGTAGATGTCATAGTCTCTGTATTGCGTCGACTGAGTGAATCCAAAGAAACTAATTTCTTTATCCTACCGTGAAAATGAAATGACCAACAAATATTGTTTAATGAAGCTCGTCAAACTTTTTATCATTAAAGCCTCTTTGGTTTTCACGTAAAAATCAGCTAAACGATACCCAATTCTCACTTATTTCAAACACCAGGAAAAAATTTGAACCATTCGTGCTCTCTACGAATCAATTTATTGACGACAAACTTTTGTATACTGGGGCTGGCGGCTTTACAAACTGGATGTTATTGAGGAGCCTTCTTGTTTTGAGAAAACACGTGTGAGTTTGGAACACAATAGAACACAAACGAATAGGACGGAACGCAACAAGCTTATCACTCGACGATGGAGTTGGGTGTGAGGAGTAAAGTGCTAGGCGGTGAGTTTACACTGAAGGCAAAAATGAACTTGAGTCCGTCTATTACACCACTTGACGGTAGTAACCTTTTTATTCTCACTATAAAATTAATATGCAAATTTGAATTGAAATTATAGCTCTCTTTGGTTTTTAGTAACATTTGCTTTGGAAAATACAAATGGATTTGTTTCGATATTTTGCTAGGAAATTCACAAAATGAACGAACATCATTATAAATCCCTAATTTTTTTCCCTTGACTTGCAAGCGTTGACATTTATCTTGAGGATGCATTGCCCTGTAGGCTGAGTTGACTCCAAATAAGGACATGTAGTCTGACCTCCACTTGAGACGCTGACCTTCTCTTCGCAGTTGCGTAGTCAGTCTCGGGGAACTGGTGTGGTTCAGTTCATGGGCTTACTGGACTTACAATGCAGTATTCCTCTCTGAGAGTATCGAATTAATCAGAAAGAATGAATTTTGGAGTAGGAAAGGGGAAACTTGTCAATCGCAGTCACTTGTGAATCTGCTAAATGGCCGTAATCTTTGTTATCACCGTAAATGACTTTACAAATTGGTTAATTGAACTAGGTTAGAGCTATTGTTAATGAATTTTCTTGTGATTCGAGCACAACAAGGACTATGATGTATTTCTACTGAATCTTTGATTACTTATAATAGTCTTTGACCGAACCTTACTGATCTATCCTTTCTGAACATCGGGAATGGCTTGATTAGTTGACAAAGAACACAACTGCAAGATTACCGTAGGCTTCTATGTACAAAATAATTTTCCCAGATGATTTAAAGTTTATCGTGAACTCTGTTTAGAAATAGCTAACAAACAACGCATAATCAATGGTATGTGAGATATAAACTACGAAAAATTTATGAAAACTCCTGATATGAGCAATCTTCTGCTTCTAATATAGAATAGAATAGAATAGAATGAGGCTATAGGAACGAACCTTCTGGCCCATTCTTGGGTCGGATAATTACTTCGATAATTATTCGGTTGTTTTACCCAAGTCCCATGCCGTATTTCTAGCCGCGTCAACCATGTCGGCAGCGGGATTCGAACCCGGGTCTTTCCGCTCGCAAGCAGATTCGCTCACCAGTCGACCAAGCTGGTGGTGAACCACCAAGCTGGTGGTTCACAGAATATATGTGAAAATGATCACATAATTTTGCTACTAATCACGTCAAAATTTGGAGAAGGTTATTACTTCCTAGCGTGTAACAAGGATAACCTCATAGCTAATCAGTATTCATATTATTAAATATTCATATTAAATATTATTCATATTAAGAAAGACAATAATTAAGCAACCTCACGATCACACACAGCGTTCATTCGAGACTTGCGACGACGAGGTTTCAGTTTTGCTGCGCCTCTCGAACACTTAATGTAGTTGATTTAATTTAATTAATGCGACTACGTTAGTTGAATGTGTGATGCACCTTGCGTGCTCCAGAGCATCGTAACGCAAGGCATCACGGAGCATCATTCTGTTATCTGAGTGACATTCCGCGAGACAGCGCCGTGCCATGAATGTTTTAGCGATAAAATGCATTATGAACTGGAAGTCATAGTAGAGCAGTGTAAACAATCAAACAGTTACTGCATAATAATTGTTTTCCTCAACTGGAGATGATGACAGCGCTGTCTGCGCACCTGCCTGTGTTGTACACTAACAAACATAGCACCTCATCTAACTTAGAGTGTGTGTTATGCCTGCTAGAATTGACTACCTTGTCAGAAAGTTGAGTGTCCACTGTTGCAATCCGAACGCAAGAAAATCTGAAAATGCTTATAAAGGAAGTTACCGAAATCTGAAAAGATATCGTAAGGCATGAATTTTGTTGCAGCCCACCTACGGTGAATAAATAATTCGTTATCTCTATTTAATGATTGTATTATATGCAGAAGGGAAGGAACTTTAGAAGTAATTTTGTGCGTCTTCAGAACAGAACTTATACAGCTATACTAAATCTGTGCTAGATTTGAAGGCGTCCTTCTACAATTGAATGATGAAATACTTCTTGTATTCGTTTTTTGAAACAAAATTGTATTCAAGTTGTTGAATTACATTTATCAAAGACTGTAATTTAATTTCAGTCGATACAAACAAGATATGTACGAAGATGACTATTTAATAAATTCTTGTTTATAGCATTGTAAGAGATGTAATTGTGTGTTCTTTAGAATTTGTGAATACATTGAATGTCAAATGCTCTCATTTAACCTAAACAAGCCAACTCCTTTCCTGTGACTGACTCATTCACATTTCCCTGCACTCAACTGCAGTTGCTGAAGAATAAAGTACGTTGCTTTTCAACTATTCACAAACTATTTATTAAGAACAGTAATAATTTACTATAGACGTTGTTTGCTATTTGACAGAATGAATAGAAAGTTCAAAGCGCATCAAAAGAGAACGTCACTCATCTTATGGTTGCTCTTGATGATTTAAAATCTTCATGTTTTGTTCTTCGATTTCCATGCGCTGCAATGAACGTGGTTTCGTGCGGCTGAATAACAGTGGGACGCGTCATTAATTTTAATTTTTTAGACATAGTCTTTATCGCTAACAACGAGTGATTATTTTTTCCGTCTCGTGTTCTCCTTGAACTCAATTTGGCTTATTTTTTAGTAAAACATCAAAATCTTGAACACGTGTTATACGAGTTTTAAATTTTTCCTTTAATTTATTGTACTTGCATAAAATTGTATTGAACATGCTTAAAGAAGTCCGTGTCCTTTTTTCAGTTTTTATTTCCAATACCATTTTAGCACACGCTGCTCCACCTGAAACTGGCCAATTTCTTTACCGGTTGCGAATGCCTTCAAGCAGTATTTTGTCCACTTTTCAGTGCTGGCGGTCATCCGCATTTACATATTTTCCATAAGCTAACATTACAGATGATGGATATGATGCTTCTTTTGAGAAAATCAAGCTTGCTTTATAACATTAGAATGAATCGTCTTTGAAAAAAGAATGGATGTCGATACCAATCATTCGCATGTCCATGATCTCATTGTAAATGTCATGTATAGCCTTCAGAACAACTAAAAATGTTCGTACGCAATGATGCTTCGCTTTACATCAATCAGACCTTGAGCTCCAGTAAGTTAATATTTTCTCACAACTACCAAGCGATGTTTGCAGCATGGAACCTGCACGTGTTTATTTTATAGCACGCAATAATTGTGGCTGCAGCTGCTTGGAACATAAATGGCAACCATGAACAAGCTGACCTTGCAATGTGAAGTGGGCAACCATGAAACTTATGATATCCAGAAGCCGGGTAGAATGAACATGAAAAAAGAACCAAATCTGGAGCTATGAAAAGAAAAGATCAACATGCAGGGCTGGCAATGGTAATTTTTAAGCAGTTATGGCTCATCCATGGTACATAGTGACCAAAATTAAGTATTTTAAGTATCACATCTCTGTTGTTTTCACCTCCTCTAGAGCACGATATGATGTACATCCTCTCACACAAACCTCATTTAGAATTTACGTATTCGTTATATTTTATATAATTCATATTCTCGTAAACTGATCCTGAATTTCTGTTCTTCCTCAAGCAATGAATGAACTTAGGAGTTTGTCAGCAATTTTACTACGATTGCATTTCTGGAGGATTTCTTAAATAAACGCTGTGTAGTGTTGAGATTGAAACACCACTAAACTAGATGTATATGATAAAAATTTACCAAAATAAACTTCGCTATGGAATGGAAACATAAAAATACATGAAATAAACTGTACTATATAGTCAAGCCTTTGTGTGTTTATATATATATATATATATATATATATATATATATATATATATTTCTTGACCCCTCACGTCTGAATTAGATAGAAGAAATTAATATCAAACATGCCAATACTAAAGAGCTGGAATAAAGTGTTTATCTTTGGCAAACAGGTATTATGGATATTGCTATTAAATTGCTGTCCCATTATGATATTGAAAACCGATGCAATTTATATAAATATATTTGTTTCTGATTTTTTTAAGCGCATAAAAAGGCAGCATTTAGTGAAGTGTCTACAACACATATGAACATCCTAAACATTTAATTTTCTCAAGGAGGTTGAGTATCAAAAATTTAATTTTTTCAGATATTACATTTTTTACATATTCAATGCAGGCATTTTAAGCATTGTATTGTACTCATCGAAAGCACCATATTACTATAAAAACAAGATTTTTTGCCGTTAGCATTATTTTCTTTCAAAATAAAAACTCCATCGGAGAGAAGTCGATTGGCAAATGAAAAAAAAGCATTAGAAAAGGCGTGAATTATTTCGCATGCAGGTCTATTAGTATTTTCATGAATACTCAACTCTCAGTGACAATGCATTGGGACTGCTGTTTATTTACATCCGTTAACAAAAGAATTGTTTAAAAATGTCCGAACTTCCGTGAACTAGTGAGAGACTGGTACGCAATTAATGATGAATTATGTAGGTTAATTTGTTACTTTGCGTTATGTTTAACAGTCTGCGTTGTATCCAATATACATACAGGAGCTGTTCGACTACAGCTCGTACCTCAATTTGATGACGAATCATCACACATCGAGCAGCTGTTCTTTGTCGTATTTGAGTCAATGATAATTGAATAATTGGTGCTAAGATGACCACTTGAACAAGGTTCGAATATATATTACTAGACAGTTCCCGTGGAAATTCCACGGTTTAGATTTTACTGATTTGAAATTATTATAAAGATGAAAGCATTAAAAATTTGCGAAAAATTATTGTGCTTTGAAGGAATATTTTTCATCAATATATACAAAACTTCCATGTGTATCTTATCTACCGATAATATGGGCCAGATAGTACCCGTTGAAATTCCTTAACTTAAAAGTTATATCACTCAGGTTCTATAAAATAAAATACATTTTATCAGTTTAACCGGTGGTATTATCAGAATCTGAATATTTATCATGAATGTATACAGAACTTCTATTTTTTCAATCTATTTTATCTACATGGCCGTGTATGAGAAGAAAGCTGATAACGGAAAAAATGGTGAGTTTTATAGTGATCCGGTGCCTTTGATATCCACAATACAATGCTTGTAATACATGCATACCCGTTCTGATTTCAGTTCAATAGTTTTTCTTCAGTAATAGATAGGAAGTTATGGGACGGACACACACAGATACAAAGAAAGAGAGAGAGAGAGATGGAGATACATAGTCGATTACTTATGTAGATAGTTACTCAGCTTGTCCTGCTGCTGTCACTCGCACCATTCAAACAAGGCAAAGGTGAGCATGCCGCGGCATGAGCTTCCATTCTGTATCTTACCTAC
>VCRD01000420.1:43304-143901 GCA_006783055.1 Trinorchestia longiramus | reverse complement strand
TATAGTGCACTCGTACAGCGAAAATGAGTGTATTAATTTACCAGTGAACTAAAACCAAGACCGCCAGTGCTAATTTCTTCCTATCTATTCCTAAGAGCGTGACAGGAAACATGTAAATAAATAAATAAATAAATAAATATATATAAACACACGACGGTCATTCTTAGTATTAGATATAAATGCTGTTCTATGAAATACAAAGTTACTAATAATTAATATATGAAAATGCTGAATAACCTTCAGAAGTTATATGACCCCAGCAATTGAATCATCACTAGAATAATTATGCACTGAAAATCATCGTTGTTTTTCAAAAGATTTGGCATTTTAACGTCACAAAAGCCACCAGCACGATTAAGTCGCTCGTACTATTGTGGGAGTACAGTGGTATTAGGCGGACAAATTGCAGGGACTTTTGTGTGCGCCTCCACAACGCAGATGTACTCGTACATTTTTCATGTCATATCACACTCTAGTTCTATTCGAACGTGTCAAACACTAGTGAAGCTACTTTGTATAAGCTCAAAAGTGCTCCATGCAGAAATAATTTTGCTTTTTGTGGATGTCTATTTCAGGGAAATATTTGTTATAGTGACGAAACTTCAATTGACTTTTTTTTCGTGCCTTCTCAAACATTTTTCCTATTAATTTTTCTTTTTTCCTGGTTGGTATCTATAATTCAACAAGTAGACCCACACGTGAAAAAATTCACGTTCTTTTTACAGAATTTTTCGTTTGATTTGCCAGTGGACACGGGCTTTGCGAAGTAGTTTCTACATTGAAGGATGTGTCTTTGGTATCCACAATACAATGCTTAACATACATGTATAGCTTATTGAATTTTTTCCTATCTAAATCCTTAAGAGCGTGACAGAAAGACGGATCAAGCAAGCAAGCAACAAACTGTGTATCATAATATTATATAGTAGGATGAATTATTAACTTGAGAATTTCAACACGCAGCAAGAGGATGTTGAAGCTCTATTATTACATTCACTAGTGTACCCACCTGTCAAAAATGACGGCAAAGATTTTGTGATAATACCTGTGCCATCAGAAATGATGATAAATACTGTTGGAAAGATATTAAATAAAATTACATTTAAGAACGTAATTGCAATATATTTCGTTTCATATATATTTACAAAGGACAAACGTTTTAATTGAGTATTTCTTTAATGACAACATTCCTAGTGAAAACTAATACACTTAGTTTTCTACTGCTGCAATTGACTCTGCAATTCGTGTCATATTCGGGTACAATGAACCCGAATCATAGGGCAATACCCCGCCTAACTCGGTATCCACAATACGGACTCGAGTTTATAAGGCTCTGGATCTCTCAATTTTTTTAAAGTGACACGAAATATATAAATAAATCAATAAATATATAAATAAATATATACACACGCGACGGTTATTCTTAGTATTAGATTAGATTAGAAGATTTCATAAGATGAACCATAATTCATCTATTTGCATAATTTGATTTATTATGCAAATTTTCATTATTATTTGTACTTTGGTGATAATGCATTATTATCCTTATTTGCATCCTTATGCTAATGTATACGTATGTATTACTAGTGTGTATGCCCGTAAAAAATAACGGGGTTTAATATCAAAATTCCACAATTTAGATTTGACTGATTTAAAATTATTATAAACATAATGCATGAAAGATTTACAAAGAATTATTGTGTTTTAAATGAATATACTTTTCATTAACATATAGAAAACTTCCATTCTGTATTTTATCTACCGATAACATGGCCCAGACAGTAGCCGTTGAAATTTCTTGGTTAAAAAGTGATAAAATTGAGGATCTATAGAATAAAATATATTTTTCAGTTTTACCCATGGTGCTATCAGAATCTAAATATTTTTTATGGATACATACAGAACTTCTATTCTGTATTTTATCTACCGATAACATGGCCGTGTAAGAGAAGAAAGATAATAACGGAAAAAATTGAGTATTTTATAATGATCCGGCGCCTTTGGTATCCGCAATACAATGTTTATAATACATACATACCCGTTCTGATTTCAGTTCAATTCAGTCGCACACCAAACAAATCTATAAATAAATAAATAAATACACCCAGGGTATTATTAGGTTTAATAACCCAGGGGTACATTAGAGGTACATTGAGGGAAAGGTGATTTGAAATACGCTCTAAATTTCACTTGAGCGTTGACAGGAATCGAGGCACATACAACGGTGTCTTACGTTTCATGACAATATGGTCTACGACATTGAAAAACTATCTGAAATCTTATTACTTAAAGTTTTATATCATATAGTTCTCGGATGAAATTACCGCTATAAGTCAATCAATCACTGTCTGTATAAGCTAACCGAAATTTCTAGCTGCAGGTGAATTCGAACTATATGACTGTAAACGAGCTTGCTCGTCAGTGACCTTGGAAAACAGGATTAAAATTAAAAATAACCCGATACTCCTAGAGAGTTTACGAAGCACCGGTGGCAAACATTTTTGTTTCAGGTCCATTGAAATTTTTAAAACATGTCGGAAATAAGTAATGCTAGTTCTCTATGGGAGTACGATTGGTTTCTTTTGACGTAAATTAGCTAAAGGGCCTATTCAAAATCGAAATGACATCCTTCAAATTTAGTTCCGAGAGTAGTACTTTTGTGAACTTGATTGCCGTCAGTAAAGGAAACAATTACGGGTGGTCTCTGATCAGATGAAAAGTTACAGGTCTAATGTAAGATTCCTTTCTTTAAGGCCTGGGATAGTAAATTCGTATTCAATAAACTCTCGCTCTCGTTTCGGTTTAAGCTCCACAAATAAGAAAGAATTTTCAAAGGAAGCTCTACTCTACTCTTACATGTGAAGTAGCTCTACAGCTCATACTTTTACAACGTCAGCGTTATCAGAATGGTGCCTACACTCACGTCTTTTACGAACCCTATTTTTTCTGAAGTTTATGGAACAAGCCCGCGTCGTGCAAAGTCTTGCCATGAATCATCTACTCAAATATGTGGACAATTACCGCCGGAGATTTTTTTATATCGATCAAATTTAAGCTTTTTTTCTTCATTTGTCATATCATTTGAAACTTCTTACTTTGTTCAGGTAAAAACGTAGGAATAAGCACATACGAAAATCATACTGATTACGCACGGCAATTGAGAATTGCTTTCTATTGTAGTTCAACTTTTTTTGTGAGCAAATTAAAATTGAATGTCTGATAATTTAGGTAACAAAAGAGTTATATCCTGTAAATGTCTTATAATTTAAGTAATAAAAGAGTTATATCCTATAAACGTCTGATCATCACTAAATTCAGGCTCTGTTCGAGGATTCTTAATAAAAATAACGAACTTCTCATGGATGGAAATAAATAAAAGTGTGTGAACAATTGCAAGACTGTGAATATGTCACTGCACTAGAGACGCCATGCATTAATTTAACGATAACTCACGAACACCTACGAACAATAAATAAAAACAGTATATTGTTAACGATGGTACGTTCCTGGATGTGTACATTGTTACCTGAACCTCACATTCAGTATTGTGTAAGAATAAGATCAGAACATGAAAGAAGTCTGATATGTTGGATAAATTTGATTTTTATCTATTTTACTAATAACACATCTATTCCTGTGGTATTTTCCTACTTAGAGTTAACCTCTAGTTTCAATTTTTAACATGACCGTCACATACGTCTGGTACATTCTTAGATATTCAGAAATGAACTAAATAAATATTTCTTCAATCAGCAAAATGTGCACGGCATTTGATAAAATAGTAAGAATGATCGACATATACCAAATATTTATTTACGAATAGAAAGTCATGCCTAAAGAAAGCGGAACAGACTCATAATACCTCTTCATAGTTTATTTGTGATATTCTTTCTGTATCATATAAATTATTTCAGCACAAATGGAGAGCGAGATCTGCTTCTCAGTTTGCGTCAACACTTCCCAAAATATATTATAATATTTTAATGATATCGGACAATAGAACCAGTATTGACAAATTCATAACAATATTTTGATGTTTCTTGAACAAAGATTCAACATTTTGATATGTTACTATACATTATTTTAATTTTGAAGTCCAGCAGCTTTTAGCAGCAATGTGTTGGTTATCATCGAGGTTATAGAAATGTTCATCTTTTGTAATTTGGCTACTGAATGTAATAGCAAATCCAGCTAAATACCAAGTGAACTTAAGAAATCCATCACGTAGCCATCCTCGAGCATGAATGTTGGAAAGATGTAAGTGGAGTATTTGCTTGCCATAGTATTTTTCATTCAAAACCACAACCTTTTGTATTGAACAAAGTACACAATATTCATCCGATAACACAATATTCTTTTGAAGCACAACTGTCCCAGTTTTGTGGGTATCGTTTCACTTCCTCTAGAAACAGCTTTCGACGCAGTGGTAAAAAGTCTTGAAAATGCAGCCCTTCCACAAATATGAAGCTTTATAACGCTCCCATCGTACTGTGTATTTTGGGATTTTCATTCAGGCGAGTAGAGAAATCTCAAGGGACGTTTTGTGATTTCGAGTTTGCAGGCAATAGTTGTGTGATTTAGCCCGTAATTCTTTATGTCGTTGGAAAATTTCTGCACTGTAATTTTCGTTTGGTGACCCCTTTGTTTTTTCATGAACGATGGCTTACCATGGTTTATATAAGCTATTATGTGGATGAATACAATTTTTTTGTGATACGTTATACAATTCGACGGCTTTCGTCACAAATGCTCCCGTTAATCGAGCCCCAATGGTTCGTCCTCTTCAAAACTTTAATGTGCCACGCATTTTTCATCTAATTATTAATCATTAATAATTATTAATTATTAATTAATAATTCTAATTATTAGAATTATCACTAATTATTAATTATTAATAATTAATAAATATGATTTATTAATCTAATTAATAAATCATAGAAATAATGAATTGCACAGTGAAAAGGTTTACGTATGAAATACGAGCTTACTACGCGTAAGTAGTAAGCTTTTGCCTACAGTAATATATACGGTAAGCATAGAAGACCAAGAGGAGAAAATGTACAACAGGCTCCAAATGTTCCTTCACAACCTCTTCACAAAATTTTCGCAAATTCTTGAATTGTCTGACTCTAAACACTAAGAAAGTTTATAGTAAATTGAGGCAAAATTTTCACAGATTAAAAAACCGAATTAATTAAGAACACATACATGAAAACATAGAGTTATTGATCAAAAATTGCATGGTAATTTTGAATTCGATCCAAAATGCGTGAGGTAGACCACAACTAATTAAAAATGTCTTTTTCCTGGTTGTATCCTTTATTGATTGTTAAAAATCTTTGATCTTAAATCTGAAAGACGTACGCGTGGAAGCACATATATTTCAATAATAAATTGACTTATGAACTAGTCTTATAATAATACCTTACAGGTTAATAGATTGTAGAACCCATGTCCACTCTCACACATGCCTTGTTACCTTCTAACTGACGTCTGTGTAGAGCATGACACGTAGAGTTCAATAATTTTATAGGAAACTTCTTAAAATAAATCTCTGTTAGACTCCGCTTATCCATCTTTGTAAGACAATTTATATTTTAACGTCGCCATGGGGATTTTTAAAAATCTAGTTTGAAGAATAAGATAATTACTACTCTTCAATATCTATTTAAAACTGTTAGCCGGTAAGCCCCTACTAACCATAGTATTACACACTATCTGCGTTGTTTGTTAGTGTTGTCGGACACTAAATTATCTTTTATAATTGTGCCGTCGACTGGCGCCAAGGTACCTATTATGCTAATTAATGTAGCTGTTGGGTATTTTGACCTGTTGACAATGATAATTATAATAGGACACAAATTGGTCTATAAATTCCAACGGAGCTTTCCAAACGAGTTCTGCGATGATATAACTAATAAATAAGTGCCCTCAATTACGGTCGTGTGATTGTGTAATGGATATCAACAAATTTTGAATTGACGATATTGAGAAAGAACAATGCTATTGTTACTTAAATGCACAGCACTTTAGTGTTGAACAAAAATCAACTTAATTTTCGTACGGTTCTTCATTTCAGATGACTTTAATATTTTACATATATACAGCCCGCACTGAGGGTCTGTGTCTTGAAGTTAGTGCTTTAATATTTTCATTGTATTAGTGAGTATTTCAACAAGACACTAGACACCATGTTATCATTTTCAATTCTATTCTTTTATCTGTTTTAATAGCTGTTTATTACCTGTGAATTGCTTGTTTATTACCCGTTCCATGTGTTATTTGATGTATTTTTGGCTTGCAAGGTGCAGCACACAACTAACTTTACCTTGAGACTACTCAAAAAAACGGACTACAGAACAATTTTATTATTATTATTCACTACATTTATTCACAGCGAATTCAGGTACTAAAATAAAATTTGATGCACGAATCATCAACTAGATTCCAAGGAACTTTTTTCATGGCTCAGTGTTCATTTCGTTTTGATACGTAACCCGTTGAGAGGCGCAGCACCGTCATAGCCATATTGCATACATTGACTTTCATGCTAAGTTGCTGATGCAAAATTTGGAGTCTTTCGTGAATTTGTACTTCTTGGGAGAGACTTTCTGTTAGCATTTGTTTTCTTTCTTTCATATTTTTGATATACCTGTAGCTGCTGCGGCTGTTCAACATTTTCTTTCGTTCTTCCAACTGATCTGGAGTAAGGTTCGCGTATTCTTTATTAGTTAACCTGTTCTTTTTCTGTTTAGCTTTCTTCGTAGTTTTAGTACAATCATTGCGTTCACTACCAGACGACTCAAGTACGTCGCTGTTGCTCGATAGAGACACAGTAAAATCAAAATTTAAGTGCTGTAAAGAATCCATACCGTTATTGGTCAAGTCTCCACGCACCGTGGAAGCACGATGGTAGTCCCAGATATTAGCTTGCTGAGGAACACCGAATTCTGATCTACAGCTCAATCGATTAGAATTGATTTGGTTGGTGGAATGTGCACCCCATTCTTTAGAAATGAGCTGATCGCTTGCAGCGCGTGTCAGTTTTTCTTCCGTTACTGCAAAATCGACATTACCGAAATCATCCGGATCAAAGAGCTGATGCTCAAATGATGAAGTTGAAGAGGATGGATGCTTTCCGACTGGCAAAGCGAAATTCTTTTCTTGAGTTGTCAGGGTTCCTTGACCGTTCATACTACCGACAGGACAGTTCCATGAGTAGTTATAAATGCCTTGGCGAGAAGAGTCTTCGGCGTGGTTTACTTCATAATTGAATTGGCTACAGTTGTAAGATCCTGAGTGAACAAAGTTCTGATATTGGTGTTGAGCGTCCACGTCATGTTCTCCAGAACTTGGAGGTTCAGCAGCGTAAACGTGCTGCTGAAAACTAGGGCTCTTGGCACTGGGTTGACCGCTTACCGAGACATCCTGAAAAAATTACCGAATTATTAGATCTCCGTTGTTGATTTGTGAGAGTTAGGTGCCTGAAATTTGTATGATATGATCATTATAACAAAGAATTAGTTCCAAATTTAAGTTTTGACAGAGCATAAAGGATATTTTTTTCTGGAGCAATAGCAAGTAAATAATTTTAAAAACACTCAAAATACTGGTCACATGCCTAAAATCAAAAAGAAATGCACCTCAAAGCTTAGGATGATTTAATATCGCATAACATCGACTCTTTTTCTCTACTCTAATGACTTATTTTTCATATCAGTCGATTTTCAAAACCGTAACTTTTATAACCCTAAAAGTCCTGCTGTAAATCATATTGATGGATTCTAATTTTTCAACCATACGAAATAGTTCAACTGTATTACGTGTTTAAATTCCCAACATTTTATTACGTACATTTAAACGTTCGTTTTAAGAGCGGGAAATTGTACCATATTTATAACAAACGATTAGCAGCTTCCAAGCAAATTTTAACACAATGACATTTTATGTATGTATATAAATGTTAAGATTAAGTTCATTACTTTGAAACATTGGTACACAGATGCATAAGAATGCTGAACTGCCTTACCTGGATTACTCGTGGAGTATCCGATAACTCACGGGGAGTTCCGCTTTCATGCGCTGTATCAGACTCTTCTGGATGAAGAATGAACTCTGCATTTTGATGGTTAGAACAAGTGAAAGAGTTCTCCGTTGGTGAGAACTCAGTCGAGAATATGTCGGAATCTTGTACGTACTCGAGCATGAAGTTGTCATCATTAATAGCCGGACACAAAGGTTGCAGTTCCGTGTCGATCAGTTCTGCGGGTAGCTCACTGTCACCCCACAAGCTGTCATTATAATTACACGGAAAGTTAAAATTCATCTTCTTACTGTTATAGCAACTCAATAAACACAACAAAAAGTTCTGAAAAATAAGAGGCAAATAATGAACGAGTTATTCGAATGTATTGCACCAGTGTATATTATTCTAGAAAACATATATATTACGAACAATGATTTGAATTTGATTGTTGCCCGGTTGAATTTTTTTATCTTAAAGCGAAGTGCAGCTGTAACTAGTCTACATGGTTTCAAATTTTGAGTATTGTCACTGAATTTGAGATGCACATTAATGAACTTAAAAAATATTCTATCAAATTGTTCGAAAGAGAGCAAAGGGTCTTTCAATATTTATCTTCAATCATACATAGTGGAATATTTCTTTCCACCGCCCGTTTTGACGAATCTAATAAACTGGAACTCATTTAAGACTTCCTAACCTGCGTAAAACTCATATTTCTCCAAAAAATCGTTCCAAACCTAACATGCATTTTCAGAGCATGGACAGGAACCTTCGATGGTCGCTCGTAAATGTCTTGAAAATATTCCCAGTAATTATTTGAGTTTATGCTGAGAAGGAAATGAATGATATTCGCAACACCATCAAAGAAAACGAAGCTGACGTCAATCACTCAATCACCACGTGTTGTGACGTATTTAAATTCCGTCCGTGACCTGCTCGTGACGTTGGTTCGTGGTACGTTGCATGACCGGAACGAAATTTCGTGAGTGTAAAATAGCAGAGTTAGTGCGTCCTTGTTGCGGTTTGTCATGAGTCATAGTGTCACGAATGCTCTGATTGGATAATGATACAATGTCAACATCTATTCGACAATTCATAATTTCCGATGACCAGTCGCTATAATAGACTTTTTTAACTTGTGTCTGAAAATGTGTTTTATATTATAGCACATGTACTGATTTTAATAATTGTAGCGACAACCCAAGAATGGGCCAAACGGCTCTTTTCTATTGCCTTATTCTGTTCTATTCTACTGCATTGATATAGGAAACATGCATGCAGCTCTGATCTGTGAGTCGAGTAATGAATGCGATTTTAAATCGCTTGACCTGCTGGAATAATCTTTTCTCTCCTTGTGCATGGAAATTTTAGCTCATGTGAAATTCGGAAATTTTAAAACGAAATTCTTTCGTTACCAGGCTCGTATAGGAGCAGGTAAAGAGTCTTGAATATAAGTGAAAGAGTCACTTTAAATTTTAGACGAACGGATCATTGTTACCATAACTTGTAAAATGGGCTTACTATTGAGAAACCCCTACTTGTGTCGTAATGATATTTTTTCTTTTGATATGCACAGACACAACAGCGCTTCGAAAGTCACTTCCACTTGTACAAATTTGTTTGAACTATAATACACGGCTGACAAAAATTTGCAAATTTAAACAAATTTGAAATCAAGATCTGAGCTCAGAGTTAAAAGAAAAATCGCAGCAACTACAGGGTGCGACAACGTAACTTAATTTTTTCATAACTTTTTGAAAGCAAAAAAGCGAAGTTATGTTGCCGCACCCTGTGCAATGGCGTACTATAAGCTGAATTTGTTCACACAGAGCTGAATCAGTTTACGTACTACAATATTCAGCTATGCCTGCAATGCTAATGCTTATTAGAATTCAGTAAGTACAAAGTCGCTATAGGTAGTTGAAATTGATAACGTTGGAAACAGTGCTGCTAAAGACATAATGCACTTCAGTAGTAAGTTCCGAGTTGTTTACGAATTTGAGTCAGACTAAGTGATATTTTTCCGCATGTTCATGAAAGTTTGCCAATTGTTCATCGAAAGCTTCCAAAAGGCGCTTTTAGTCAACCGTCAGCGGCTTGTTTCGCCCTTTTGAATTGTAAATACAAATTTTTGAGATATTCACAGGCAAACTTTCAACAACAGTTATATTTTAAGATTTCCGCCCGCCAAACATAGCAAGGTTGGATTTCAAAACATTCAAGTAAATTCGTTGTTTTCTTAGTTTCCGATTTGTGAGCTGCAATGATTCTACTAAGGATGATTTGTTCCACAGCTCTAACTAAGCCAACAAGGTGCGTCTATGCATTCGGTAGCATTCATCAGATATTGTTTCCATGAAAAAATGTAATTAGCTAATTTACATTACCAACTTTAAGTTCATAAATCGTATACTTCATGTTTCGTCTGCGTGCACTGCATATTGTATAGTTATGAATCAATAAAATACAAAGAACTCAGTAGCAGAACACTCGAAGCACACGAATATTGACCGAGGACTGATAGTCTTGTCCTTTGAAGTTCACTTAAATGCTCTGGAGTCCCGGATGAGACATCCTCGAGCCTGTAATACAACCTAACAACTTAACCTATGGAGTTCGCGACCAGAACAGTTGTCAACAACTCGCGTAGTTTGGTAACAAATTCTTGGAAGCATGAATTCTCTTAAGAATACATTCTGTCATGAACTTGCACAATATTTTGCGTCGGTTGAGATATGATGCACAGACCTGACATTTGAAGAGGTTAGTGAGTACATTCATGGCGTCGACGGCGCTCTTTCCCGTTTCTCTTTTATCGATTTTACGTATGTACATATCCGTCGCATTCATTACTTTACTGAACGCCCCCACGAACCCTCGTCTCTTGAATAAAGACCCCTCCTCTAGCGAATCATTTTACCCTTAAATGTACCTTGTATCATAAATGAAACAAAAAGAATTTTCACAAACAATTACTAATTTTTCATGCATTTAAGAGTTTAAATCTACACTATCCTGATAACATTACCATTGATGTAAACATTTGTTTGTGCAAAACTGCGTGTACAATAAGGTAAAGTCCGTTGAAATAAGTTTATTCATACGTCTGTATACAATATACAGTACCTTTATATACAATGTTTTTACTTGTATCAGGTATGGTTTACAAACTGTGCATGAATAGTTTTCTCCGCTGCAACCCCTCCCGTTTGAAATGATCAAGAATAATACGCAAGTATTTCTGTTTTATTTTTCACGACAAAATTATCATTTACGACAACTTATAACCCTTTTCGTAGAACATCATAGAAAAGCAGCATAGAAGGGCACATAAAAACACAAATATGAGATGATATTTTGAATTCAAGCAAGTAAAGGTTAGAAGTCAAGAAGCTTATCAACACATGAGAAAATCATAAAAGAAATATGCGTGTCACACGCGTAAAGACACTGTAGACAAAGGAAAGGTCATCAGTGATGCTCCTACAGCGATTGACCACGAAACAAATAAAGGACAGTTCGATATCGTAATATGAGTCAGGGTACAAACTCTGTTCTCAGTACACTTCACATGAGCACTGTGTCGGAAAGCCTTCCATTCCCTTTGTAACTTTCCGATCTTCTCGTCCTTCAACTGTAAAAACCGACATGATTAATTTTTAGAACGACTCATCACTTCTCCTGATCACTAATTTAATATCAATTTGCAAAGAGGATGAATCATTTTCTAGCACAAGTACTTTGTATGAAGTGAGTTGCGATGCCCACAGGAAAGAAAGAATTAAGTTTGAGAGATCCTTGATGTGCTCATCTCAAGTCTTACTATTGTGCTCATGTTAAGTGTCATTAATATACTGAAGCACAGTCTTGCTTAAATATTTTAAAAAATAGGATATACTTGGTTCAGTATGATCTACAGATGGAAATATTAAAACTATAGTTATCAAATATTTTATCGCTGTATTTTAACAGAACACGGGGAACTATGCTACCACAGAGGTCCGACATTTATACAGGGTGCAGTAACATAACTTCCTTTTTTCAAGACTTTTGAAAGGCAAAAAAGGAAGTTATATTACTGGATCCTGTATAAAGTGGCATGAATTTTCCCATGATATATTATTTCATCTTGGAAGAGGCATCTTCAAAACTAGTCCAAGTACGCAGCCCTAGTCGTCATTTCAAACAAAAGTCTCTATTCACTGAGCAACAATTATGGTTTATCATCTTCACATTCGGGCAGCTCCAGAGCATCAAGCGGATCCGAAGGATATTTACGATAAAATTGCCCAGCAACCATCTACCTCCGCGGCCAAATGTTCTGGAATTTAATGGAATTCTGACGAGATTTAATCAAACAGCTTCAGTTACACCCTAGGTCTCCACTGGCGAAAAGTTTGTGACATTACAGAACTTCGAGACAGTAAAGAATTTTTTGAACAGAATCCCAAATCCTACGTTAAGCCTTCTGCAAACATGTTGGGTTTAAGCTATCGAACTATATGGCTGATTCTGAGAAAACATTCCAAATGAAAGACTGCACCTGACGCAAATTCTTAGTCCTGCGGACAAGGAACCCAGGCTAGTAACGTATTTTTTGGCTCAGTTTCAAGGAGGACTGGTTCCAGTGTGTAATCCAGTAAAATGAAAAATGGTTTGTTTTGTACTAATCTTAAACAAATCAACAGTTGCTGGTGCATTTTTCGTCGTTTGAGATGCAAACTACAGTGATACGATCCCTCATGCTGAAAATATTGTTCTTTGTTCACTTCACGAAGCCCACAGGCATGTTTGAGTTGCTGTAGTCATTTGTATGACATATCATAATCGTTTACTGTACCGCAGTAGGACTTCACGAGTAACTATTACCAATCCAAAGACTCGACGGGTAATTAAAAGAACTCCAAAGACTCAACGGGTAATCAATAGCAATCCAAAGACTAGACGGGTAACTGATAGCAATCCAGGAATTTCACGGATAACGAATAGCAATCCCAGAATTTCACGTGTGAGTTATAGAAATCCAAGGTTTTCGAGAGTAAATTATAGCAATTCAAAGCTTAAGCCTTTATTTTGAGGGTCTCAATTCACTTTCATTCAAAATTACTGCTTGTCGTGAATGTTAGTTTAAGAAAAGAATTCATGTGATCATCTTGTGACAAAGATCTGTCACCATGCAAATACCAGTCAGTAGACATTCATTACAAAATTTAGGTTGAATGAATTTAACATTCATTTATATTATATTTTCATTCCTATTTCCTAATTTCTCCCTTCATTAAAACGATTGGCTTTTGCAGAATCTCATGCCTGACTTTTCTACAAGTTCATTTCTCAGGAAATATTTTTTACACATACTGTACATAGAAACATTCCTTTGAGGATAGTGTTGCACAGTTGATGCAGAGCTTTAGCGTGAGGGAAGTAAGAAACTTATGATGTAATAATACTGCTACACTAGTGAAAGTTTCAATGTTATTATTTCCATCCATCAGATTTCAAGTTTTGCATTGAACCTCATCAAGGCTTACATTTCCCATTTCAACCTCTAATATTGCATTGTAAATAAGTAAACGAAGCTCAATTATTGATTTAATCCGATTTCAAATTGAACGCGTATTTTAATATAAGGATAGTTACGGATTGCAAATATCAAAGGCTAAAGGTTCTAATTATTACTGGTGACGAGTGTACTATATTTAACCTTCAACTCATTAAACTAACTCGCTATTCCCCTACGAGTAGTGTAGGTTATCCAGACAAAGAGCAATATTTTAGAGCAATGAATACCAATTGAACGCACATCTGACGTCAGGTAGTCATTGTCAATTAAACTTACAATTACAAGGTTTGTCGGGGAGATTCTTTTCAACGAGTATAATTTAAATGCTGATAAGTTTTCAATTAGTAATAATGCAGCTTTTCAATTAGCTCCATAGGTCTGATTAGGCATAGGATAATTCTCATGATGCACAATGTAATTTTGGGTTGCGAGAGCGTGTTCTGTTGCAATAAAACGTGTAATACGGAATTGTTTTGGACATGGTTATCATACAATAGCTGCGCCAATGCGCATCCCCGAACACGTGTTATCGCAATCCTGATCCTGACTTCAAAGGAAACTTTTCGAAATGTTGTACATATTCTTTCATGCACTTTTATTGAGAGGAAAAATCGTTCACATATATGTACGAAAAACCTAAAGCAAATTAAATACAATTCTAATCAAGGGAATGCTAGTCTAAAGAGCTGTTTCTTCTAAGTTCACTTGCGTCCATTAGGTACACGTTCGTTTAGGTTAATTTACATTCATTAGATATATGTTTTCTGTATGAAAATCAGAGCGTCGCTGTGTGATGTGGTTAATTCATTTAGGAAATAGCAGATATACCGAACAATTTTGAATCCACTAGCTTTGTATGTTGAGTTTTCTTCTTTTCTATAACGATGCAAACACTACATGGGTATCATTGCGACCGGGCCGAACGTGTAGCAGCTCAATCAAGTAAGAATTATAGAAATATCTTCAGTATTCAAAACCCTTCCAACGTGATTCACAAATTTTATGTTCCTTAAATGAAACATTTTTGATTTTATTACCAACCAAATCCAGCTGCATGTTTGACTGAATGTACATCGCGTGAATTTTCAGTTGACAAGCCTAAGGAGCGACGTTGTGTACATTCAGACTCATTATTTGCTCCTCGTTGTATGTTATCAAAAATCTCAGGTTAAAAAAAAACAATATATGTATTAATTGAGTATTACAATAAAACGAAAACAAGAAACAGAGAATCAAGTGGTAAGAGAATCATATGCAGACAATGCTTTCAAAATTCATTTTAAATTTGAATCGCACATATTTGCTTTCATAGTAGCAGAATTACCGATTTTGTGACTACTTTAGTTTTTTAACTTAAATTTGTATTATTAAACTATACTAAACTACCTAACGTATTTTTAGTCTTAATTAATGGTTATAATACTTATCTCATTGGCTCTCATCTTAAATTCATAAATTACTCTCCTATAACTAATTACGTCGAGGAGGGTCAAACGAACATCCAAAATATTCCATTGCCTGACAAAGAGCATCGATCTTCAAGTTGATCTGCTTCTCTTGGTTAGGCAGTTGCTGTTTACGTTCCTGTTGTTCCAACAGTTTCTGCTTCGTTCTTTCATTCTTTTCTTTTTTTCTTTCAGTATGCCTCTTTGTACACTCCTTGTTAAGAAGTTTCTTTCGTTCAAGTTTTTCCTCCGGTGTGAGCAGACTGTATGCACATTTTTTCAATCTGTTTCTTTTCTGCGTAGCTTTCTTGCGAGCTCCAGCACGACAGCTTTCAGTTTCAGGCGACTGTGATGACTCTCCTGAGCAACTTGCAGTGTTAGGAGTAGAAGGGTACTCTTCTTCGCTTGAATGAGGGCCGTGGCCGTACTGAAAGCTGGTTGACTGGACGGACATTTGGCTGTCTAGGGTAGGTCTACAACCCTCCCAGTTGCTCCTCTGGTCAGAGTTGGTCAATTCACCTGCACGGGAGGAGATTGCAGAGTGTCCAACGCCCGACGGACCAGGCTCCTGGTAGTCACCAACAAATGGGTCGAGGCTCAATAAATATGGGTTACTTTGATGCATAGAAGATTTTTCGCTTTCGTCAAGGGTAGGTTGGAGCAAATCAGGGCTCCAAAGTCCTATAGCCTGGAAATTAACGTCCTCGGAGGAACTTCCTTGCTGGTCAAATGGTGAGACCGAAGACATATGATAGCATTCAAGTGATGTAGCGTAATCATTGCAAGCACTCTCATTCATTTTGTCCGCTTGTTCACAAACATTCTGCATCATTGATGGTTGATTATTTGAATCCAAATAACACGAATTATATTTCTCCAGATCGTTGTTCAAAGATTTATCGTCGGCGGTCAAACTGTTATCGAAATCAATATTTCCTCGAGGGTCATCTAAGTCCTGAAATAGGGAGCTTGGACCAAGATAGCAGTCTAGGTTAGAAGTTGGAGGCCCTGGGAAACTATTGTTTCCAAATAGGTCTTCCCCGTCCATAGTACCACGCAGGGTCTGAAAGTTGTCTGAGAAGCGAAACAAATTGGTCTTGTAAAGATGATCTTCGTAGTCTGTGGAGGCAGCGCTGGACCCTCGACTCTTTTCTAGTTTGCTCGTTTTTGTGGATATATTCTGAAAAAATCATCACAAATTTGAATAAATAGCAGTAAAGCACATTGCCCTGGTGTTGCTTCTGTATTAAAAAGTAAAGCTCTCAGTTTATAGATGTAAATTTAAACCTGAGTGTATTTTAATCACTATTTCGGAGGGTGCTACGCGGTTTAGGTATCTTTTACTTCATTCGTAATTAATTATTTCAATTAAAGAGTATATTTTTGCTAACCGGAATTGTAATCGATTTAGTTTCGTATTATTTAGAACGTTTACGAGGTATGACCAACGTCAAAAATTGATTAAATAATGTACCTGATGCCACTTGCCCAGAAATAAAACATATTTGATGTATTTGGCTCATAGGCAACAAAAATATTCATAGATACTAGCTATTTTCTTTAATTTGCACACTTCAAATTCATTACTTTTGTAGGCATTGACATGATATACTTTCAAAAAACTAACTCACTTGTGATGCAAAGACTGTGCTTCTTTCGTATTCTTGGTACGAGTGTCCTGGACGAGGAAGTTGAGCTGCAGTTGAGTCTTGAACAAAGGCTCCGGCATAAGAAGAAAATTGTTGATTTGTACTGACCGCTGATGAGTTCTCACTATTGTAACGCTGATCAATATGCAAGCTAATGGACTGAGAAAGAACTTCTGGAAGTAGGAGGCCAGAGATGAGACTTGCGTTCTCAGATTGTCCTGACGAGACCAAGAAGTTAGCATTGGCTCTAGTGACGTCGTTCCTGCTATCAAGTGCAGGATCCATTGGATCAAGTTTGATGTTTCTCAAATCAGATGGCAGCTCGTTGTCACCGTTGTGTTTTCCCATTCCATTATCAAAATAGTTATTAAAGCTCATCTTAACCAGTCGCTTGACTAAAAATTATAAATAAGTTAAAAATTTATCTGCAAAGTTCTAATGTGTGAGTGAATTGAAAAACTCTCTGAAGAAGAACATTTTTTACGTAACGGAGTACGGGAGCTCTGACAGTTATTACATCAGACATTACACTGACCAGATCACCGACCAATAGTCCTCTTATAAGTTTTCCTAAAACGATCTACATGAGGAAGTTCTATTTAAAAGACAAGAGGCTCGTGCCTGTGCGAAGAGCAGGAACGTTCTACCGTTCTATCTATAGGAGTAGTTCAGGCACATCTCCAATGCAACGCAACTTACAGGAATGTTCCTTAATACAAATTCTAATCATGATATGAAAATGAGTATGATTTTCATGAAATGAAAATGAGTATGATTTTCATGAGTATTCACGAGGAGCTTAAGTAGAAGATTTCATTGATGAAATTTTTCAAAAGTAGGCCTGTAATAAAAATGTCAACCCTGAATCGTATAAATCTTGAAGATTCATCGATCTCCAGGAATACATTACTATTACGAATACGTTATTGTAACCAATTTTTGTTTCCAATTTAAGTTGACAGTATACAAAAGAGAACGCTATTTCAAGCAAATTATAGAAGCATCGGATAATCCTTTCCATTCTGGAGTTTGTATCAATGTTTTACAAAATTTCGTTGTAAAGGAAATCTAATGTAGCCAATATCATTAAAAAATTCAAATATTCTGTGACTGATTTAATTTCTCTTCCGGTTACTCATGGGCTCCCGCCTTCAAAGTGGCAGTTGTGATACTTTATTTTCATCAAGTGAAGCCTGTATCGTAGTGACTTACGGTTCACCTTTCGAACATCAAAACCCATTCAATTTTTCCCAATCATAACCTCAGACTTAACGCGTAAGGTTTGTCAGGGTAGGAGAAAACGATACATAAAGACTCTAAATCAACGAAATACCACTGGTATCGAAAGAATAGACTGCCATGAATATTTAAGTCCTACTGCCAGCAACACCATTAATGTCGTGCAATAACTATGACAATAGAGAAAACAGAAAAACTCTAATAAAACTAAAATTAAAAATCCTGCCTCTGAACCCTTATTGTTCTGCCAGGTATTTTTGACGCCTGTTCTTTTGCAAGCATATACGTAGACGTAAAACACATTGGATATTGTTGTAGACATATACACACATATTTACATGTATATATTAGTATATACACTGCATACATAGAGTATACAGATGCATTTATGTATGCATACAGTGAATGATATTTGCATGCGTATTTATGCATTTAAAAGCAACACGCAGGAATTGCAGAGATTTAGCGCCCTTGTGTTTGAACGTTCTGTCCTGTAATTGACGAGCTTCTCCCCTGTAGCGCAACAATACCCAGAGGTTCTACTTCAGTTTTTGCTAAAGATAATTATCCTAAAAACAAAAATAACTCATGAACATCGCATGAGCAATACAATTTGTACAATAGACCAGAAGGCAGTCAAGTACGCTTCTTTCGTTGCATCGAATCGCTGGTGAATCTGAACGCTTATCAAAAGCTTCTTGCAAATCTCGTTTAAAATATAGGCCAATAAAGCAAGGATTCAATCCAAGTAGTTTCCAAAGGTTATTTTATGATTTAACGCTTCTAAATAATGCATGAATGTATTAGAAATTTATTTATTCGTAAAATGAACTATAATATTTAGTAAATTTCTCAATCAGATTACACGTGTCAGTAAACGTTGAAAGCTTGAAAAGTTAAATTTGTTTGCACAGAGCTCAAGAAACCTCTGAGCGAATCCCTGACCATTTCAAAATGCATTATATGAAATCACATTGTTAGCAAGAATCTGAGAAGACACTTGATGAACACAAAGTCTAACTCAAGACTGATATCCCTACTTCGCGTACCTCACTTTTTATCCTCCGATTGAGCCGGATGAACACCCGGTACGCAACATGGGTCCACCGTGCCTACCTCCGTCACTCCGATGGTGGTTGACAACTCGACCGAATTGCAGTCGAAATTTTCCTGAGAAGGGTAACTGTACTGAGATGTGCAGCTCCTCCTTTTCCATCCTGTTACCACGAGCGATCGGAATCGCTTGAGCAAGAGGATATCTAACGCGTCCTGTGGTTTAACATTTTGTCGCTTCTTAACATGGAGAAAAGATTATATGGTTTATCGTGCAAATGAATTTTTGTTTAATTACTGTCTTATCATCATATATTCGAGAGAGATAGAATACTCTTACTTATTTCATGTTTATCAATCATTGGGTTCAAGGCTATCAAGCAGATTGTACGTAGCGGAGAACCAGGCCACAGCTTCAGGAATTGTGATTATCTGTCTTGGGCTTTGAGCCATTTTCGGTCACACGGTCATAGAAGTTTCTTAGTTTAAAAAATGTACGCCTTTCGTAGTTGTATGTGAATGGGAGGCGGGGAGCTTACCAGAACCTTACTGACGTATGGCGGATGTAGCAATCCGCTTCCGTGAGCCACGATCACCAGACTCGACTTCTCAGCAACCAAGCTTCCTAACAGGCGAAAAGCACAACTGTGCCTTTTGGTGGAGCATCTTCCTGAGATCGACAACTCTCATGTTCGTCACGTCCTTATTGAGCTTTACTGTGCATCTAGGCCGTGCCTCATGCATTCAGGAGTATCTCATGCTTCAGGAGATCCTTATTTTCGAGCTGGAGCTGGTCTGCAGACCAAAGCTGGATAATTTTGTCTATGTGTTCATTGTGTAATTATACTGATGTATTTGTGCTCATGTGTTTTTGGAGATTTGTAAATGTGGTTATTCGACTTTAACCAAAGAGAAACATAATAACCTTTGCGATTCAGAGATCTATGTAGCTGCCTCCGCAGATTCAGTAACGCTAGTTGAAGTTAAATAGTTCAGTCTTGTTCGGTTAGGTACCATGTGTCTCTTTGTTTTATTCTTCTCTTCCTCTCTCGTAAAAGTGATCAGATTGCGTACCCAATATTTTGAACGACTGTATTGGTAGCTGCGGTGAGAATATACATATACTTTATCAGTAAATATGAATTGAAAGTGTCTTAGGAAGTGTTTTTCGCTTATATTTGTAGTGATATTGATTATTCAGTCGTAACATTACTTTCTTAGTGATCTAACTACTTCACTAATAATTTAATACATACTAGTTGCTGCAAAGATTCAATTCTAACCCGTGTAGATCCCATTCATCGGCACGTGAGTTATAAAACGTCCTAAGTAAAACGTTCCTAAGATTGAATGTGTTTTATTTCATGAATGCATATAGGTGCTTGAAAATTTAATTTTTTAGTGCTTTTGACATTTTTTATACATGTTTTATACATTTTCTGAACCTCAACTCTTACGGCGGCACCTGTCTCTTTATAAAGCTTAGCGTCCTGCATGATTAGAAAATCGACGAAGCTCTACGGATTCAAACATATTTCTTTGCAGATTATGAAGTTATCAGTCTTTGCAGAAATTTCCCAGAATCTTTGTTCACAATAACAGCAAATTGTGAAACTTTCATGATTCTTCAATCGAAGTTTTTTAAACGGGTATCACTTAACTTGGTTCTTAATTCCCTGAAAGTTAATTTGTTTGAAGATATTGGAGTTAAAGATAATTTATCATGATATTCCAGCATAGTATGAAAGGGTATTTTCTTATGATTATTTTCACAAGCTAACCTACACCAATTTCTTAATAGTGATTCTGTCTCATGAGAAGTACGAAATTGCATACGTTTATCCTCAATTTTCTTTCCCTGGAACCGCACGATGCCGTCGTCGCTGCATGAATTTCTTAGGCATGAAATAAAGAATTCTTAGGCTGAACATTTTTTCAAACCGAGTGCTGCTAATTCTTTTTAATTTTAAGAATGCATTTTGACCCATCAAATACGCCAAGCATACGAATAAACTGGTACTAAATCCGGTGTAGTTTTTTGTGCTAAATCGAGTTCTTGTAAAAATAATGCGGTAAACGATCACATCTCTAATGTATCTCGGTGTACAACGTCTTGCTGCAGAAACTAACTATAGCACCAGTCTCAGAGTACTCTAATTTGGACAGATTGTGTTCTTCATAACGTCTGAAACAAGAAGTATCAATATTTCTCGCATTAATTTTAGTTTACGTATATTGACTGAAACTAATCCTTAGCGTCTCTAGAACAGAGTTGCGCAACTTCATATTTATCTTCTTACGATGTAAAAGTTTATAAGCTACCTAACCTTACGGCACGTAACGCACTGGGTTTCAGCGGATAACTTCTCATTTTTCGTTTTCTAGTTTGTAAAATTTAAATTTTGGGATTTAATGCACACCAAACTTAAATCCTGTAATAAGATATCATGAAGATTTTGTGCCCAGCATCGACGATACATAGCAGTTAAAGCAAAGATACATAGCAGTTAAAGCAAAGATACATAGCAGTTAAAGCAAAGTTTAGTCTTTTTTGCTCTTCTTGTGCCTGTAGAGTGTAGTGTACTCCATATTTTGAGATATTCGAGTTTTTGATATCGGGTTGCTGCGATTATTTAATCTTTTTCTGGCATTCCAGTACTTAAATGATCTTATTTTATAACATTGATTTAATGGTAAATGGAAAAATTTCAATGTACTACTAACAATACCTCATGGAACAGAATTTTTATCGATGTTTAAACTCTTGGGAAGAAACACCCTACACTTCGTTTATTCTCTCATCCCGTCAAAATGAGTGGCTCGGCTACAACTGCAAACTGTAGGTTTGAAATAATCACTAAACACTATTATGTTTTCTGCAAATTAAAATAAGTATTGGTAAATTCCAATGCCCTTTAACGTCTAAACTATCTTGGCAAATCCTTAGAGCGGGCAAATAAAATGTCATTTAAAATGTTAACTGACATCCTCAGACAATTATTGAAAAGTGTCGCTTTGGAAAGTGTCAAAGCTGAGTGGCATACAATATACAAATTAAAATTGATAAAGTTAACCTTAGTGCACTAAGATCAATAAAGTTGGTTCTAAATTTGGCTATTTTCTAGTATCGGAATTGATACTTGCCACTTTCATATATTTGTTGGTGGACAACGTTGATTAAAACCCTTGTGTACTTCGTATTTCTGCCACATAATTCGTCGATTTTTACTGCTCTATAACAGACGACAGCCCTGTTGCTTCACTCATTGCTCTGAAACGAACTTAAGCTACGGAATAAAAAACCGGCTAATAGTTCCACGTTTTAGTGAACTCCATTACTCAAAAGAACGTTTATATTCAAGATGTAAAAATGTCTATCTGCTCAAGATGATCACCTACGTTCATTATTTATAATAACCCATATCTAATTCTGATGCACTTGGTTTTGTAGACTCATGCAAAACGAACTTTTTGCAGATTTTGCAGTCGTTTCGGAGGATACACAACGATGGGGTCACGAGAAGATGGTAACGGCGTGGATGATCATAAGAATGCCTCCGAGCGAAGGCGGACACTACCTTCGTCCATCTCCGAGGTTGCAGTGGACGATCTCCGTACGAACAAGCGCTGCTCCACGTACGTGTTACTATGTGGTTACGTATAGCCAAATCTCCATCACGTGCTTGCATCTACTTCACGCACTCTTAATATGCAAACGTAGACCGTTAAATCGAGAACGTACACCGATAAAACGGGAACGTACACCATTGAAACGGGAACGTACAATGATTAAACGGGAACGTAGGCCGATATAACGAAAACGTACTACATTGAAAAGGGAACGTAGACTGTTGAAATGAGAACGTGCCCGGATGAAATGAAAACGTACATCGTTATATGTAAGATACCTGTTATGGGAATCTTTTCCGATTTTTGCAGGTCAAGCTAGATAACGTAGAACTAATTTGTTAAATTATAGGAACAAACTGATTCGGGGGAACAAAGTCTCGATGCCAGAACGTTATATTCATATTTTGTATATAAAATTGCTTCTAATTATTAATTTCAGTATTCAGCGCACGCTAAAATAATCCAAAAACTTGCATTACAACTTTACTTAACACTTCTCGAAAAATAAATGGTTTTACGAAAGAGACTTTGATCTTCTGATATTGGTTGTATTTTTGTAAAATAAATTATTCTCGACTTAGCTGAACTAAGTCTTGGTTGAACTTATAAATTTGCAGTTGAACTTTTGAACAAAAATTTCCTGTTCCCTGAAGCTCATAGTTATAAGTTGTTATTCCCTTAAACACATAGTTTATAAGTTCCTGTTCCCTCTAGCGCATTGTTATAAGTTCATATTCCTTAATATGAATGCATTCGAAACCGACAAATGTATTTGATTTATACACTTGTAGTGTCAACCTGTACTACTGTTGATTTATTTAAGAAGAGATGCTGTTACATGCTCTACTTCCAGCCACTCGAGTACCATGATTTTAGACTCATTATTTCTCAAAAGGACTACTGTACTATTAACACTGGTATCAACATACGTACTTTGTAGCATTTTTTCAAACAATTCAAAGTCAAAAAATCTCCACACAAATTTGAAAAAACTTCTGTAAAACTTTGAATACAATTGTTTCTTCTGGTAATCAGATAAATATTCCAGAACACCTGACAACATGGGTAAAACACACGCATAATAATTAGGCTGCAAACTAGATCATTGTTTAATTCACTTAAGTCGGGGGAGTATCGTTAAAATATAATGTTCGCCCAAATAGAATATTAAACACTTCAAGAATGGTTTGAGTAGACAAACGTAAATGAGAGTTTGAGTTTCTAGTGATGAGTTGAGACTATTTTAGGCCTCCTTGCTATTTTGTTTCTACGGCATCTAGGGTATTTCTCTCATTTTAAATGAGTATACGTTCAACTGCGTGATAACATTTTACAACATACTTCAACTTATAATGTTTTCTTTCTTACGATGGATCCATTAATATTCTATACTTTAACGCTATTGCAGCGAGATATTGAAACGTAATTCTGCGTTTCAGTCAAAGTTGAACGTAATTCTACAACTACAATACAATTCCTAAATTTCTGTTGTGTCGTGTTCAGGCAATTGCGACAGGACGAGGATGGCATCTGCAAGCTCTCTCTCACACCGGACACAGACCAACAAGTTCATGTTACTCGTCCTGCGTACACCGTCTCGCAGCTCCGCCATGACCTCTGCTACCAACCCAGGCCTAACAAAAGTAAATAAATCTGCTAAACTATATTAAGCTTCATATTTCAAGACAGAAGCCCTCGCCTTATACATCATGGACTGAGTCAATGAAAGTTTAATATGGATATCCATGTTCGTTAGGTGCTTTGCTCTGCCAGTCAACTGCATTGAGGTTAATCCAAAGTATTAAGTGCAAAAATAAACAGATGAAGATAACTCTATGGTCTTCGACTTGTAATGCATCCTATTATTTTATTTTGCAGCAATGGCAGAATCACTGAAGGCCTCAATTAAGTCTTGCTGCGACTGCTCCCCCGGAGCTCTGTGGTCCTTGTTACTATTGAGAATCCCCCTGCTGTCGTGGCTGCCCAAGTACTCGTTCAAGACAAACCTTTTGTCAGACGTCATTTCCGGCTGCACTGTCGCCATCATGCACCTGCCACAGGGTAATGAAACTTCGGTGATGTATTAACAGGCCTTTGAACCTAGGTACCTTTGCATCTATAGAACTATGAAGCAATTGGCTTGATACGAACTGTGTTTTCCGACGGGGTTTCTTAAAAAATATTCCTCTGTGATTACCACCTCTCACCCAAGGCCTTCGAGTATCGTTCATTTCACTTCCTGGATGACATCTCATCCTTACGAATTTGTGTTTCCTCGTTGAGTAGACAGTTTGCAAACACATCCACAGGATAGAACAGTGCAGTAGTTCTGAATAATCTGGTAAGAGTGGTAGCTGTCGACCTGCTATCAGAGAATGGTAGTAGAGTGAACTAATTCAGGTCACAAAGTATATGGAACGAGGGAGATGCCAAGAGGACAACTTTTCTACCCATAGTTCACAGGTATTATACTATTCATAGATAAACTCAAAAGAAACGTCCACAAGCTGACTTGTATTGTTGTATTTGAATACATCATTGACCGGAGCGAATAAATCGAGTAGTAGGCAGAAGTACGCATCTCTTTTAGAGCGAATAAAACATGGAAATCTATTAATATTCGGATTTGTCCATAACTCATCTTCGTCATATTCCATATGTTAGTATACACATGTATAAATTAATTCAAGTATCTTTATATACCATGAGACAACAATGGTTAGTAACTAGTATACATTACAGACTGTTCTTAATGCATTCACTGAAGTATGTAGGCTAAACTGCGGATAAAAATGAAATATCTTTCACATGGAACCACTCATGATAGTTTCTAGATTACATAAAGTATTAAAAAAATATTCATCGATTCCGTGGATGACATATTTGCCACTCCTTTTGATTGAAAATATTCAATGGCAGAAATCGACTCGTTTTCTTAATTTAAAGCTGATAATTGTCGGTCGCATTTCAGGTATGGCATACGCTATGCTGGCAGAGGCACCCCCGATCTTAGGTCTTTACACTGCATTCTTCCCAGTGCTCGCCTACGCAGTGTTTGGCACATCTAGACATGTATCTGTAGGTGAGTCCTTTTCTTTTTAGATGTTTTTGCATTGCAATGAATGAAATAAGAAAATAAATAAGATGCACTAATCTACAGGAACAGAGATGGTAGCAGTAAGTTATATATTCATAAGTACCGTTGATGCGTACCGGGATGAATTACTTCATTCAATTCATTTTGAGTTAGGGTAAATCATGAACTATATCATGCAACGAATATTGAACTCATTCCTGGCGAAAAAGGTAGTCTATTAGAATATTATTTGCACCAGAATACGGGGTAATTTTTTTGCAATTAGTTTTCTGTGTATCGCGTGTAGTTAAATACTTAATGTACTCACGTGGATTTCTTTGGATACTCAGGAACATTTGCAGTTGCAAGTCTGATGACGGGCAAAATCGTAGGTGACCTGTCATCTCCTATGCCATCATTCGCAAGCACTACGCCCGCACTCGTGGGTAACCTCACCGACATTGAAGAAATAATTTCAACCACTGCCTCCAACTTAAACACCCTTTCCGGAATATCTGCTCGTAGTATCAACAAAATTACTCTACAAACTCGAAGTTCTATTGATGTCACAAGCCCGTCCGACGGTTTACTGAATGAAATCAATGACACAATGTCGGAAATTTTGCAATCTACAACCTTCGCTCCTGGTGATGGAGCTGTTCAACACGGATATACAGCGGTGGACGTGTGCGTAGCAACCAGCTTCATGGTTGGAATTTGGCAGGTAATTTATTAAGTACTTAAACTGTTCAGTACATTTTATTGTTTTAGTTTGTCAGGAGTATTTACTTATTACCCGCATTAATTGGCTCCGCATTATTTCCTATTAGCCGCATAATTAAACGCTGTAGTTATAGACATAGATGTATCACCCAACACCAATCAGACGCTACCAGAAGGTAATGATTAGGTTCAATGAGGTAGAGCTAATATGGCTTAGGGCATAAATTTGCTAATTGAGAAGTCAACTGCATCTCAAGTTCTTGTGTGTTCGTCCAGCTGTTATTCGCCGTCCTACACCTGGGTGACATGTGCGTCTTCCTCTCTGACATGCTCATCTCAGGGTTCACTACGGGAGCTGCCTTCCATGTCTTGTCGTCCCAAATCAAACATATCTTTGGGATTTCAGTGCCTCGCTATAGTGGACCTTTCCGCCTTATCTACGTGAGTAGTTTACAAAAATAACTATGGAATAGGAAAGGAAGTACCTAAAAGCCTTGTTCTGTAGTTATTTAAAACGCTGAGCTCTAATCAAACCATGAAAAATTCCACAACTGTAGCCTCATAATGAGAATCTGAAAGTTGAAATATTGAAGCATACTTTTGTTGATCTATTGTTTATCTTCTTGGTCTCTTGTTTCTTCGGGTTTAAGGGTTCTCTTCATTTAGTATGAAATATAAAAAGTATCGTCCATGTGATTTTACGATTAGCTTTGGTAACTTTCAACTTTCTCTATGATTTCTTGGGCAACACTGCACCTCTCACCTCTTACCTGCATTTTCGAAATAACTGTGGAATAAAATTTCGTGTAAATTTCAGACTTACATCGACATTTTGAAGATGCTGCCCACCGTGAACGTCACGGCGTTGATCATATCTGCTATTTGCATCACAGTTCTTAGCTTCAATAACGAAATCATCAAGGTAAAAAACTTACGGTAAACTCATTCAATTTTCGAGAGATATTTTCCATCATTGCCCAAATAATTAATGTTGAGCATGTAGGTACTGAAATAGAAGTATTTGTAGTTTTCTTTAGCCATGGAAGCAACATTCTAGTCAGAGTCACAGAGAACAAACATACTCATACATTACCCTTGTGTTGGATCTGAAAGTTAACAACTAAATATCTCAAAAATATCAGTTTCTTTTACTATAAAACGAAAAAGTCACATTCAGAGAGTTATTTGTTTTAGTTTAACTAAAACCTTAATTCTTTCTATTTCGGCACCCGAAAGCGGTGGTTAAACTAGGAATATATTATAACAATAATAATATTCAGCATCCGTTAAATGTTTTTCTTCATCTGGTGTGTACTGAATAATCATGTGACTAAGCTTTGCTATACCTAGTTATTCTAGTTTAAAAACTGTTTTATCTTGTCTATGCGGAAACAAATGCAAATATAGTGCCTGTATTGTTCAGCCTCGACTGAAGAAGATCACAAACTTCCCCTTTCCCATCGAGCTGATCGCGGTGGTGGTGGGCACAGCTGCCGAGTACTTCTTACAGTACGAAAAGACTAACGGCTTGAAGACTGTCGGTGAAATACCTACAGGGTGAGTCTATTCTGGAGAATATGATGATCTCATCTCTGTAGGTCTTTAGAATAATTAATTAAAAGTCTATCAGAGAATATGTTTTTAATGAATCCGTTGTCGACCCACTTGTACTGTTTTCGAATTCAGCTCGTCGGAAGTACGACTAATCTAAATGGAATTAGCGTTAATTAAAATTTTGGAGTTTGATCTGGATGAAACTAGTACGAGTATGGTTAAGTTTTAGAATGACACCCAGTGATTTTTCATTGTATTGTATTACAGACAAGCACAGAGATTTATCGCGTTAACAAAGCAAAAAATAGGCTCGTAAATATGAAACTATTATACTGTAGTAGGAAAAAATAAAACTCGTTGACCGAGCTTCCATTATATTTGATACTGGGTAACCTCACAACAGGCTGCTCATGGCAGTAGAAATTGGAGTTTGAATTACATGAAAATGAAACCTACTCTATACCTTTTGAGAACTAGACAATCAGATAGCTGATCCATTTCGTACCGATCTTAATATTATTCTCGCTTCGTTTCCAGGCTGCCTGAGCCGCGTATGCCAGATTATCGGCTGTTTGATAAGATGCTGGTTGACTCATTTGTACTTGCCATCATCGTGTACGTCGTCTCCTTTTCCATGACGAAGATCTTCAGCACGAAGCACAACTACCCCGTCGACGCCACGCAGGAGCTCTATGCTGGGGTGACTGACCAACTTCCGTAGAATTTTGTTTGTACAGCTTTCTGCAGTTAACTGGAAATTCAGGCGCTTACTTCTATAACAGCTCGATACAAGAAAACACTAAGACATGTTTTCATTTCACCATTAAAAGCCTTATTCTCATGATTGAATTCTCAAAAGAATTATTCTGATGTAGTAAAGGGCCTCAGTTCTTCTCAGGGGTAGGTAATATTTAAGCATTTCCTTCATGCAACATCATGAGTACGTTTGTTCTCGTTGGTGCCTAGGATATTCGTAGGAGTAATGCACTAGCCAGAGGATTCAGCAGACCTGACTATAACAATTAATTTCAAATTCCATTCAACATGAAGCAGGCTTTATTTTTCTTGCACTTTTTCTCTCGGGGAGTTTCCATTGTCCTTCCGATGTCTTTGGATTATAGCAAAATCATTTCCTAAACTTTTTATTAGACAGAGGTACTAATTAATTGTTAAAAATCAACGTTGACAAAGACAGTTCCGGTTTATCTGCAACAAAAGCAGGTACTGAAAATGGTTGTAGTATCAGGAGCTAATAGAATTGACTGTTTCATTGCAGGGTTGGAGTAATATCTTCGGCTCATTCTTCTCGAGCATTCCGTCGTCAGCGTCTCTGTCGCGGTCGCTCATTCAAGAATCCGTGGGCGGCAAAACACAGATGGTTTCCTTCGTCTCTTGCGGGGGTATTCTCATCATCCTGCTTTTTGTTGGGCCTTTATTTGAATCGCTACCCAATGTAAGGACTGCTCAACTTACTTTATTAATTCGTCCGCATGTTTTGAGCATAATTATTTTGTCAGTCATGTCGTGATACTGGATTATTACTTCGATATTTTTGACAGTGAATATGGATCTCGTCTGGGAGCGTAGAGTAGTAAAAGTGGTTTCCCCCTTCTATTGACAAATACTATTGCAGTAGAATATTTGCTTTAAATTTGTTTGTTGTTATTCTTTTTTGAGAAGTTACTGTGTAGTTAGTTATGGCCAAAATGAGATTAATGATTTTCCAGCGTGTATGTTAGTAACATCTGGAAAAAATATTTAGATGCACTTTGATGCTGGTTCATATGTCAAATGTTCGGAAAATGTATGTTCATGTGAAGAATCAGTGTGGTCTATTATATCCATGCAGATATATCATCATTCATTATTCTTATTTTTTGATTTTGCAGTGTGTTCTTGCCTCCATCATCATCGTGGCCTTGAAAGGAATGTTTATGCAGGTACGTATATTGTGTTCCTCTTTATAATAATGTTAATATTAGTTATTTTGCGTTCGCTTCTGCGCTCGAAAGGATTTCATTTCATCTACATCGAATTATAAATTTATTATCTTTTCAGGAATTTATTTTATTGAAATTTAACTACTGATAATGCTAGTACAAGTAAGCAAAAACTAGCAAAAATGTAATTTTTATTACTTTTTCGTACAGGTCTACGACTGTCTAAAGGTTTGGAAACGATCGAAAGTGGATGCCCTTCTGTGGCTTGTCTCTTTCAGCGTGACTATTTTTATCGACATTGACTATGGACTTGCTAGCGGTGTTCTTTTCTCCTTGTTCATCATCTTCTGGAGGTCCTATAAACCAACTGTCACTAAACTTGGTTGGGTGCCAAACACAGACATCTACCTCGAGTTGGACTCTTACGAATCGGTGAGTAGCACTTATCATCTCTTTGGTATTAACGCATCATGATAATTTAGGAACAATTTGTCCGAATACTGACACAATCAGCTAAATGTGAACATATTTTATCAAATGTTTCTGTTATTGGCGATATTGAAGTACAATATGTAGTGTTATTTTTAGTAGTTGTCTGTACGAAACTTTTTTGTTTTTGTGAAAACAATAATCCATTTGAACTTACTTTCTTTTGTTTAAGGTCGTGAGTGTACATGGTGCTAGCATCTGCAGAGTAACAGGCTCCCTCAACTTTGCCAACATCGAATTCTTTAAAACCCAACTGGCTGAAGTTTCAGGACTTGATGTTGCGTGAGTAGAAATCCAACAACATTTTCCTTCAGATCTTACAATTGTTTCTCCTATTTCAGCCCTTCTGGTTTCCATAGTTTATCATTTGTTCTCACTTTCATTTTGGAGTAATAGACAGTGATAATTCAAAGTTAGCTATTCTAATGGATTTTTAAAATTAGAAGTGGACTTTGAGAAGCAAATAGTTTTTGTTCCCGAACAAAACTCAGAGTG
This sequence comes from Trinorchestia longiramus, assembly GCA_006783055.1. NCBI lineage: Eukaryota > Metazoa > Arthropoda > Malacostraca > Amphipoda > Talitridae > Trinorchestia > Trinorchestia longiramus. The sequence continues at coordinate 113,019 of VCRD01000420.1, read as the reverse complement.
TTTCAAATAGATGTAATACCTTACAATACAAGTTCTTATGATGTAACTTATATCTATCGTTCAGAGAGATTGTGGCAGCCAAGGCTCGCCTTGAGAAGAAGAACGCCCCTTACGCTGTGCCGGCTGACGACAAGGCGTACCTGCAGCAATGTCCTCCTTTGGAAACTGCCACTGAAGGTTCACGAGACCAAGAAGAAAATAAGAAACCTGATCGCATTGTTGTTGTGGACTCAAGCCAAAACCTCACGAAAAAAGTGATAAAAGTAGCCATTTTGAATGCTTTCAAGGACAAAAACAGCTACTCTTGTGGTTCTTCCCAGACTCCCTGTGACACGTCACGAGGTCATCAGAACTTGGCGTATCTGCCTGATGAATCTCAAGAACAGGTAAGTTCTTGTGAACTTTCGTGCTTTTGTTTTCCCTAAAAACTGCAACAGTTTTCCAGAGGTATTAGACAATCATTTTGTGCGTTCTTCTACTGCAGGTATTTATAGCCGACATCACACTTGATGGGTAATTTAAAATGGTAATAGGTTCAAAATGTAGTATAGTCGTTGCCACTTTGATCACCTTGTGCTTGCCTGAACTTTTAAATTTCATTATGTTTTTGCATGTGTGACCCATTTTGCCAATAGTCGTAGAGTGTATTGTGTATTGTTTCAATAGTATAAATAGCTCCCAACCTGTGACTTTTGTGTCGTGTTTATGAGTGTACTATTGTAGAGTGTCCTGTATAGATGTGTCGTGATCAATGTTGTGTTTGCTCATTCTGTTTCGTCTTGTATTCTAGTTTTGTTTCCTTGCTTTCGTGACTAATTTGCGTATTCTGCATTTTTTCTTGAAGCACTCATCGTCGTCAGTGAACGGCTTCCCAAAGCAAGCAGCTCAGATGATCGTGTCCCAAGAGCAGGTAAGCTAAAGCTCCGGTCAGATCAGCATCATGCGTGAATTTACACTCTTACCTCTGTAAAAATAGCCCGTTCTTCAGCGAGACCAGGACTTGCAAAGCCATCACAACATCTGGAATGGTAATGTTATTCATTCAGCAAGCGCCTTGTGGAGGTTTCCAGGCAAAGTCATAAGCACTAAAAATGTAAGCATTGTTTTTCTAATCTACTAAAGCAATAAAAATTTAGAATAAAGTTTATTGGCTAGTCTGGTTGTATCGTTAATCGAGTGTGATGTAACAAAAACATTAAATTTTAACTTGACAGGTTAAAAATTGTTTCTTTATTATGTGTACTCAACATATGCGTTAACACACACATTTTCTGTACCTCTACATATGTAACGAGAGAGTAAATTATCTGTGGCATTTTTAAATAATCTAAATGTTTCTCAGCAGGACTGGCATGTTTATAACAATTCCTGAGAATGGCCATAGCACGAGCAACTCGAACGGCATGCTCTGGTTAGAGTTCATGAGTGTTAACACGTACTTTAAATTCGTTCAATATGAACTTTAAGCTTCTGATCTTATTAGCATTGTTCAGTTTCGCATCGAGGAGTTGTGGCATCTGCATGCAAGGATTTGTTTCTGACAGTTGAGCTCATTTTCTTATCGTTTCTTCTTTCTGCACCAAAGCATGACATCGTAATCCTTGAAGAAAATTTTATTTTGGACGCATGTATTGCTATAGTGCGTGCGTGTTTGTAATTTTGAACACCTTCCATTCATTACAAGCATAATTCTTTTTATGTTGGCCAGAATACTTCAACCAAAATGAGTTCTACTCATTCATATAATTTAATTTCTGTTGACTCACTTACTTCAGCAAGGTAATATTCTGAGTTTCTTTTAACCTAGATCAAAAACATGAAATTTGAATGCAGAAAACTTTGAATATTTCAACTATTTGGTGTATGAATCTTTCTTTTAATGTGTATTACATAAAATTTAATGAGCTATCGAAATTGCCTCGGCAACGTATCGAAAACATTTCTACCTTTGTATACATGATTAAACAAAAATATTTAAGTATTAATATTGGCAATATCAATAATCAACTGACATTAAAACGTTGGTGTAGTACTAGACTAAACTCCAATACGGCAAAATCAAGTTAGAGTGCATTACGTCGTAGATAAAATAACACACCCAGCACCATATCGTACGCAGTGCGTTGAATTTTTTTATTAGTATCGATCTATGTATGCGAGAACAATTAACAAACTTTTTCAAGTATAAATATCATGTGCTGTACAGGAAGTGACCATGTGCGTACTGTGCCTGGCTGGGGTGAGCTGGCTAGACTTGACGGCTGCAAAACATCTGCAAAATTTGTTCCTGGACTACAGCAAAGCTGGAGTCACTTTGGTCTTCACTGGAGTCAACGGTGAGACTTGACCTTAACTGAGTGACCACCTGACAACGGTGAGACTTGGCTTAACTGTATGACCACCTGACAACGGTGAGACTTGGCTTAACTGTATGACCACCTGACAACGGTGAGACTTGGCTTAACTGTGTGACCACCTGAGTAAAAGATGAAACATTTGCTCAACTACGGTGGTCTTTTTAGCCTTCAGTCTAGTGAATGACGATACCTTCGCTCAACTATAATGTTTTTTTCAGACGGTAAATACATATCTATATATGATAAGAAAAATATTATAATGTACGTGATGTTACAGCATTTTTCAATAATTTTCTAGTTGTATAGACAATTAGAGTAGTGAGTTTATGTTCCTTTACAGAGATCAAGTTCTGCCTTAGAATAGCTAAGTATAAGTTAAAGATATGAGGAAGTATCTCATGAAAGTTTTATGGTTGTCATACGTTTAAAATGTGAAATGGTGGTTGAATTCAATTTCTTCAACAGTTTTGCCCTCTGACCTCAATAATAGTTCAAACATCAAAATAATACCCAACATGATTACCCATCAGACCGCGCTATGGAGACTTTGCGCATCAGTGGGCTGTTCACGCGCGTGCCTGAGAATCTCTTCTTCTTCACCATCCACGACGCCCTGACGACCCTGACGACGGCTGTGGGTAGCAAGACGAAGCCTCGACGAGGCTCGTCTTTGGGATCTACACACGACGCCCGCCCTGCCGTCCTCCCCGTCTCCGTCACGCAGGCTGCAGTCGCCGCTGCCTCTCCACTGCAGCAATCTAAAATCGATCTACACTAAGTTTCTGCAGTGACTTACTGATCTAAAGTGAAGTTCAAAATTAAATTAGTGAAGGGATATTGATTTTAAGTTTGTCACGTTACGACATTGCTTAGCTAATATCCCCGTTGCTGCTTTAGCAACAAAACTGATCCAGTATTATTTTATACTAAAAGAAAAAATAGATAAATGCCAGCCAGCTTATGGAAGCATGTTACTTCCCAACTGCCATCGTTCCTGACATACGCAGTTCTCACAGCGTACGGAGAACCATCGGATAAATCATGCATACATTATTTGAATTTGCAAGACACTCAAAGTGTAAAAGACATCAATTTCAAGAATAATAATTCTATGCCTTCTGACGCTGCAGATGGATCTGATCAACTCGACAATTTTCACGTACGAAGTTGGTTTGCTTCAGAAATGGTGCGGTTCCTTGAAAGTAAATTTTCTTATCTTACAGGAGATGAATGTGGAACGTATCCCCATGGTAATTAAACTCTTATATGAGAATTTACCAATATTAAAAACATATTGTATTTATTTTTGCTGTGAATCACATTCGAAAACAATTTCTTTAACGTCTGAAAATAAGTTCCAAAATTCTGAAGCTCAAAATTATTAATCTTGGTTGAAAACAAAATGATACAGATTTTGCAAGGTGCATATCAATGGAAGTCTCAAGAATGGTTTCTGTGTTGGAAAGCAGTCGTGACTGCCGATGGCGTTGTAAATAAGAAAATTAAAAGTTATCTAGAGTCAGAAATGAGGAAACAAATTTTAGCCAGTTAACTGGTGCACATATTGTGATCAGTCCCATAGTTGCTTTATTAGTAGAGTTACGTGGAAATAAGTGGAATTCAAAGTCCGTGCCAAAGCTGAGTACATTCCGAGGCTGTAAAGTGAAGAAGCTACGCGACAATCAAAGTTCAATTATTGTGACTGTGGTGTGATTTATGCGTGGCACTTTGCGCCGAGTTAAACTGCTTTAAATTTGTTGCTATGTCATAATCTTCACATGTTATTGTTCACTTCTTCTGAAGTATTTTATCGTTTACGCCTCGTTCGTAAGAAATTCTTTGTAGGCCTATATGGAGATATTTAACCTAATTTCCAGCATCGAACTACATTTTCTGACTAATATAAACAGTTATTAAACGTACATATTAAACGTATATAACAAACACGGGGTTTAATATTATGGGGAAACTCGATGTTGCAGATGGTACTTGTGAAAGGAATAAAACTACCAAATAGCATTACTCGACTGTATTTTCCACTTATTTTTAACGAATTTTAGCTGAAGCTCAATAAAACATAGCTGAATAAAATCTTGTGATGTCGAATAAAATTGTCATACATAAGTTCGAACGAAATAGTCTAATTAAATATAAAATAATGTACTTAGTTAAAGCAGGTTTAAGTAAGAATATTATCTTGTCCCCGAAAAGCAAGCTTCCTCATTTCAGTACGAAAGAAGTATTTCATTATTGAAGTTCTCAAACAACTTTTTTTCGCATAAAATATTGTTCCTGGAGTGTGCATCACGGTTCAAAGTCATGATCCTTATTCTCGTAGAAATGTAGGTTAAGTTAATCTATCTTTGATATTCAATCAACATATCCTCGAAACTTCTTCCCTCAATCGTTTTTTGCGTCTACTTCATTCTTATGATAGTAAGACGAGACATAAGAGTATGAGTACCTAGTTAGAAAGAAGAAACATTCCTCCCGTAAAAAATGTAATTAATGTACCATCATTATCTTACGACACTTACAACTAGTGATGCTCCTACGATCGTAAGCAGCTGGTTTTTTGCTCAGCTCATAATTCTAGCAGCATGGAACTTGAGGTTATTCTTATTGCATACTAGCAAATTTTCTGAGCTATAAATTATTTTTAGCAAAAAATAGTAAGAAACGGTGCTACGAAAAGGGACAATTGTAACTTATACTTAAAGGTCTGACGAAATTTAACTGGGGGTCTACATGCATCAAAACGAGCTTTGGTCTTAATTTGAGAACACATTGGTTAGCACTCGTTCAATTTTTTAACTAAAGAGCAGGCTGGTATGATATTGTAAAAACTGTTATTAATTATATCATGTGTTATAAAATTTATTATAACGAATGCGGTGTAAAATTTTGTTATTCTTCCTAATGGGTGTATATTTTATTACACTTCGGATTTTTTACAATCGAGAAGGATGAATTTTAAATCTCTTGAATTTATTAAAAATGTGTTTGAAAATTGTAGTTCCAGTGAATTTGGTCTTACGTAGATTAGAGCAGTTAGACAAACTAGATTTCTTCTTATTGCATTAGTTGATGTTGTAATTCCGTGTCTCTTAAACGTCTGTGTCGAACTAGACCTATTTTTTCATTCAGTAGTGCCATTTACGCGTGCATTAAGAATTTAATTCTGTGACAATTGTTATTTATCATTTTCAAATGACGGCAAAATTTAAAGGCAATCTCATGCTCAAAATATTGGATTTTCTTGATAGTTGTTTTGATGGAAAATAGATTGCGCAGGTGATAATGATAACAATGATAATACTACTAATAATAATGATAACACTGTGATTAAAACGATTCTCAAAAAAATATCAGTTGAATCAACATCACAAAATATATATGAAATATTTTTATGCACATTTGATGATAAAAATAACGATATCACATGACGTTCAAAATTAAAGTGTTTGAACCTGAAACAAGATCTTGGCTTAGATAGTTGTAAATGATCATAGAAGAAGCTCATCACATTCCGTACTGTATAAGCCATATGACAGCCAATATGCTTCTGTAACAGATATATCATACGAGTGACTTTTAAGTATAGCATATATGTTCATATGTGTGGCAAGAAGTTATGCAATGTAATGTATGTGGCGAATAGTACTCACTTATGTGATAGAAAACAAACTGGCATCTGTGTTGGACTGTGAAAAAAGCTTTATCAAATTATATTTTCATGTATTTTTGTCTAGTTGGCCCGTGAAGCCGATACTTGTTGTTCGAATAGTTGCCTTACTAGATGTCTCTTCTTTCTTGCATTGTCGTTGTCTGAAAACTATCTTCGTGTAGTGTGCATTTAAAAACAAATAAGTGACTGCATGAAGTGTGCATTTGAAATCATACAAGAAACTGACTGTAGTGTACATTTGGAAGCAAAAAATGTGTTTACGTACAGTATACAAAGTGTACATTTCAAAACATAGAAATGACTACGTGTAATTTGTTTTTTTACATTTGATCACTGATCACAATGTTACTCGAACATTTCAAGCATTTCTTAACTGCTTTACTGGAGCCTAGGTTACAAGTTCACTTCACTGTTCTCCCCTTAATTAATTATTAACAGGAACTCATGTTAGAACATAAATTCAATGAAACTTGCATTAAGTCAACTATTTTACTGGAACTCAAAATAAAGACTACTTTACTGGGACTCGCATCATGCTGTACACATAAAATCATGAGTCATAAGTTCGAATCATGTTAAGAAAAAACTCCTCATCTGGTTATCACATTAAAAAGCTACTATGCTGGGGTTTCGATTGAAAGAACTGCAGGACTTGATCTCAGATTAAAATGAAACTGTCAGGGAGGAACAGAACTCTGAAACGAAAACTACATGAGAAGTTAAAACATCACAGCTGAATGTTTTCCTCGTACAGATCTACAACCGGCTCTGAGCGCTAGAAAATTCCATCAATATATACAAGATCAAATAATCTGTTTATTTATTACTAAATGAACACTGTTGGCCAAAATATCCCAACACGCATGTTGTGTCACACGAAATATTAATATAGACTATCGTGTTTCCCCCGTGCACCCGCTGTATTAGCAGTGATCTGGGCTCACTTTCCGTGGGGTCTTTTAGTTGCTGCTTATTTTAATGACCGAAGTACTTTTGAGCCTCCATACAATCATAAGAGGTGCTATTTAATGCTACTCTCATGCCGTCCGTATGCAGCCCGTGACGTACTGGTACGTTGCTCACTTTAGGCTACATCGAGTGAGCGATTTGAGTCGTGAGTTATTTTGTAACTAGAAAGAGTATGAAATACATATATAGAAATATATAGCATTGAATACTATTTCCGAGTACTTCTCTATCGCAGCACTGTTCTTCATCCATACATGACTTTTAATTACTTCTAAATAGCTCAATTTTAGCTTCATCAGTCCCAAAAACACTTTGCCAAAATGATTAAGGCTTCTCCTTATGTTCAGGAAATAATTCCAATCGGGTATTTCCGGGTCTTTTCAATAGCAGTAGAGTTTTGTTAGGTGAGCGCAATTTTAGATCGTCCCTGTGAATTTCATTGTTTTTTGTTCATTCAGTATTACTGATTCCTGATGAGAGTAAATGTATTCACAACTCTTTACGAGTTGTTTTTAATTGAATTTTGTTTAACTTGATGTAGTACTCCGCTCGAAGACGAAGATCTGAGAGAGATCTTGCATACACCATCAGATCTTTTGTTTCTGACAGTCTTTATCTTTTTATAGTTTGAAATAAATTAACCAATAGTTGACTACGAAAAATTTCAGTTTTCTCGAATTTTCGTGAATTTTTTCCATAGCTTAACTATCAGTTGTCATAGTTTCCATAGTTTTGCCACGATAATTTTACTGTACGAAGTACCAATGCAGAATGTTTAGTTTTGTATTTTTAGGTTGAAAATGAGTACTGACTGCATTAATGAAACAATTTAGACCATTATATTGGAACAATTATAAAACGAAAAACAATTTGAGAGTTCGAAAGTATAAAATTTACGTCGCTTTTTGACCCCTGAAATCTGGAACATTTATTTTAATTCATTTTTATAGGAGCTTTCTTTTCACTATGAATATTTTGTCATGTACTTGTATGCAATTATTATATGAATTGCCACTTTTTTTGACACGAAAAAGTGTATTATATCAAAATTTTCTTAGTTCCCGAATCTTTGTTTCGCTTCACTATATGTTGTAGGTACATATTTTTAATGTTGAGTCTCCATGTCTTTATTTCCTGGAAATATCATTTCATGTGTTCAATAACACGAGTTCTTTGGCCGTGCTTGAGCTTAGGTATAATAAGTGTTGTAATTTCTGTAGACCAATGATAATTTTATATTCTTTTAGAAAACGAAAATTCTGTCGATGAGGACTGTAATTTCACCAACTTTGATGTAACTTTTCTGGGATTCTGCTGTGAAAAATCAATGCTGTAGATATTCAGGTCCTTGTATAACAGGATAACAAAATTGGTCATCGCAACGGCTTTGCGATAGTATGTTGTCAATATCAGAGAATAGTTCATGCAAAAATATCCCGTGACAATGAGAGAACAAAATAATAGAAATAATATGATATTTGATTCATACCCAATTGACGAGAAATATGGTTTATTGAATCGTTCAAAATAGTTAAGAGAAACTGTGTCTTCCATTCGAGTTTCATTAACAAGTACGTAAGAAAGTGAAATTTTCAGTTACGGGTAGAAAGTATTCAACCTGCTCATACATGTATCACACTTTAAGTTAAGTTAATCATATTTAAACTCTTTTACCCAGTGTTACACAACCTACGTTTTCAGCTTAATTAAGAGCAAAATTTATTACCTTCTTTGTTTAGTTAATATCATGAATCTCTGAGGAACTAATTACTGTTAACCAGCGTTGACCAGACAGTTCCCGTTAACATATATAAATAAATACAACATTCGTACTCGACCGAGAAACTTCACTTAACCGAATAACAAAACGGCAAAAACAGAGGATGCTGTTCAGTTATTTTGAACCATTTGATCAGCTCTGTTATAAGAGATGCTGTGTGGGAGATGAACACGGTTTTGAAGAACACTGTATTGGTGGTCACTGTTATAAGAGGATGCTGAGTATAAGACTTACTCCGATCGATAGGATACTGCGTATGACTGTGTCCATGCAAAGCATTCAACTGATGAACTATCTCAGTGCCCGAAAAATTCGGATTTTATTACGTTACAAAACACAGTTCATGCTTTGAACGCAGCTCCCATCGAGTGATATGAGAACGTAAGTTTTTGAATGCTCAAGCACACTAGCACTTATTATTTTACTGAAGTGGTTTCTTTTCACAAGTTCTCTGCATTAAACATAAATATTTTATTATTTTTACGAGATCTAATTACTTACATCAGCACTTCACGAGCACCTGCTGGTTATTTATCACGTCAAGACGCTGGCTTGCAAAGTCTCTCTTCTTAAGTTCCCTGTGAATTCAAACCGCTTCTCACGAGCCTACTAGAGTCAGTTGTCTGGCTGCAAGGTGTCATGAGTATGCAGGTATATTATGCTTTTAATGTACTCGTAGCTGTGGTGTTCACCTTTATCCTATTATTTGTTAATTAAGTATACGAGAGGTTCTTTTCGTTCATTTGTCTGTGTCCCTTCCATTTACTCCAGCACTACATCAACATTACACACACTAAAATTTAAGTGCCCTAAATGATGTTTCTAATCAAAGTAACACGAGGAAGTAATTTTTCAGGAATATGTGTCGCAAGTCAAGAGTCATTGTTGTTGTTTTTGCTCTGATACTGAGTTACGGTTTTAACGATAAACAAGTCTTTGACTGGCCATGTTTATAGCAGAATGAATCCTGAAACAGTTATATTTCTCAAAAGTTTTTACATTATGTGGGTGATTTACAAACTGTATGTTAGGTTCTCGCCTACACTAAACAATTAAATATTGAACCTACTTTGGATGCCTCTAATTTTGTGTATGACCTAAACAGTATAGGCACCTCCTCGAAGTGCTGCCAGGCAGTATTGTTGCATTGTTGAGATATATTTCTACTTATCATACTAGTGAGCGACTTCAAATGCCTAGCTTGTTAATCTTGTGCGATTTATGAGATATTTTCTATTGCGTGTCTTAACTATGCATAGCTCTTCCTCTGAGGGATCAGTGTCTACATATCTGTTATATGTATGTCTATGAATATGTTATCTTCCTGAATGGTTCCATTGTTTTAATTTATCCATCCCTACATGCGAAAAAATAACTTTTTAAACGAAAATACTGTGAAGAAACAAAACTGACGTAATGTCGTGCGCATAAAATATGAAAAATATTGTAATTGTAACTAGTAACAAAACAATTTATTATTAATAATTTCGTTAGTAGGCAATAAAAGAGATAAAATACGCCTACAAAGAGTTCCTCTTTACATTTACAGTAATCGAAAAAATAGTTTACAAAGAACCATAGGCGTGAACTATTCCTGTTTTAACCCTTTAGCAACCAATTTGTTTTTCTAGTTTCTACATTTAAGCTCACAAAGACCGTCTGTACACTGATGCAATGAAGCACGCTGAGAGCCAGGCAGCCAAAAGAACGACGCTGTAACATGCCGCCGCGTTCAAACCTAGTAGCAACCTCATATTGCTCACTGTTTAATTATTAGAACAATTCTCTCAAAGACCATGAAAGGCGACCGAATAGTCCACTTGGTCGCTAAAGGGTTAACCTTCGTTTATGCTGTTCAAGTAATGCTGTTTGAATCTTCATAAAACAGTTCTTCAAACAGAGTAATACTTTCTTCTTTATAAAATGTTTCCACTAAATAGAATCTACATATACAGTATGTCAAACAAAAACCTGAACTCGTATGTCCCGTATCAGTAATACCATCATAAGAATACCATAAGCATTTAATTTGTAGCAAAATTATCCCTCAAAATTAATCTATAGAAAAGAGCATACAATAGGTCGAATGATGGTATTACTGATACAGGAAAATAAATACTCGGTTTGGGTTTTTGTGGAACATACGGTATAATAGACTATGTATCTCCATCTTGCTGTATCTGTGTGTCTGTCCTATTACTTCCTATCTATTACTGAAAAAAAATTATCGAACTGAAATCAGAACGGGTATGCATGTATTACAAGCATTGTATTATATTGTGGATACCAAAGGCGCCGGATCATTATAAAACACGCCATTTTTCCCGGTATCAGATTTCTTCTCTTACATGGCCATGTTATCGGTAAATACGGGACAGAATGGAAGTTCTGTATGCATTCATGAAAAAATATTCGGATTATGATAGTGCCACGGGTAAAACTAAAATATGTATTTTGTTTCATAGATCAATAATTTTATCACTTTTAAACCAGTAATTTCAACGGTACTATCGGCAGATAGGATACAGAGTAGAATTTCTGTATATATTAATGAAAAGTATCTATTAAAACCATATAATTCATCGTAAATCTTTAATACATTTGTCTTTAAAATAATTACAAATTGGTCAAATCTAAATCGAGGAATTCCTACGGCAACTGTGTAGTTTTCTAATAATTTCTTTCACATCATCGGAAAATGAACTTATCAAAAAATACGTATCAAGAATACCATGTCACAAGCGGTATAATATATTCGAAAAATTCTTAGCTCAGTTTTCTATAATTAATGTTACTTTTTAACTCTCAAACACTAACTTATATTTTGAATTCAAAATAAATCTTATCACCGGTAGCCATACTACAGCATTGCATGTCAAACTGCTAGACTCTAGTTCTGATTTCACTTCTATAAAGTTAAGTTGATGTTGCTAATTGTGCAAGAAAAATTTTAGAAGTGCTTCATTATATGTTATTATATGTTCTGCCTAATACAAATAAGAATTTGTGTGTTAAGTAAAGGAAATTGCATCAACTGATGGAACTTCAGAAAAGGATGGCACATGAAACCAAACATTATGCTCGTGTGTCTAGAAAAAGAGCCTCTTGGATAGGAAAGAAGACAGTCTAAACACCATTAGGGAGCAGCAAAGTTTAAAATATTGGAAAAACAGCTTCTTAAAAATTGAATTGTAATGACCTTGTACAAAAATTGATTGAATAGATTGCACGTTCCGGAAATTCGAACTTGCGTCGTCGTTCAGGAATTTCGACGGTTGGCCAAACTCCCCACAACGTCGTCACTTAAGATGAAGATTCAGGAGATAGTGATGACAGTTTGAGCTTTGTCTCGAATATGTCAATACCAGGACATGAGTAGGCCTCGCCAACCGGCTCACTGAAGAATATTGAGATGAAATTTGGAGCAAACGTAAATAAACCTTTCTCGTTTTTGCCAACGCCAATCCCGAATGCGATAGATTCTAACAATCCAGAGGCCCGACGTTGCAGTAAAACCAGTCGACACAGAAAGAGAGCTGCGTCTGTAGATGATGTCCGTGGACTAAGGAAGCATCTCACCAGTTTGCTATCCGCCCATTCTTACTGCAAGTTACACTCGGCCGTTCATGCCTTGGAGTTAGACATGCAAAGAACGATTAGTTTATAGAAAAACATGGAAAATAAATACATCAAATTGAAAAGTGAGTATAAACTTTTGGTCAAGAAGTATTAGCAAATAAAGCAGTAAAATTAGTACTTTAAGTGGAAAGTAGAAAGATACAAGAGGAGAGTAACTGAGAATGTAAAAATTGATGGAGTATAGTACTGCAATGACGAATAGTCGAATTTTGCTTTAATGACAAGTAATTAACGGACAACGAATTCCATTCATCAGAAAAGAACAAATGAATATCATAATACTAGCAACAACGATGAGAGATAAATATTAGATCGTCTACAGGTGACTGTTTTGGAACTACGAAACGACATCCAGTCCATCAACAGCCGAATTGAAGCTTTACTTCAGAGCTAGAGGATCACTGAGAGCGAAGGGAAGCTGTCGTCAGGGTCTGGCAACCTGCATTAAGAGGTGACTGTGAGTCGCCAGACACCTTCCAAGCCTTCCAAGCCCGCCGAGATTTCTGGAAAAGGTAAAATAGAATCGTAAAATGAAATTGCAATGAGACAAAGAACAGAAAGAAAAAAATTGTCTATAGATACTGTGAATGAATCTCCTCTTTCAGCAAATACAAGAGAAACAAGCTTGTAAGATGACTAAGCGTAAGATTTTTCTCGTGATTCTCATGACAGTTTGCAGCCCCGACTGAAGGTCATTAGACTGATCCCTTTCCCCAGCACTGTGCTCCCTATGGGCAGGGGAAGCGGGGTAGTCATCCGAGAGATCAACGATTCTGAAGAAGCTTCCAGCGGAAGTTCTGTAGATGAGCAAGAAAATGGCGTCATCATTCAAGAACTCGAGGCTGAACTTGAGCGCGGAAGAGCTTTGAATGAGAAGGATAGTGACTACATTGTGAGTAAAGTTAATATTCCAAGCGAAATTTAATAGGAGATCTTGTCGGAAATGTAAAATACGTCAATATTACGTGAAACTGATAACTCTCGTGGGAGTGTTCACGAAAGTGAACTAGAATAGAACGAGACTTTGAAAAATAGTGATGTAGTTATCAGCAGCGCTAACGAAATTCCTTCACATGAACGAAAGCTGGAGGATAAAACGCAAAAACTTTCGAAAATTATCAAAGAGTAGGGTTCCCTAACAGGAAACGAAATCGTCGAAGATTTTATCAACAATTTCGGATGCTCAATTCCGAGAAGTACATCAGAAAAGATGCTATATTCTCCAGGCTCTGTAAATTTTATCCAGGGACAGCAGAAGGATTTTGGCGCTCCACGTATCATTGATTTGTATAATCAGGAAAAATAATACACAAGTTCTAATAAGCAAACGAAAGAGCTTGGTGAATAGAAGGAACAAGAATTTGAATCAATTTCAAGTTTTAATGATTCCAAAGTGCATTTTGAGGATATCATGCATGTCCAACCCTAAGCTACTTACAACCGCATTGTTTAAAGTCCTAAAGACAGTCAAACTGAGATAGATTTGCTCTGCAGTAAAAAACTTAACGAAGAAGAAAACCGTAGTCAGAGAAGTGAGGAATGTTTTGACAGCAAAAGAGAAGACTAAAATTAAAACCAGGAACAAGTTTTATCAGAAATTAGTCGACTTCCACAAAAGTTAACTTCTGAAACGCTGGTAAAAGATTACGGAGGCCTGGCTGCTTGTGATGCTGAAAGCTATGCACTTGTTGAACAACAGCCAGAGATGTAGAGTAGTTCAAAGTCGTCTGGAGAAGATTGGAGTTCAGACGTTAAAGTCTAGACAACGATGCAGCAAACCCAAGAAATTGGTGAAGCTTCGTCAATACCAGAGAACATGCAATGCAGAATTGAGAAAGAAAGTTGTAAATAAGATTTACATTTTAAAAGCGAATGTATCCAGAATGATATGCAAGATCAAATGCAGGAAAAGAGCGGATCAATGTTGGCCACTCGCCTAAGGCCATAAGGAGCGAGCAATGAGCATGACTGGGTTTACTTACAATAGCAAAAGAATCACTACGATGAATCCGAAGTGCAGAGTCCTAATCATCCTCATCATAATTAACAGAGAACAAACTTAAATGATATTCTTCGGAAAAATACTTAGATTTCGGGTGCAGTTGCAAGTCATGGAACGCATTTACCAGAAGCGCTACATTTGCGCCAATTGGCAACTGCCGCCAATGCAGAAGACGATTTTTCCTGGAGCACCGTCGACTAAGTAGATTTAGACTCCTCGGATTATAAAAAAATGCCTCCTTTTAATAGTTATGACGCGATAAAAAACTAAGAAAGCGTCTCCGACGTTTCTAAATTGCAGATGACTTCGTAAAGCTAGTAAGATTTTGCACCGAGTCTTGAGAGCAACAAAAGGTTTCAAAACAACGAGTCTTCAACTTAAACGATAGCAACAGGTAGTTAATAACCATTATAGTTTGATACATAATTCCCTTAAAATTAGTCACAAAATCAAGGAAATGGTGATCATGAAATAGAGAACGTTCCAAATGACCCTGAAAACCGAGGTGAAAATTTGCAAGCTGTTCTTTAAGAGGTCAGCAGAATTGTGGAAGGCAATAATCACGTTCAGAAGAATTAACTATTAAATTTAATTTTGCTACAAGCAAAACAGGCTGGCTAATTACCATTCTTTGATATGCACCAGGGGACCAAAAATGTTAACCCCAAAGAATTGCATCCTGATTAATAATCCGAAAATGGAATCGACGGATTTGCGCAAATGAAAACATTTCACGAGTAAATCCCACCTTCGAGTTACTCTTCTCTTCACCATGAACAGAAACGTGAACCAACTTCAACTTGTGCACCTCAGCAAAAAGAGAAGTGCGATAGTTATGCTCAATGCAAGCAACAATAGAAGTACGTAAGCAACTATCAATCAGATGATCTTCACAGAAGTTCACTCATCACGCCTGGACTTGAGGAAATCCCTTCAGTTTTTTAGGAGAATAAACTAGGCAGCAATCTTGAGAAAAATATCCAGAACCGAACAAATTTTCTTTCTGGAGGTTAACTTCTAAGTTAGAATATGAACTCGACCGGTTTGATTGATGCGCGTAATTTCTCTCCATATTTTCCCAGACATTTTGGTGAACAAGTTCTAATTCAAGATGGGAACAGTTCGCTGGCGTAGGTCCACTCGCATGGCCGTAAAATCAGTCGTCAAAATGAAACACATTCCCCCTAAAAGAATTTGCATCCAACTTATACTTCATTCAGAAGCCATAATATATGCGCTGAAAAACAGCAATTGGTGTAAAATAATTTTTCAAGTTCACCTTGTTCTAATGAAACATTCGTGCGGTAGATCAAAGATGCTTGTGAAATAACATAGGAAGATAACTTTACAATCGCTCTTCAGCCAGAATTCAGTGGACAGTAAAATTAAGGTGCAGGCACGTACTCTTATTTGCCGACAGCGGAATTTTGCGGGACGCTGGAGCGAACTGAGGCTCCTGTGCAGCAACAGCAGCTTCCTGCGAGCCAGACTCTGCAACAGTAACCCCGAGGGTCCAAGTTTCACTCTGCTCCCTTCGAAGTTTCTGTCCTGGACTTAAAAAAACCTCAAGAGTAGAAGAGTGTTCAGAAAGGACTTATTAGAGGCAAATAACAAACTGTTGTACCTGAAGTTAAAGCGGCCGAATCAAAGAAAGGACTTATTAGAGGCAAATAACAAACTGTTGTACCTGAAGGTAAAGTGGTCGAATCGAAGCGAGTGTCTCTGTCTAGTCAGTATCGCTAGAAGCGAAGCTCTAAATCCCTTCAAAAGTAATTACCCTTAGCAAAAAAAATGCCGCTGAAGAGAATTTCAGGAACATAAAAATGAATTTATAACACCGAGTTTTCCTGACCAGATATTGACTGTTTCTAACTGAAGAACTGAATTACAGTTGTAAAATTGAACTGTCTACCAGTATCTTAATAGAAAGTAATATTAATGTACCTTACTAAATTATTTCCATCCTGTATGGATTTAAAATATCATAGATGCGTAAAATGTTTTAACTCATTCCAATCATCATTTTGAGTAGCTGTTTTATTCCTTGAAGATAGCTTCGAGAAATCCATTCATTAATAACTATTTTTAAACATACGTAAATCTGTCTTGTCCTAACTTTCAGAACTGCGCTGCCACAACGACAATTCTGCATCTTACATTAATAAATACTTAATAGTTTCTCCGTTATTTATTTTCCCTCTGACTTGGAAATAGGATACAATACTTGCGCGTTGTAAAATGTAAAGCATGTACAGTCTGTATTATTTATGGCACTCGCATGTTAGGAAAATAAAACAATTGATAAGAACCTTTGCGATTTTAGCACATAGTCTTGCATCAGCTCCCGTTGTGACATGAGACCGATGCTCAGTAACGAGAGAAATCAGAATGAGAAATGACAGTACTGAAGAGGGGAGGCAGGTGAAGAGAGGGCAAGGAAGGGAGAGGGCAATGGAGGACATAGATGTGCTAGGGTGGGTGAGGGCAGGCGAGAGTAATGGGGGCAGGCGAGGATGGGTGAGGGTGGGTGAGGGCAGGTGAGGGTAATGAGGCTCGAGGGACTCAAGGAGCTGAGGGACAAGACATTGATACGGCGACACGCGAGCGCTGCAACTCACCCACTCGACATAGGCCTGAGAGCAGAGGGCGGCCATGACAGTTTATTCCCATGTCTTTAATGTCACGCAAATAATGAACTCTGCTAACAATACTAACAGCAGGGCGTGTCTGTGATCATCTAATTTTCTGTCGTGCATTTGAACGACACCGTGAAAGAATAAACAACAGAGAGATACCGTAATGCAACAAATACATTATGTATTCTGGAACCACTTGTCTGATTAAACTGAGAGGGAAGCATTATTTGATTGTAAGAATATTTGAGGTTGGTTTCCTTTTTCTATACATTGAATCGGTACATACAAACAAATACATCATAGATGTCTCACTTGACCACTGATGAATTGTAATCAAACTATTGCATTTTGGGCAGGGACGTTCGTATACAAACCCCTCATGAAATATTTGCCGTATTTGTAGCATAAAAAAGTAAAAGAGAATGTTAATGTTTAATTTTTTAGTGGTGATACAGTATCAATAGTTTTCCTTCACACTTTAATAAAGAAACAGATTTCATAAACTGCGAAAAAAGTATCCGTTTCATGCTGGCATACATTCACATGCTCCACACTCATGCCATATTCATCTGTCATCCGTGACATATGAACTAACGAGTTTTCACCACGCACTAACACACTAACGAATAAAGAATATTTTACCAGTAGCACTAACGATTTTTCTGCTTCGCTGATGAATATTCAACAAGAATCATTTACGTGTTCCTCACTAACCTCGATCCAACACCTCATATTGCCAGATCGCACCTAACCACGCATCGAGTAGTACTGGTTTCTTCAGCGTCGTTATGTTGAGCGTCTTTTTCTTCGGCGGTTTTATGTTCTGTGCATTTTTCAAGAGCATCACCAGACGATCAGCGCACCCACATGGCCTTCGCAATCCAACAGATCACCAGAAGCATATGCTTCTTTGGAGCAACATCCAGCTAGGCCCTGTAAGTCCCGTAGGGCCAGGGTCTGGCGCAGCTCGCAACCATTACCACACGAGTATTGGGTTACACTCCCGTTACCGGCACTTAGCTCTCGGGGCTGCTGATTGAGTTGAGGATTGAAGAGGGGCCACCGAGCAGAATCCCAACTTCTCGCACTCTAATTCAATTGCTGCTTAATGGCGCGAAAGCGATTGTCTCTGTGTAATCATTGCTGCATCGTACGCTTCCTGCGCGTTAATAACTAATTCTGGAGGGGAAAGACAAATTCTTTCTGCTCATGAATGCATCAAAAATCCTTTTTGATTTGATTTATTAACTCATAGCTTTGAAACTTTTAAATTAAACTCCCAGTGAAGTTAGTAACTGCTCTGACAGTCGAAGGCTATATTACTTATGTTTTTAGATATTCCTGATTTTAAAATGCAAGGCATAAATTATAATTAACAAAGGAGTGCACTCCGTATTGGTTCTGCTTATGCAAACTGTTCTTATCTCGAGTCTCTCAGCTTGCAACATATGAAAGTTATACTCACATGGGAAACAAGGTTATTAGAATATAGGCTTATTTTTACAATATGAAAGGATATTACTTAATTTGTTCATAAAGGTTTTAACACTTTCTCAATTCTCTGAAACGGTTGCTGTTTTTCCGATTCCGTATTCTGGGAAACTTCGCAGTCGAAAACTTTTCGACAAATGATCAAAGTTTTCAAAGTAGGAACTACCGAATTTTTTGCCCCGAGTAATTAAAGAGGAAGCCCGGAATCATGTGCCGAATAGTGTGAATCTTTTTCAAGAAAAGAATTGTATTCCAAGGATGATTTCAAGCAGGGATCTCTGATTCAAAGCAAACTCGGTCCAGTGAAGTTGGGTGTAAGGCTGAAGATGGTGTACGGCCTAAGCCTTCTTGCCTTTGCCGGGCGCGAAGGTAATCATGGTTCATTTGTACAGATTACCCTCTAAATTGAACAGCTTAGTGATCCAACCAATGTTGGTGGAAAATTGAGTAGCAGGAGGGGCCTCAAAAACAACGAAGCCTGCTATTGGTCGGCCTTAAAGGGACGATCAATATACTCGGCGTCTCATTGGACGAAAAGCCGAGGGGAAGCCAATCAAATTCGACCTTTCTGCTTTTCCAAAGACAAGTTACAAAGCTCATTGGATGAAGAAACATTTTTTCAAGATCCTTGTTTCGGATTGGCTCGAAAGTGACAGAGGAATCAGGGTGTTATCTTATATTCACACTTCAAGGAAATAAATGGAACTTTCATACATGTTAACCAATCAACAATGCTCTGAGGTGATCATCGGGTGTACACTACACAGATCTCTGGTGCAGTGCACAATCTCAGTGCAGTGACGGTGCAACTAGTAACAGTGCAATGCTTCGTCCTCCACGATGCCAGGCATCCAAGACGACCCAAAGTCTTATCACTCCGACTCAAGTTCCATAAATCAGTGAATTCAACTGATAGTGGTCTGAAGTACAGGTGAATGAAATGATTTCTCGAATCAAATTTTGAAATACTCAGAAAAATGAATAGATTTTTTAATAGCGGAATGGTAGACACAAAGTATTTAGTCTGGGAACAATATGATGGTCATGTTCAAAGTTCATGCTTTCTGATCTAAGGAAGGTGTAACTATGTGAAAAAAGTAATATTGTTGAGAATTCATGTCATTAAATAAATTGGTACGTATAAAAACAACGAAAACTTTTCTCAAAGAAAAACACATCAATCTTTAACCCATAAGGAATATGCCATGAATGATTGCGACCAAATATTTTAAATTCTTGGCACACATTTGAAGCTGCCTTTGTATGAATAAATAAGAAATTGTGAAAAATTCAGAGAGCATCCCTTTCTTATTATTTGGACGAATTTGAAGCTGGCTTTACACATTTTAATAAGAAATTTCAATGCAAAATAATTTCAATGCGGAAGACCAGAAACTTCATGGTCCGAAAACAGCTCCTAGACTCATTGTGATTATCTCTCATAGAAGAAAGTAAAAAGACGACTGCAGTGGCAAAAGGCACTCAACGTGAGCGAGAGTTTACCGAAGGAATTCGTTCACTAAGTTCCCAAAAATGGAGAAAAATGATTGAATAAATGATGAGGGATAAATTAGCACCAACTAAATCTCTTAGATTCTCACAAGTGCAGCTAAATCTGCGACGGGTTGTTCAGGGTTCGTCTAGTAGCGTCATGTGCCCCAAGGGAGGTATGATTAGTCAGTTAATATTATCAGTGTTTTCAAGTGTAAGAATCTGGAATCCTATCTGCAGCCTCAGGAGCACTAAGTGTCCAAGATACGGTGAAGGAAAATCTCTTCAAGTTCACTGACTTAGAAGAGGCGTCATACTCATAACAGTAAAATTTTAAGATAAATTAAGCATAACTTTTGCATCAGCATTCATGTGTTGCATGAAAACACAATTTGCACGCTTGCCATCGCTAAAAGGAACTGCAAACTGAACAATACAATTGTGCAAACACCAAACCAGGTCCAGTGAACAAGTTAACCCATGAGAAAAATTTATAAAATACGTTGCACAATATTCACAGGTCATTCTTTCAATCTGTTCCTTTTAGATCAATATTCCCACCATGATTCATGTTTTAGTCACTAAAATATATGTTCTGCAGTGACTAAATTCTCTTCCTTTTAATTTGAGTTAAGTATTTCTTTGTAACTCTACATCTTGGTTGAGACCCGTCACGCAAAACGTAAAATTTGCCTTAAAATACAATATACAGTAAATACATTTACTCTTAATATCTCACGACTCCTATGGCTGCTCGCTTCGTATCTTGCTCTCATTGTTTTGGAATTTATCAGCTCCATAACAATTGCGCTAATTGAACATAATGCAATAAGATATACAATATCAGATATATCTCTTTCACTTGGCCCTAAAACTTGAATGAAGTTAGAAGGCTTAAGAAGATGCGCATACCCGGAAAACTGATTGGGGTTTCACTCGCTGACAACGTATTTTCTAGATATTATTATTATTTCATTATACCAAATTCATAATTCCAGCCCAGTGATGCTATCACAGGGCTGAATGTAGCGCTGTACTTTATGGGTACCTGCAAATCTGGGAAACTGTTATCTAAAAATTGAACACCTGTGATCCATAATTTAGGCCCACCTGTTACCCATAAATGTGGGCACTTTTAATATGTAATCTAGGCACCGTATTCTGTAATTTGGGTACCTGTAGTTCATAATTTAGTACTTGTGAGATGCAATCTAAGTACCTGCGTGATGTAATCCGTACACCGCTAGTTTCTTAAACTAGGCCTCCATAAGACGTGATCTGAATACTTGCAACTTTATTCCCATGTTGCATGTTATGTTATTACAGCGTCATCTAATTTTACTTGTAGTATTATATCTGATATTTTTGCTCAGTGTATTTTCGTTCAAAAAGGTGATTTTAATACAGGAAATAGATATCATATGATTTATGAACATTTATGCTTCCGTTTTAGGTGTTAAAAATCAGCCTGATCATTGATGGCATTGCTAATAAAGGTATATTGATCACTTTAAAAAACTTGTATAGCCTATCTAATCACAAAACTAGCAAATAAATGCAGCGACTTAAGTAAAACTGTTATTTCAAAGTGTTTCATATTATATCATCATAATTTCATGACCTCCCAACATAATTCATAACCTCATGACTACGACGGCTTGATGCTGAGCGTTGCGCAGGTGCCGACTTTAAGATGGTGGACTCCAGTGGAGGTATTGCGCCTCTGACTCCCCCTGACTCATCCCAAGACTCCGCTGCCTCACGCCGGTACGAGCTGATCAACCTGTGCATGCCTATCAAATCTGTACATGGGTATCAAGTCTATGCATGGTTATCAAATCTGTACATGGCTCTATAAGACCTATACATGGTTATCAAATCTGTACATGGCTCTTAGGCCTATACATGGTTATCAAATCTGTACATGGGTATCAAGTCTATGCATGGTTATCAAATCTGTACATGGCTCTTAGGCCTATACATGGTTATCAAATCTGTACATGGGTATCAAGTCTATGCATGGTTATCAAATCTGTACATGGGTATCAAGTCTATGCATGGTTATCAAATCTGTACATGGCTATCAGGTCTATGCATGGTTATCAAATCTGTACATGGCTATCAAGTATGTACATGACTTACAGGCCTGTACATATCTGTACAGAATATCAAGCCTAGGTATTATAAAAAATTTCAGGAACATTTTGGAACAATAGGTACGTCCTGTCTAAGTGTATTCGAAATTATATTGCAGAAATTTACAAACAAAAATTAAAGTTTGTGTAAAACTTGCAAGTCTTCGCAGTGCAGTGATATTAAATGCCTGACAACAAGGCTTTCTGGTTCACACTGATGTTAGAAGGCAGTTTTTTCAACCTTCGATGGGCTATAAAAAACACAAATTTAGATAACATAATAATTATACTATTAAAAATTCTACAGAGTCTTGCTTATTTTTCCACATAATCACCAAAAACGAATAGATCCCAATTACCCGAAGTACAGGCAATTGGTCATGGCCTCTACAATCGATGCTCCCACAAAATGTAAGTTACGAAGTGTAATCCATTTTCCGCTAACAGAAGGGCTTAGTGCTGCTGAAATCCATCTCAAAATGAGCAAAGTGTGCGGTGATAACTTTATGAGTGAGGGTAGTGTACGAGAATAGTGTAAAAATTTAAAGAAAAGAGAGCCGACGTCCGTGAAGAAGGTATTTAATTTGAGAATATTTGTGATGACTTCGCAGGTACCGGACAGCGTTCACGCGCGAGCAAGTGGGTCGCCTGGAGTCCGAGTTCCAGCGAGAAAACTACGTGTCCCGCCCTCGAAGGGGGCATCTTGCTGCCGTCCTGGGCCTTCCAGAGGCTACCATCAAGGTCTGTGTTCAGTTTTAACCATCCTACTGCTTACGTCTAATCTACCATAGTTAATTTCAATATGAAGCCCTGAACTGACCATCTTGAACCATCACAAAGGTCTGGGCTGCCATCTTGGACCATCATGAAGGTCTGGGCTGCCATCTTGGACCATCATGAAGGTCTGGGCTGCCATCTTGGACCATCATGAAGGTCTGGGCTGCCATTTTGAACCATCATGAAGGTCTGGGCTGCCATCTTGGACCATGATGAAAGTAATGGTTGATCACTCTGAATCCGTAATTGAAGCTTGTTTTACCCGTTCGTAAACAATCATGAAAGTTTAATTTTTCTATTCTATATCACTGTAAAATTCTATAACGACAATCTTTACATATTCATCAAGGTACGTGTGTGAGTGATGTAGACAATAGGCACGGTCTGAAATAGTCACTAGTATGTAGGTCAGAAGGAAAATCTGAGTTAACGCATTCACGCTTGACACTCAGATGTCATTACGGAATGAGTCCACAATTGAAGTCAGTGAGACAGACAGGTCTCAAAGACAATGTTGTTTCGTCAGGACTGTAGTTATGAAGATAAGCACAAATTACTTTCTTCATTGATTTGTCTTGACTTCCTCATCAATCTTACAACGTAGTAATATCTGCATTTCAAGAAAACAATAGAAATCGTCATAAGGGCAGTGCAAAGGAACTCTAGAATCTAAGGGCAATGAGAGTAACAAAAAATTGGAAAGTTGGTAATGAACGTGACCAAGCTGTGATGTGCTAACAATGGGCTAACTATTTCACAACATCGTCATTTTTTACTCGAGAGTTTGAAAGAAAAGTATGAACTGTACATGTGCTGTACATGCATTTCATGTACTGCATTACTGTACATGCACAGTACAGTATAAGGAGTACACTCCTGTTGCTCCATGGCTGCTCAATAGTCAGAAAACTGAAGGTCCAACTAATTACAAACATCATCTTCAATAACAATCAACTTCAGATAATGTGGATAAAATGTTGCGAAGATTTTTAAAATCATACATTTATATATATATATATATATATATATATATATATATATATGTGAAATATCACATGGAAGGAAGAATTTTCCATGTTCTGGGCCATCACGATCCAAATATTGTACCTTAGGGCAAGAATTGCAGGTAAGAGAGGTTGTACGCTTCCATTTACTTCAAAATGCAGCATTGAAGTTTCAATTTTCTAATTAGTTTGATATATTTTCATAGTAATTTTTTAAAACTACACATAGGACAGTGAAACATTTAATATTCTGTAGAGAAAAATGGGAATACAGCTTAAAAATATTCTATCCTTTTTACTATACTAAGTAGCTGAGGTTTGTTTTACTTCATAGTTAAGGGCTTGAAACGCAGTTTGATTTTGTCAGAACGAGTTGCAAGAAATATTTCTAATGTGAAACCAATGCATGTTACAATGTGATCTAAATGTGCTAATTATTTCGATAAACTCCTGACATTACTATTGGGCTCTTTTAAATGAATTTACGTTTTGATGTAGATTATGAAAAACCAAGAGACTGACTATCGCCATTAGAAGACTTTTCCCATCTTCTATTTGATTTTGGATGCAACCTGTACGGCTTACCTTATTCCTTTTAATTTCATGTTTATCGATCAGGATGCTTTTTCAATAAAGGAGTTCGGTAGAAGAAGCGTCTCAATTCTTTATCTTCTGGGTTTCATTTTGTGATACAAAGACAGACTTACGAGCTCCCACAACCTGGTACTCAAGGATAATTTACTCAGCTTGCACAAAGAACCGAACTCTCGCTTGTAATAGAATCAGTTAGCCAGAAAGCCTTTTCTGTAATTCTGTTCCCAATAGGGTGGTCTATTGAAATTCTTATTTAAGGATGTTATCTCATCTACTCTTGAGTGTACAGTACTTCAGCTGTGACTGGGAGAAGAAATTTAACCCTAATTATTAAGTAAACATTTCTTTGTTCTCTAATCACCTAGTGAGCAGATATTCACGTTATGTTACAGGTTTGGTTCCAGAATCGCCGCATGAAAGACAAACGCCAAAGGATGGCTCTCACTTGGCCCTACCTTGACTCTTCAGTGCTTGCACCTTTCCTGCAACCACCGCCCTCTGCTGTGGGTTCTGGAGTACCGATATGCCCAACCGCCATCTACCCCCTGATGCCCTCCACTCTTGCCCTCAACACTCTGCCTCCAGTCTCTCACCTCAATCCTTATCCTCATCCTCAAATGACTCTCCCTCCTAATTTCTCAACCCGAAAACACACAGATAGTTGCCCCCAGATGGCGGACTTGCCGACACAATATACCGCAAGTAGCCAAAATATTCCTTGCCAGCCTGTGTCTACCTCATCCACGCACTGGAATTCCTTCGTAAAGGTTCCAGACAACATAGACAGTACCATTCCGATAGCTACGCATGGAGAGTTAAAAATTAGCAATTCAGACAGAGTAAGGAACGTCGGAGAACCACCATCGATGAACTGCAGCAATTTTCAATCCATATCACCAACTACAGAAGTGGGAGCACACACCCTTCTTGAACAGATCAAGTCTAGCCGAGAGACCGTTCAAAGCTCCGGAAACAGCTCTAATACTTTAGAAAATTTGAATACTTTCCAAAATACATCAAGGTCAACTCCTCTGGACGTCCAAAGTTTGAATTATAGGAACGATATCCTGTTATCCCGAAGAATCGGCCCGCGGATGCGGTTGGCACCATTTTGCGTAACGTGTATCAACCCCAACATTGGATGCCCCTCTCAGTGCCCTGTAGTTTTGCCTCTCTCGATCAATCCTCTTCGACAGCCACTCAGCACAACGGCCAGAGCCACATTTGAGAACCCCCATGCTCAACCTTCATTTGATTGGTCATTCAATAGTCCTCTCATACAAATACACAATCATCGACATCTCGACGTGGCATCCAGTTCTTATACCCCCAACACGTGTTCCTCAGATGCTCGTGTTAATCTTGCCGCTGTCGTTCCCCAGAAACCTCAAGATCGTATTTGTAGTGACAGTAACAGTACTGTAGGAGACCATTTCTTCCCACCATATATAGAAACAAATACCATTATTAAAGCTTCTGAAGATATTTCTAAAGCTCCTAATCGTTCTTCAGAGTCTCCAATCATCGTTGTGGATCAAGAAGAACCTGAATCGTCTGTGTGCGAATGAAACTGTTGGAAAACTGATACGTTCTTGTAATGTGAAGTATCACAAAGCCCAGCCTGATTAAGAATAGAAATCTACTCTGTACAGGAGTAATTCAATTTTTTTAATTCTTTGATTAATGGCTAGTTTGAAGTGTATAGTAATTTTGATGCGCGGTGTGAAAGTATGCTATGTTTGTCGTGCCAGTGACTTAACGTTATTTCTAAACAAATGTAGCATGCTAGGAAAAAATTGTTTATCTCAATAACACTTATTTTTGAGAATGATCATTTTTTACATTTATTAACATTGAATGAATTCTCGAGGCATAGAATTCTTTACCGTTCGTACATGCGTGAACATATTGAAGTTACTTTATAATCAGAACAAAAGAATCAACGCCATAACAGTTTATATGAAAATATATAACTAATAACAATGGAACTTCAAATGGACATTTCGACCTCTGCACATCTGTGTGAACCAAATATTTCACGGTTGGTAATTGCTTGTATTTGTTTCATAGGTACTCTATACAAAGCAATCATTCTTCTGTATTTCTTTTTTCCATGTCCGAGGCCACTGAACTTCATTCGTTTTTATGGCATGATTCTTTAAAACGCTATCGTCTCTCACAACAAGCACAGAAAGACAAACAATTATTCCTGTTTTAAATGTCACTGATTTAAAACAAAGCCGACAATTTTTAAGGATTGGAAGTAAGCCAAAAAGATTTGCTTTGGTTTAGAGCAGGGGTTCCCAACCTGTCTCCTATTTTGTACCCCTTCAGTATTTCGACAGATGACCTTTGAATTTTTATGACAGAAATGTAAGTAGAAAAATAAAATTTCGCTGAATTTTTAATAGAGCTTTTAGGTTTTAGAAACTATAGCTTACATTAAATGTACCCCTTTAGATGAGCAAATGTACTCCCTGGTTTGTAGGGTCAAACTTTGGCCTGGCCAAGGCCCTAGGGGTTTGCCTTGACCTGCGCTCGCTTGACAACCAAACGAAGGCTGTCAAGGCGATCATGGGAGTCAAAACTTATTAAGTTAAGCTAGAGATTGAAGAATGGATGCGTTGCAGAAGGAAATGTCACAAATAAACGATAATATGTTTAAAATATTATTCTCCATACAGTATGTTGATAGAAGAAAATTCTGCAGTAAAGTAGCAGATAACTGCTCAATGTTCTTCCTGATTATATCGCTAATAATTCAACCTATAAATTTGTTTTTAAGACTTTCAGAAACGTTTGAAGTTTCCCATCCATTTAAACCTCACGAGGTGCATGTCCATCTTCGCCTAATTTTCTTTAGTTTTATTTCATTCCAATGAAAAGTTCCGCTGGTACCTTTTGCTCTGGGTTAGAAAATCCATTGTCAAGTGATCCATTAATAGATGCTGCTCAGCCCCAACCCTAGTCATGAAAGGAGAAATGTAAATCATTTTTAAAATTTCAAGTTGATACTCCTCACCAAATTTTATGCATCTACTATCCTATAAGATTTTATGTTCCATAAAAACTCGTCATTTTGAAATATTTTTACTTTCTTATTTGCGTGTTATAGTAATTTAAAAACAATGTTTACCACGTTCAATGAAATTAAAAAACTATCTTATCGACTCTGAAATTCATTCAAATTTCAATAATTGGCGGAATAATTTCAATAATTGGCAATTTCACACGAGCCTGTGAGAAAAACTGAACAGAAATTATTAAAATCGAGCATATTTTGCGGTGCAGCAGCCAAATGATCCTAAGTAGCGAAAGAAATGTCACGGACGCCGTTGAGACTCGTGCTGTGAGCGTTGTAGGTACCACGTCTCGGAGCCCTAAATGAAGTCATTGTTGGAAAGCCTAGAATGCTCGATAAAACCAACTTAGCAAAGTTCACACAAGCCGCCGTCCTCCTCTCCAGCTATCTGACCTAGACGAAGGCAGGTGCAACTTCTCGGAACAATGCAAGGTGTCTCTAGATTTATATACGTCCCCACACGTATTTCTTTTTTCTGAACGCGCATGGGAAAGTCGGGTTGGGAAACCACGGATGAAAACAAGCCTCAATTTGACTGGCCTCCATTTGTACTTTAAAGTACTTCCTGTAACTCGTGTACTGACTTCCCCATCCGTGTTAGATTTTTGGTCTTAGTTTCATAAATAATTTGAATTGCCTATTGGAGTTGCAAGTTTCTTACTGTTGCTGTTTCCTCATATACTGGTATAAATATATGCAGTAATGAATGAAACAGAAATTTATAACATTACTACTGGGTACGATAATTACTTAATTATTGCTCGTACGCAAATATACCTCCCTCATTCTCTACATATACCGCTTTATTTCTTTCATTCTATGTATCGTAGTTTAGTTGGTGAGCGAAAAAATATATATACATCAATATTACATAAATCTAGTCGCTGGCATATTGTATGCTTTCTTACACATTCTATCAAATACATATTGCGCACTGCAAGTTGTTTTGAATGCTACTCAATGATGACGTCATGTGTCAAAGTCTGCGCTACTATTTTAGGGCTAAGTCTTTCAGATGTCAGTTTCCCTGCAGTCAGTTTTTAGGAAGCATGAATAACGAAATTTTGATGACTTTCATCCCATGATGAATCATTGGGATGAGTCTTCTATTACCCTTGAGATGTGTCTTCTATTAGCCTTGAAGAAGATTCTAACATGTATTAAAGTTGAAATGCTACGATCTGATTATTGTATCCTACTTTTTCCTTCATGAACCAACGTCTGATGATTAGGATTTCCTAAACGTTATCATACTTGTTTAATTTTTGTGCATGTCGCTTGTATCACTCATTTTTATTGCTCTCTTTCTGATATGGGCAAGCTCCTTCAAGATCTGAAAAAGTCATGTTAAAACGAAGAAAAATTTGTTTATCACGAGTTCACCTTGCCATAGAAACATGAAAATTTGTTTTTGAAGACCAAATTCAGTAATAATCCCTGGTATGATATTTTGGAGTACACATCCAACTACATACGTATAGAAAAACATACTTATGTCATTATGACCTAAAATTTAATTTTCTTACATTCCTGAACTCGTGAGACAAATGTAAGAAAGTTAACGAAAATTGTAATGTAAATATTAGAAAATTGGGTGTTAGGTTATACAAGCAAATGTATATTTTTCTGTTCATATTTATGTAGATAGATATATATTTTTAAGTTGTCTTCATGTTTGTCTTTTGTTTTGAATTTCGCTACATATGTTTGTATTATTGAAGAAAAGACATCAGTTTCTCGTCGGCGTTGATCCCAGTTCCTTAAAGTAAGAAAAATCGATACGAGCAGCAGCGTGTCTAGTAGACGCTCTAATTACCACGTCGTCATCTCCCATCTAGTCTTCCAGTGTTCGTTTAATGCATGACTAACCCAACTCCAGCCTTCCAGTGTTCTTTTAATGCCTGACTAACCCAACTCCAGCCTTCCAGTGTTCTTTTAATGCCTGACTAACTCAACTCCAGCCTTCCAGTGTTCCTTCAATGCCTGACTAATGCACGTTTGAAATTTTCATGGATTTCTGCAGAAAAAAAACATAATCAAAGAAAGTCAGCATTAGCTCAACAGCAAAGTGGAAAAGGGTTACTGCTTTTAGTGGTCGAATTCAGACTGCAAAACGTGTCTGAATCTGCAGAGTTTGTTCCGTGAGTATCTCCAATACCATATCATTGAAAAATTCGTTGATCATCTTTGAAAATGTGTAAATAATTCTGTCTTCTGAAATTTTTGTGATTCGGCTCAGTTACAAGAGCGTTGTTGCAGTCTTTCAGGTAATACATAGAAATTCTTTGGAATCATCCAAATTATACCCTGATATGCCGTTGTATTTAGTGTCTACTGTCGATGCCGGGCATCTGGTGATCATCCTTCAGTGTAGTGATAACAGTGCTCTTGTTTCTAAGGAATTATAACACTGTATTTTAGAACCGAACGTGCTTAAAAAGCAGCGTTTCACATAAATAGCACTCCTGCCTGAATTGTGCACGCGAGACTACGCTTTAAATATACAATGTTGTACGTAAGAGGTATGAAAAAGTTTGCAGTGGAGACTGTCGAGGTAGGGAAATAATAGGTTTTGACTTAACTATTTATAAAATCCATATACTAGGTAAAACTTGACTGGTTGTTTTCACTTCTCTTATTTTGTGTTGTGTGCTATTAAAGACTGACTCAATCTGTATGATTTTTTGTATATAATTAAGTGCTGAATGAGTCTGTATCATTAGTCTGCGTGAATCTCAACAATCTCCTCAACCTCCACACATTAAAATGTGCCTCCTATGATGCACTTTACCTGAGTCTGTCCTCGTCAACATCAAGTAAGAATTGATGTCACCGATCAAAAGCACTCAATTTATATTATAGGTATTTCATTGATGCACATGTCATCAAAACTTTACATAGTAATCACGTAAAATAAATGAGCTTGAGCAAGTTCTGAATATTTTCCAATACAAACTGATATTGATATACGAGTACATCTGTAGGTGAAAATTATGAAACATTATGAATGTATTGCACTGATACAACACATAAACCAATTATACACATTACCTATCTAATTTTGTCATGATAATGATGTAGAGAACTTTGCAAAACAGGAAATAATGTAAGATGCTAACAACTATTCCGTGTTCACGCTCCAGCCGAGCGCACTGGAATCCAGGATACAGGCCTGGAACACGGCTATAAAACCGCTGCCATTCACGGTTCCCCACCAGTGTTCTGCGTTGTCACATAGTTGCAAGACATGGCATTTCCTAGTGTGCTCACAGTAAGTCTTGAAAATTCTATTTCTTGCATACAGAGAAGTACTTCACGTTGTACGTGTTTCTGGAATAAACTGGTGTGACTGAAGTACAGACGTCTATAGTACAGCGCAGCGATCATACGTACAAGTATTATTCGGAATTGTCCGTGCAAACTTTCCTTGTAAATCCAATCCAATGTCTTTGGTATTGTTCCACAATGAAAGTTTTCTTTTATTAATTCGATTGACTTTAAAGCGAAGTTTGAATTTAACCAATTTAAAAGCCTTTATTAATTTTTTTGAGGCCTCGATGCCGAAACATAAACACAAAAATGACATATACAATATACGCTCCTTTTTCATTCGAGTTAACATAACAAGTTATAATCAAATATACACTGTAAAATGTATGATAAAATTCATACATTCACGAGTTAGGTGTTCAAAACCAGATAAGCAAAAAAACTCGTTTTTTTATTTCTGCTCAGGAATATCACATAAGCTTTTCAAAGGATACGCCTGAATACACTGACGTATATGAGTATTTTCCAAAGGCTTGCAATTCATTAAATTTTAGGTGATTAAAAAACAATGCAAATTTGCTGAAATTAGGCTGTTCAGTATTCATTTGCTAAATGTTGACATAATTCAACACGATTGATCTGCTATACATTGTAGGCTTTTCTCTCTTACACTATAACACTGATACTGAAGCCCTGCATATAAAAATTTAATCTGTATCAGAATTTTCAAATTTCCGTCTGTAAGTGTTTTTTATAAACACCCTCGATACACACAATATGTAGACATGGTAGATAATTGTGCAAAGAACTGTGAGTAGATTTGCAAGGCGAGAATAGTGCTAGTGCAAGTTTCTGGTAGAAGCAGCAATCTGGTATTCCAAACATAAGTTCAGTCAGTTTTTTCTATCAATGAAATAAACAGAGAATATTTTGTCCAATGAAATATATGAAACATTAATGGAATATTCATTATTATGATTCTAGACCATTTGGGTGTACCATTGCAGAAAATACTTTACTGTTGCGTTTTCCTTTCGTTTTGCGATAAATTTATGCTTAACACGCAGGCTCATTGGAACACGCAATACGTTTAAAAGTTAATTGCAATCATTTGGCTCATTTTATAACTTTTACGCACCAATTCAAAATAGAATTTCAAGGTTACTGGTGGGAAGCGACTGCGGAGATGGAGATTTCAACTAACAGGACCATTTCCATTGTTCTAGCTTCAAGGATAAAAAAATCGATTGTGTAGTGCCGAGTTTTTGTGCTTCAGTGACGATGTGACGAGGTGAAATGTATGTGATTATGTGGTGCTGAGTTTATGTGAGCCTCAGTGACGATGTGACGAGGTAAAATGTATGTGATTGTGTGGTGCTGAGTTTATGTGAGCCTCAGTCACGATGTGACGTAGTGACATGTATGTGATTATGTGGTGCTGAGTTTATGTGTCCCTCAGTGACGATGTGACGTAGAGACATGTATGTGATGTCACAGTAGCTCGCTGGCCTCACAACACGAGTCCTCCTACGTGTATGGAGAAGGTATGAGCGTAGCAACTCGGTATGGTTGAGCCCGACATGCACACACGAAGAGGTATATTTCCATATGTAAAGTTGAAATGACTTTCCTATAGGGCGCGTGAAATTTTGAGTGTAGAGATAATTTTGCTAAGCTGCTGGTATTTAAAATTTAATTGAAAAAGTAATTATTTATTCATTTCGAAAAAAGATAACTCGGAAATTATAAATATGTATGGAAGATGATCGTCACCGATATTAGAACTGCCAACGGGATGTTATCTAAATAACACAAAAATTGACATAAACTACATGTTATCTAAATAGGACAAAAATTAACATAAACTGGATATTATTTGAATAGTACAAAAATTATCAAATGAAAATAACTGGTAACACTTTACAGTGAGGCGAGTCACAGTAGGCGATACTCTACATAGTCGCGGACTCAACACAATGTCTTTGCCACTCGTGAAAATATTTCTCTGATAGATTGTTCTCGTAATCAAATGAACTGAAGAAGAAATACCAAGGCGAATTCCTTCTCGTTACTCCCTGTTGATTTGGACTAGTTGCATGATTGAGTTGCACACAGTAAAACAAAGTTGAGCAAGGTGGCGCCTCTGCCTAGGTATTGTTCTGAAGCTTAATTCTCTCGCGCCTCTCATGCTGCGGCAAAGACGAACTACAAAATCCACTTCGTACTGTGTGGTATTCTTTTAAACATCACGAACTCTAAACAGGAGTCACTAGTCGTGCGAATATCAAATAAATATTCAAATTCGGTTTTATGTTAACCGTTGTACTGCACGAATGCACAGCAGGAGCAAAATTGAATTTTCCCACGGGAAAAAATGCAAGTAGTTCACTAGTGCTGTCCACCCTTCATATAGTAAACTACTGGATCGTAATCGCCTCTGTCAGCGCTGTGTTAGCGACAGCACGGGAGTGGACTACTTGCATTTTTTCCCGTGGAAAATATATTATATTTACCACGGGAAAAAATGCAAGTAGTCCACTAGTGCTGTCCACCCTTCAATTGAGCTGTAGTGGGCCTGAGTGTGGTCGGAAAGAAGTTCTTGATCGAGAACACGCTGCAGCTGCGGACAGGACGTAAAGAATGTGAATAATAAAACCAGAATTATGCAGCTGCCTTGAGTCTCATAGCCTGAATGCATGGATTAAAGTGAATGCATGGGTCGAGGTACACTTTCAAAAAATGCCATTTCTTTCATGAATTGGCGGAAAGCTTTCACCAGCTTGGTCGACTGGTGAGCGAATCTGCTTGCGAGCGGAAAGACCTGGGTTCGAATCCCGCTGCCGACATGGTTGACGCGGCTAGAAATACGGCATGGGACTTGGGTAAAACAATCGAATAATTATCGAAGTAATTATCCGACCCAAGAATGGGCCAGAAGGTTCGTTCCTATAGCCTCATTCTATTCTATTCTATTCTATTCTATTCTATCTGTTCACACAATAGTTAAAAGTTTTCATCCACCAATCTATCTATACACACAATAGTTAAAAATTATCAAAACCGTTTCATATCAACGTCGTTGAAAATTCATTTCAATACATCTCAGTCTTATCACGTGTGTTGAGTTTATCAGAAACAAGCGAATCAAGCTGCTGATTGACACAAGTACCCAGGCTTAGGGATTATGATTTGGTGTCACAAATATAAGTAATGTTATTTTTTATAGTTTATGGTCTCTAAGCCGTAAAACGTGAAATGCAGCGTCTGTGGATTTAGCACGGATTAGTATTTATGTATCATTGCGGAATAAAACACAACTTGTACGAGAACATTTTAATGTAGCACTTAATGTAAGAAGATGATGGATATCCGCTCAAGAATATCAGTTTCCTCAAATCTAAATCAACTATTCGAGTTTCAAGTAATTTAAGGTAAAAACTAAATAACTATTCAACCAAACTTAAAATAATACTAAGTTACTATATTGTATGTCCTTTATATTCGTGCCTGACTGGAAAATATTGCGAAACTTAAACTCACTTCTAATGGAAATTCCTCGTTACCTGACGAGTTTGACAAAAGTCACGACGTTTGAAAGTCTGAGCCTTAAGCTTCGTTGATGATTTTTTTCACATAATTTGTGATCCAATCAAGTGGCATTCAACTTGTTGTCCTGTGTTGAGATCTAACGCAAGGTGTCTTAAGAAACATAAGTTATTTTTCCATTGAGCATAAGTCGAAAAATTGGGGTAAACTTTGACTACACTCTTTTTTTATGAATTCTCCTAATACCTATGTTCGCTTTTGTATGTCTGAAGTACCTTATCCAATAAAATAGTTTATAACCTTTATTCGGTTCTCAATGCTACAAATGTAGCTTAGAAGTCATCCAAAACGATAGCGCGAGTTCAGCCGCTGACGCAAGAGCTCAAGATTTTAACAAATGTCACTACAGGTCGTCTGTTCCTGCCTACCTCAACTGTTCTCACATGACCCGCCACGCAACTGACTCATCGACCGGATGCTCGTGCTTGCTGCGAGTTGAGATCTATTCTGGTAGCAGAACAGACGCAGATCAAATAATTTTTTAACATCGTACGTACGATCAAAATTGCACCATCCTCACAAGCTAAGAGTGAGAGCCATAAATCGAACTCGATCTAATCCTTTGAATATTCAACAAGGTTCGTCCTTGGATCGGGCAGGCGATCGGTTCATTGTTATACATACATCTAAATTATATTATCTTTAGCATGCAAAGCATCAGCATCTCAGCAAGAAGAACGAATGGGAATACTACTCATAATTTTACGTTACAATACTTAACGAGAGTTAGACGTTTACTGATCGTAACGTCGCACACTTGACAGAACAACGAAGCAGGGCCTGACGTAAAAACGAGACCTATGACGTAAAAAAATAGAAGGGTTTTCCTTTAAGATTAAGTTGAAATTTACTGACAAAAAAGAAGAATGTACACTTGTGCTTATTCATGAGTTTATACAGAGTAACTCATTTAAATGACGAATCATCATTTAATCATCATTATTTTCCAGGTGCTAGCGGTGGTGGCGAGTGCGTCTGCGGCGCAGCACAGTCACCTGCAGGCAAGTAGCACTCAAGTAGCACTTAAGTATCACTCAAGTAGCACTCAAGTAGCACTCAAGTAGCACTCAAGTAGCACTCAAGTGGCACTCAAGTGGCACTCAAGTAGCACTCAAGTAGCACTCAAGTGGCACTCAAGTAGCACTCAAGTAGCACTCAAGTAGCACACAAGTGGCACTCACTGCATATACATAGCACTCATTGTATATGTACAAAGCTACTTTAAGTTTTTTCCTTCACAGGCAGCCAAGTGAAGTCGTCATGAGCAGCTTCACGTTTATTGGAGCAAATACAAAGGAATGTGACGCCAGTTACACAAGGCAATCATTGCGTAGAACATGAGACGAATTCTTTGAAGAACATGACGCGATGAATAGTCTAACTTACAATAGATGAATACTTGAGTGCACGAGCTTAGGACTTGAACTTAAATCAAAGAAGGGCCCTATGAAGGGGCAGGAGGAAGGCCACGTGGAGGGGCAGGAGGAGGGCCACGTGGAGGGGCAGGAGAAGAGCCCTGTGAAGGGGCAGGAGGAGGGCCACGTGGAGGGGCAGGAGGAGGGCCACGAGGAGGGGCAGGAGGAGGGCCACGTGGAGGGGCAGGAGAAGGGCATGAGAAGTGTCAGGTGGATAAAACGATGTCCATGCGATGAGCTGCTGGCTATTGTGGTGCAATCCATAACTGTGAAGGTCCCATTAAAAAAGCATGTAAGCCAAGGCCCATGTTCCTCAGGCGCTTAAATTGCATGAGGTTACTTGGTTGACTGAAACTAGAACTCTTGTCTTTAAAATTGAATTCAAATAGTAAAAAGGCATGAATTAGCTTCGTCTGAGCATTTGAAATGATTCATCAGTTCTGAAACCATTCGATTTCCAGCACTGATCTTAAACTTTTTATCACATCAAATTAACATGAATCAATTATTATAAACGTTAATTGCTTTTATCGACAAGTTTAATGAAGCTGAATAATTTCTTAAATCAACCTACCGTAAAAACCTTCTGCTGTCCACACAAGTCAATGGAATATGTCATGTGTGTAGCCATCAGTTCTCTCAAGGCATCAACCACTTTAGTCCTTCTGACCTACCTAAGGACATCATAGTTTGCGATTTAATTGATAATGTGTGTATTGGGAACTAAGTTCAAACATTGTTTCTCAAAGTGGGAAATAAGTGAAACTCCTTTTTTCCGTCCTGATCCGGCATGTTCGTTGTGAGAGTCATCGGAGATACACGTCATGATGCTAGAATTTTATCAAAAAACGTTTTAATTATTGCGGTATCAATCGAGGCGTTCTTTGTACGTCACGTTGAATTCACGTTAAAATGCTGCTATTCCGTCAAGAACGTTTTCAACAAGCTAGTTAGAATTACATGACGTTTATAATGAAATTTGGTAGTCATGTGTACACACATCTATCCACCCATCCATACATACATACATACACACGTTTTCTAGTGGTTCTACGTTACATGCGACGTTCTATAGGTGATGTGAACACCATATAGCAGAACACCAATTAGTCAAAGCCCATCCCTCTAAAATGAACTTTTTCAATACCACATGAAACGTACTCACGCATATGCATCGCTTCAAATAACTTCATCATGTTAAAACCATATATTCTCTCCAAAAATTTCAAATTTACCCATCAGAATCCCGTAGCCACGCATATGTAATAATACCGCGTGCCTGTCACACTACACTCAACATTAACCCTTTAGCGACCAAGTGGACTATTCGGTCGCCTTTCACGGTCTTTGGGAGAATTATTCTAATAATTAAACAGTGAGCAATATGAGGTTGCTACTAGGTTTGAACGCGGCGGCATGTTACAGCGTCGTTCTTTTGGCTGCCTGGCTCTCAGCGTGCTTCATTGCATCAGTGTACAGACGGTCTTTGTGAGCTTAAGTGTAGAAACTAGAAAAACAAATTGGTCGCTAAAGGGTTAAGAAAAGTCTCATACATTTCATTGGCATATCATTTAACGATTTATTCTGAAGCTTGACACTTGCTGTGACAGAGTCTACAGGAGCCTCACCTGCCGCGAGACCACAACGTCATCGCCGCCACTCAAAAATTCCTGCAGCAGTTTGCCACCCTGCAGGCTAAAGCTGCAGCAGCTCCTGACGTCAGTGTACACAAGGTGAACTAAATTCCCCATGTGTCAGATCTTAAAACTCTTTCCCCATGTATCAGACCTTAAAACTCTTTCCTCATGTGTCAGACCTTAAAGCTCTTTCCCCATGTGTCAGACCTTGAAGCTCTTTCCCCGTGTGTCAGACCTTAACACGTTAACCGCCACATGTACCACCGGTGGTACATTTGAGGATTTCACTTACCGCCGCATGTACCACCGGTGGTACATTTCCAAATTTTTAATAATTATTTTCAAAAATTAACTTAAAATATTTACGGAAGGTTAAATGATAAAGTCGTAAAATGGTAAAGTCGTGGCGGTAGTGACAAATCTCTGATATCAGGCATGGCGGTTAACGTGTTAAAGCTCTTTTCCCGTGTGTCAGATCTTAAAACTCTTTCCCCATGTGTCAGACCTTAAAACTCTTTCCCCATGTGTCAGACCTTAAAACTCTTTCCCATGTGTCAGACCTTAAAACTCTTTCCCCATGTGTCAGACCTTAAAGCTCTTTCCCCATGTGTCAGACCTTAAAACTCTTCCCCATGTGTAAGACCTTAAAACTCTTTCCCCATGTGTCAGACCTTAAAACTCTTTCCTCATGTGTCAGACCTTAAAACTCTTTCCCATGTGTCAGACCTTAAAACTCTTTCCCCATGTGTCAGACCTTAAAACTCTTTCCCCATGTGTTAGACCTTAAAACTCTTTCCCCATGTGTCAGACCTTAAAACTCTTTCCCCATGTGTCAGACCTTAAAACTTTTTCCCCATGTGTCAGATCTTAAAGCTCTTTCCCCATGTGTCAGACCTTAAAACTCTTTCCCCATGTGTCAGACCTTAAAGCTCTTTCCCCATGTGTCAGACCTTAAAGCTCTTTCCCCATGTGTCAGACTTTAAAGCTCTTTCCCCATGTGTCAGACCTTAAAACTTTTCCCCATGTGTCAGACTTTAAAGATCTTTCTCCATGTGTTGAAAGCTACAAGCTATTCAAATAAATTACAAATTATGGTATGTTATGCATGAAACGTACAGGTTTTGAAATCTGCGTTGAAAATAATATTCATTGATATACCAGGGCCACAAAAAATGATTATGGTGGTACACCAGTGATACAAAGCATGGCAGTTGTGATACACCAGGGATACAAAGCATGGATGTGATACACTAGGGGTACAAAACATAGATGTGATACACCAGGGATACACCAGGGGTACAAAGCATGGCAGTTGTGATACACCAGGGGTACAAAGCATAAATGTAATACACCAAAGATACACTAGGGGTACAAAGCATGGATGTGGTCATACAACAGAGAAATAAAGTATAGCTGGTCAAAAGTTACGACTGCAATTGGACAAAATCTCTCGTTATGGATCGATGCAAGAGCTTCTCGTGCTTTGCATGATGTCTAGTTCTCAAAGAATCATGGAAGTTGTAGATATGAATCTTCGCGTAATTTAGTTATGTACCTACAACAATAGGCTAAACTTTAATTCCACCATGCATAAGTTCATTGATGTAATATTTATTTGATTCAATGTATTTACACTTGGTCTTAATTATGTGCCCTCTGTGTAGTCTTAATTATGTGTCCTCTGTGTAAAGAAAATACGCATTTTCCATTGTAAGAAGAGTTCGAAAGGTAAAAGACTCATCCAAGAATCTTCGAAGAGCAATGTCAGTCGCAAGCCAGAAAAACAACAAGTACCTTGTAATGTGCTGCAAAATCTTGATTATATATTTAATATCAAAACGATATTTTCCTTCATTTTTTCACAGAAAGTTCCAGTGAACTCAGCGAACTCAGGCACAAAAGCTCCCCAGATAATAACCGGCATTTTACCTGAAGAACCAATCAATACCGCTATACGGCAACTGCACAAGCAACTTAAGCCAGGCAACAAGAATATAAACCTCTCGCAATCCAATGACCCTCATAGGTCTGCTAGCCAGCGACCTCAACAACACTTCCAGCAACCTCAACATCAGTTCCAAAAACCTAAACAACAACAGTTTCATCACCCACAGCAACTCAATCAACAACAGCAACAGCAGCAACGGCAACATCAAAATCCACCAAATAATCATTTTCAGATGCAGCTGTTCCACCACCCACAACAGCTGCAGCAGCGTCAGAGCCATCAGCAGCCCCAACAACAACAACAACAGCCACAACAAAAACAGCCACAACAACAGTTTAA
Organism: Trinorchestia longiramus; assembly: GCA_006783055.1. Lineage (NCBI taxonomy): Eukaryota > Metazoa > Arthropoda > Malacostraca > Amphipoda > Talitridae > Trinorchestia > Trinorchestia longiramus. The sequence continues at coordinate 73,159 of VCRD01000420.1, read as the reverse complement.
CACTCATAATTTCACACCAGTCCGCAACCAGTTCGGTCACGTAATCAACCCAAACAGATACCCAGGGCCTCTGGCTGACGACCTTCCAGCTGCAGTAGGAGGTCCTCTCCAGCAAGTGGGCCCTACAGCAGCTGTTCATGAGGCCCAGCAACGCTTGGCCCAGGCCCACATGGCAATATTGGCCCACCACGCTACACTGCCTCAAACGCCGCCTCCTGAGAAACAAAAGAAAGCGTAGAACTCAGAATTTCACTCATAACAACATGAAGGCATTCAAGGCTTCCTTGTAATCGCGTATTTTCCAGTAAAATCTCAGGTTGCGTCCAACATTAATTATTTTCTATTTATTATATATATGCTGCAGATCCATTTTTCTATTCATTAAACCTATCGTGACCATGAATAGTAAACCGTTGAGAACTATCATCAAAAAGCAGATATAAAAATCTACATTACGTTAATTCAAATTAAAAAAATTAGTAGCGCATGTAACTTTTTTGTTTTGAACCGGAGCTTTACCCATCAAAAAAGTTAAGCAGGTGCAGACATAAATCATAAAAACAATGCTATCCTAGTATGTGATTTACTTGAACGAATATTAAAATAGAATTTCACCTATGTATTATGAAGAAACATTGGCTGTCACCGTAGTTTTACTCCGAATGTTGAGCATCAAAAAAAAGTTTGATTGTAGTGCTATAAGTAGTGGACCAATATGAAGTATATATTAATATTTTTAATATTAATAATATTTTTTAATATTTTTTGTGGTTCAGCTACAATCAATGAATATTTTCCTTAAAACGACTATTTTTTTCCATGAGTCCTTGCTCTCGTTTATTATAGCAAAAAATATGTATAGTTTACATGACACATTTATGCTCTACACGCTGTTTAAGCCGTCACTTTTTAGAAAAGTTCCATTAGCTTCCAAAATAAAATGTCAAATTCATGTTCATTTTATAGGAAGTCATGTTGACAAAGGTTGATTGAGCCGGACATATTCCTGGAAAATAGAAGCGAGTTTTGTTGCTCATTACTTCACTCTTTTATTGCAACATTCTCCTCTATGATGTTTACGATGTTTCCTGTACGAGTATGAACTTGGCTCATTGTGTTCTGAACTTATTCATAAACTGTTCCCTATAGCCTTTTGTGTATCTATAACCTCCCTATAGTCTTTTATGTCTCTATAACCTCCCTATAGTCTTTTGTGTCTCTATAACCTACCTATAGTCTTTTGTGTCTCTATAACCTCCCTATAGTCTTTTGTGTCTCTATAACCTCCCTATAGTCTTTTGTGTCTCTATAACCTCCCTATAGTCATTTGTGTCTCTATAACCTCCCTATAGTCTTTTGTGTCTCTATAACCTCCCTATAGTCTTTTGTGTCTCTATAACCTCCAAATCTGAAGAAATTGTTTTGTTGACTGCGATCTAAATTGATTCCTGTTTGTCATTTCTTTTATTCACTAAATTTTTTAGGCAAGAAAAGGAAAACAAAGAAAGAAGAGAGAAACAAAAGGAATGATTCTGCATCCATTAATTTCTGAATTTAACCTTAATGTATAACTCGAACCAGTGTCTTTTTTCTGTTATCAATACCTAAGGGAACAATGTTTAGCACATTACACAGTACGGAGAAGTATTTAACATTACTAGTATTGAATACATTACACAGTACGGAGAAGTATTTAACATTGCTAGTATTCAACACACACAGTACGGAGAAGTATTTAACATTGCTAGTATTCAACACATTACACAGTACGGAGAAGTATTTAACATTGCTAGTATTCAACACATTACACAGTACGGAGAAGTATTTAACATTGCTAGTATTCAACACATTACACAGTAAGGAGCAGTATTTAACATTACACAGTATTTAACACAATACTCAGTTGACATGGAGTTGACACATGACACGGGGTTCAGTGACAGGGAAAAATTGAAGCGTTGGCACAAGAATACTTTTAAATGTCAGACAGAAAAAAATTCTAGCTACCTATAAAGGAGTATCCAGAAGAGGTGCATTCTATATAACTGTTATAAAGAATGTGCAAAAATGGGGTACAAAAAGACAAGAACGTCTTTGAAGATTTGTTTTATTTGGCGCTAGAATATTTCTTGAGGTCATCAACGTCATTTTTTATTCATTTGGAAACTACTCTAGGAAACTGACGACCACTAACATTTACTACTCCATGCAAACTCAGAGTCGTCACACTTTTCTGATGCAATAGTTCTTTTGAATCACAATTCGTTTCTACCTAACATACAAAAGACGTACTATCATGAACTTCAGAAAGAGCAATTTGTTTCAACGCATTAATCACTCTCATGCGAGCAGCTTGTACCTGCATCATGTTTAGATATTTAATAATCACTGCTTGATTTTTAGATTTACATACAGACTCACGATTACACTGTAAAGCACTCTAACGCACATCAGTATTGATCGCTGGTTGGACTGCGACGTTTTACTGTTGCTTTTCTGAGGTCCGACCATTACAGAAAACAGGCGTTAATTTTGAAGTTCAATTTTTTCGTTTTCTTTGTTCTTTTGAAATATTTAAATTATTCACCGAATGCCATTTAAGTTCACTCTGGTGAACGTGAATCACATAAACCGTTACCACATTCATGTGGACATTACATGGAAGACAGATGAAAACGAAGAATTCAGATGCAAATCATGTATTTGTATGATAAATCGAGTGCTTTCGTTTTTGCATGAATCATATCGATATTTTATGTATATCACATCAGTGGAACACTTTCTCCACAACGTTACCAATAGAAGAGTTCTGATGCATCCCTTGTGAATTGTGATAGCAGCACGAAATGTATGAGCATAATGGAAGAGGCCAGTTTGCTCAGAAAATGTTACGTTATAATTCTCCTAAAAAAAATTAGAACCCAATTTTTTCCAGCATGTAAAAAATAATTTTCGTCAATTTGGTTCCTTTGAGTTTTTGATCATACTCCAAAATTTAATTTGATAAGTTTTAATCCACAGGCTGATGTAATACGGTTGTTTAATCGAACTCACAACAGAGAAAATCCGATTGACGTCGGAAAATTCCACTACCTGAATATGAGCGACAGACTTCGAAGTCCGATGCAATGGAGAAAGAAAGAAGAAAATAAAGAAAGAAAAAAAAATCATTTATTTTTTTAAGTTGATACATGCCATAAGCGTTGAAGTTGTATTTCCATTTCCCTCATTATCAAAGTCCTTAAGTTGTAATAGACATACATTGGTTGATAATAAAAGAACAAGTTTTGTTTTCCCTACGCAAAGAAATTAAAATTCTTACCAGCAAGGATAATTCTGACAAAACATGTTCTAGCCAGCTTGATATTTAAGTAATGCAGACACTAAAACAGAACGAGTTTAGCGATTTTCCCTTACAGAAAAGAAACATCACCAAGTCCTCCCAGTGAACACTCATTGGTGTCGCACAGATTTGAATTTCCCCAGGTCGCAGCTTTAAGAACGTATAAATTAACTTTAGTAGCATTCATCGTATGATTTAGTCTAGAAATTTCCCTTGGTGAAATAATAACGGCCTGCAAATTTTTCCAAACGTATTTGAGAGCTAAAATATTGCCGCAGTTTGTAGCTCGGCAGCCGCCTCTGGTCAGGGACTGACAGTGTACTGAAATTGACTGAATCTTCGATCTAATCTTCATAAATTATGAATTACCTATGTATTCTATTAGTCTATTTAATATCGACCCTATATTATAGTTATAATTGTTAGAATTATTATTATGATATTGATACTAGGAGTAGCATCAGTATACATTATTACTTAATTATATAATTAATATTCCTATCCTAATAAAATCATTATTACTTGATCATTTAGGGTTTTAGCATATCAATCGGCACAAAAGTATGAAAAATATAACGAACCACTGTCCTAATCGCCGGCAATTTTCATGGTACGATAGAAGAAAGGAAACGAAAAGTACCTTTATTCCAATCTGTTGTGCATGGTATATACATTGTGTTTTAAATTCTTGATGCTAACGTCTTTCAAGACTGGTGACCATGCTTCTAGCGACTGTTCCTGTCCATTTTGTAACTCGTTGTGGAGGTAGGCACGTTGCGATGGTCTGGAAGTTTGAGGAAATCGTGAGTTCAAGGCAGTCATCCTTCCTGTCTATTTGGTCGTCTACGTTACGAGCAGGAGAAAATTCGAGGGCTACATGGTGATTCGAAGCCTCGGACATGGCAACACAAGCCATGGCACACAACCTCCTCGAGGGACTCAATTCCTAGAAATAAAATCAAAGAAAAGTAAAATTCCAAGGGATTTATATTGTTGAGGTCCATATGGGTTGGAAACAAAAGTTTAAGGAGGTTAGAAATGAAAATCATAAATTTTAAGGGGTGAATTTTTGTTTGAATGACTTTTTTGCAGTTTAAGAGCGTAGATTTCAAAGATTTGGAAAGCTAGAGAGCACACGTCGCTGAGGTTTTACAGGTTGTTGAATTAGTACATCGACGTATTAGGTATATCAAATAATGTTTCGCTGATGCTTTTACGTGTTGGTGTGTTCAGAATACGTGTTACCAACGTGTTGGTGTGTTCAGAATACGTGTCAGACGTGTTGGTGTATTAAGAATACGTGCTACCAACGTGTTGGTGTGTTCAGAATACGTGTTACCAACGTGTTGGTGTGTTCAGAATACGTGTTACCAACATGTTGGTGTGTTTAGAATACGTGTTACCAACGTGTTGTTGTGTTCAGAATACGTGTTACCAACGTGTTGGTGTGTTCAGAATACGTGTTACCAACGTGTTGGTGTGTTCAGAATACGTGTTACCAACGTGTTGGTGCGTTCAGAACACGTGTTACCAACGTGTTGGTGCGTTCAGAATACGTGTTACCAACGTGTTGGTGAGTTCAGAATACGCGTCACAGACGTGCTAGTGAGTTGAGAATGCATGACGCAGACGTGAGAAGCACGTTTGTTGCGTCTAACGTAGACATTTGCTCTGCAACCAAACTGTGCAACGATAGCTGAACGCGTTGTGTACCAGCAACAGCCTCGCAGTCTGACACATAACTCCCGCTCGAGCCTCACCAGTGACGTCAAACAGCACACAGACGCAGAGGCGGAGTCTATTCTGCGTATGGACCTTCCAAACTCGAATCAATCGAACTTGGGTTCAGCAAAAGCTGACGTAGATTTTATATAATTTTACATGATAAAGCGAGGTCATGTAAAAAATCACAATCTGGTGTCATGTAATTTTAAGCTTTATTAAATGAGAGCTTAGAGGCCACACATCCGTGAACTCGTTAGCTTTATGGTTTTCCACATGCGATCGAATTTCGATCTTTCGACGTTCAACTTGAAGGGAGAGCGACGTGGAATGTTGTAAGAGGATTCTGCTACACTAAACCTTGTTTTGTATTTCACCATAAGACCCTAAACCTAGGTATAAAAGAGCTGCATTCAGATCAGATGCCAGTTCTAGTACAGTTTACGCATTGTTCACTTCTGTGATTTTCTCAATAATTGCCAATTCTTGAATTGTAATACATATTTTCTTCGTCTGCCGAGTGCTTCATTTTATCAACAATGAATATTCCACAAAAAGAGAAGCGACCGACAAAGCGGAATATTCAGTACCAAGAGGTAGAATATCAGGCTCAAGATTACGGCTCGTATCAAAATCCAAGTCCTCACGAGATGGCAAGGTCCTATTCACCAAGTGATCAAAATTCGAACTCAATGCCTTTTGGGCGGCTCCTCATGTCTCCTCCTCCAGATCTCGATCACATCACACCCAGCGTATTTCAACAAAGCGATGTTTCAGTACGTATTGCAGCTTAGTTTCCAGATTATTTCTCCAGAAAACACCCTTTTGGTACCTCGAAATTTCACCGGGACTTGCTGTTGCTCTAGAAGTGTTCATGCTTAACAAGATATTCAAACAGACAATCCAGAGTTCAGGATAATACGTTGGGAAAGGCAACACATGTACATCACAAAGAAATGCACCTATCTGAAATAAGGATTACTAGTGCATCACAAACGTACACCTACTTATGCATGTTAATGTGATCGAGTTAGTGCATTCTCAGGCATCCTATAAAATCTGATTAAGAATGTACAAATATGTTGACCCTACATTTCTTATACTATGTATACACTAGACTGATATATAGAGATGCTTTTGCGAACACAGAATACGATAAAACTAACAACTACAGGACATCGAGTCAGTCATGCATATTTCATATGTTTGTTATTAATTCAACTTCTAACACATTGATTAATAGTTGTGACACATGCTTAAAAAATTAGAATTATCTCATAGCAATAAGTTTCATCAATATCCTAATGAGTGTTTCAATAGTGTTTCGAATTTTCCGTGCGAATCGTATATCTCAAACTAATCCCAGTATCAATACTGTACTAAGTTTCATGTTTTAGATGACTAAGGAACTATGAAGTTATTCCGGAGTTTAGTTATGGGATCATGGAAATTTTATGGATGTAAGTATGAAGAAAGTCAGTGGTAAAAAATTTCAAGTAATTTCGAGCATAGAAGGGCATTTTATTACACTCAGATATTGATGAAATGTACGATGGTTTTTAAATTCTCGATGCTAACATCTTAATACGAGTAATCATTCTTCCAGTGCTAGTGTCCATCCATCTTGTGACTTGAAGTAAAGGCTCGTAAGAACATGTTGTGATGGTCTGGAAGTATGAGACGTATGAGAAAATAGTTAGTCACGGAGAAAGTCGGCTTTCCTAGTACCTGCATAACAAGCAGAGAGAAATCGAGGGCCACATGTGGGCTCGAACCTACGAAACTCGGTTCTAGGTAACGCAATCACAGATAGCGAACTATTGTACAAGGCTACGTTGTAGTTCATTATAACAATGCATCAATTGTGTGAGCATTACGCTCCGAGTTTTTTATTGCTCTGATGGGCTTTCTCTTCGAATTCAAAAGCATTTTAGCTTTAGTTTAGCTTGTTCAATGACATACTGAACAAAATGTATTGTAAGGAAGGACGATGGAAAGGTCAATTAACTATGACAATAATTCTTTAAAACTAAGTATATCTAAGGTAAAGGTCAGCCAGTTTGCAATTACGAACAAGTCGTCAGAAATGATTACGTGACTAAAGTATAGCTACGTAACATAGTAATAGAAAATTGTCACACTTCAAAAAATCTAAGTCCCACAACGTCGAGACAGTGATAATCTCATTATAATTTTATAATAAAATTTGAGGGAATTAATATTGATCCGTATTATGGATCAGTATAGGTACTGTAATCTGACTACTATTAAACCTATTTCAATATTTAATTTTAATACGAAGGGTTGTGGAGTCCCTCCTGGGTTTGAGAAGTAAAATTTGGCGCCGAAGCACCGCCGTAAAATGTGGATATTTGACAGTATGAGGTATTTCCTTATACATCTTTTTGAACTGCACTTGCTATTAGATATTTACCCTGCACAGTGGCAGATTCTTCCGTAATTCATGAGTCAAAACTAATATAACTTATACCAATATCTTTGTAGATCACGAAAATGTTATTCAATTTATTTTTTTTAATCGTAGATGGCACATTCTTTTCAATGAATGAGAACCTCTTCAGTTACAATGGTGTTTGATCTCTGATCGTATTAGGTAGAATCAAATGAACTGAGAGAAAAAACTTCGTTTCTATTCTTAAAATTACCAGTACAAATAATTTCATTAGTTTTTATGCTGTAAATAATATCGGGTCTCTGATGAGCTCTTTAGACGCTTGGCTACCTGCTCTATTGAGAACCCATTCATACAATTGAACATACGTTAAAAGAAAAAATCTTGAGACGCATGAAAAAGCTAATCGATTTGCTCATGTATAATACTACATGTCCATTGCTCGACAACACAGCTGATTCTCAACGAATTTTTTTTCCATAATTTATAAATGTAATGCTGAATTTGAAGCCCTAGTTATATATGACCATTTTTTTAAAATGAATGATTGAGTTTTTGTTAAACGATATAATTAATATATTGTTATTCATAGATTGTGTTTTGATGAAAACTTCGATGAAAATTTAAACGAACTTCCTTGACCTCGTTTGTCCCGTTGATACGAGTCTTGAGCGTGTCTTTCCACACAAGCTTATCAGTGTTGCCAGCTTTAAAGAAATATCTTGAAAATTATATATACTCCTATGATGAGCACAAGGAATTTACGAATTATGATGATTTCTTTACATAGTTTAGCGTATTTAAGCTCTCAAAATATGTTTGTTTACAATCTAGGTACTTTTACGTAGTGTGAAAATCATCTGATAATGTCAGATTCATATAATTATTATACATATATACTTTTAATGAAAAGATGACTTACATCCACACTTAATCATTCTCGATTCGGATTTTTATGAGCAACATATATTAAAATACTGTATGATTCGAGATTTTCCGTGAATTTGTTGTATGTGGCTGACCAAAAATATTCCCCTACTGGGTTTTTTTCTGTATTCTGTTTCAGATAGCTGGCAAATTAAGTTGCCAAGGCATTCATTCACTCTTCACAGTTCACTCAGTAAGTAGGTTGGTTAGCAAGTACTGCGAGTGTGTTAGTGTCTTCTTCTATTACTGAATCCTCCATGGTGGCGTACGTATAAAAACTTTTATGTGGTACAAAAACACTTGAATGAGTGTACTTCTATTAATTCCTTGTCTGCAATTCATTTTGATACCTAAAATTATGAAAGGTTCACATCCAGACGTTTACGTCTGTACTCGTGACGAACACGAGGTGATGTAAGGGAATGAACTAAAGCTCAGTCGTACATATGAGGAAAATATTTCTATATTCGGTCACATTGCACAACTCGCGCAAAGAAAACAACGAAACCTCTGAGTGTCCTGTGGGATTAACTCTGATTTAAGTGAATGTTTCAAGCGGTGTTTATAATTGTTTTGTCGAGTAGTACATTGTGTGCGAATATGTTAATATATTCAAAGCCATATAATTATTCAACTGCAACATGGATTTGAAGAAGACAACGGAAACAGATGTAACAACGGTAATAAAATTTTGAAAATTATTATGAGTGAACTAGTCTGACTTTCGTTTTATAATGTGAGTGATGAGATATCAGCGAACAAATTAATAATCCAATTTATTTTGTGTTCTTAACTCAACAGTTAATAAAAGCGATCATTTGACTTATGTAATTGAATTAATACTGAGAAATATGTAGAAGGAATTTAAACTGACCTTAAAGGTGATCATTGTTCTATGTTTTCATGTGTACCCGGTGTATACGTAAGCAATAATATAAGGCAATAACGAAGGGGCATGAAAAGACATGTCCGTTAAAAATTTTTACGTAAGGAGCAAGTATTTGTTAGATGTTGAAGTTCCAGAAGTTTGTCTAATGGCTGTATTATTTTTGATGATTCAGATTATCGCGTTTACCATCGATTTTGAGAGGAGTTCTCAATCTACTTCAGAAATACGCCAGTAAAGAATATGAATGCCACCACACAGACTTCGTTCAATCGAAGACGCAATATGGCTGAGAACAGGTTTTTACACTCATTTTAGTCGGTGTGGTGAATGGAAGGGGATGGTTCCAGTGTGTTTAATAGTTAAACACGGTCTTTTGCAGTTCTTTTGATATTGTTCTTTTTTGTGTGGAATTGATGGATATGACTTATTTTTATCAAGAACTCTACAAATGTTAAACGTTTTTCATGAGTGAAACTATTTCTTTTCTTTCTAGCGTATCTCAGGTATCAAGAAACACCGTATGACAAAGATATTGTTGTTACTACGTAACTCGTTCATCTGTCGTCTGACCTGGAAAAACTGCCCATAAACATGGTGATATTTCTCTTACTAGTGTTCGCCTTAAAGTTTGGCGAAGAGTTCAAAAATATGCATTAACTCGTAATATTTTCATATTTCTTACAGATGTCTGCGTATTTGATGTCTCCCAATTCGGTTCATGATCAAGCCGAAGAAAATAACAGAGAGACTTCAAGGGACGAGTATGTTGCCGCAGCGCAACAGTATCTTCGTTTTGACTATGGGACGCAAAAAGAGTATGAGGTTTGTATTCGATGTACCGCTTTTATGAATGGGAAGAAGATAATGTTAAATTAACTGTCCTAACTTCATATTTTTGTGTTGAACTTCATATCTTTACAGATTAAAATACCGGGTCACTCTATTTTTAAAATAGTGACTACGATTAATGCATAGGTTGGTAGAAGCTTGGTTGGTACAAAATTGGAGCTTCTGAAGAGGGAATTATTAAATTAGAGCTGATTAGATTTTGCTTGAACTGGTTGACTTGGTATACGTACGGTGACTTTAGGAGGTGTATTAATTACTACAAGTCATGGAAGATTGTTGAGTTACTTGGTTTGGTTACTGCAGAAATGTGGTGGTGGAACCTGTGGCGACCTCCATAATTCTGAAAAAAATCGAGCGAATGACATTGTTGATGGCTCCGCAAAATGTAACATTTTTTTAAAATATTGTTTAAAATACAATAGCCGTCGTTATCTCTGACGAATGAAATTCATTCGTGGAAAATTAAGTTGAAGCATTTTCAATTATCAAACTCGAAATAGTAAACTTTCAAATCCACCACAATGATTCTCTTTGCAGCAACGCAGCAGTGAAAGCTCACCTCCAAATGAAGAGGCCTTTCGAACGGAGAATGAGGCCTGCTATTCTGGTGCGGCAGCATTACTGTCCAACCAAGAACTCTTAAGGAAAGATGGTAAACCGCGAAAACGTGCGCCAAGGCAATTCAAAGTTGAATATTCTGACCCTACTGAATACAGAGAGTACCAGAAAATGATGGTAAGTTCCTAGGGATTGAAAAAGTCATGTTTGTCGTACCTGATCTGTATCGATTTGAAAATCATTTTAGTAGCAATGAATACTACTAAGTCGTGTGTGATGAATGCTTGTTAAATAATGAAGGCTATACGTCATTCATGTTCCAATAAAGAATTGCATTATAGTTATATAGATAGCTCATCAAACTTTAAAATGAGTCTCTCTATTGCTTTACAGGGATAATATTGCTGACGTCAATATTATCCCTGTTGATTTCACTGCGCTCCTTATATTTTTGGTGATATTCTGCAAAAAAATGTCAATCATATCACAAAACTGCCACTCATCGAAATTATTCATAGTGATAGAATGTGTTATTTTCATAATGATGTTATCCAACAGGATAAAGAGCGGCATAAAAAATGGCGTCTTAAAAAGAAACAAGAAAAACAAATGAATGATTGTTCACTCTTCCCTCCAAGTAACTTCTAACTCTGAGGAAAACCAAGAAAACTGTTCATATTTTCCTCATCCTGATGTGAGTCATGATTTCCAGTGTAACTTAATGTATAACTGGCTTCCACTCAGCAAACCTCGGCTTTCGACTGAATAAACGAGCAGTTTTAAGTTTCGTCTATGTGCCTGCATTTGATGATGAAAAGTGAAGGTCCTAAGCTTGTTGTTAAACAATCAAAGCAATTTTGGAAAATGCAAAAAGAAATTCTACGAAAAATTTGAGAAGTGGAAGGAAAATTATTAGTCCCATCAGACTATACGAAAATGGCAACATTTTCCAATACCAGTCTGGTACTGCACAGCCAACAGTTCAAAATTGCTGAACGTTTCTGTCTATGTATTTGTCCACGAAGTCTTGTTGCATTAATTATCGTTATAGTCTTCATTTATCGTTATTGCTATTTAACTCTGCATTTAATTATTTTTAAATGTGCGTGATACTGCGCCGTCACGCGTTTTTACTTTTCATTGATATTAATAAACGTGCGTCCATTATTGGGATAGTTTCAATTCCACTCACGGGGCAGGCAAACGTTCGTATTCAGAGTAGACTTGTTCTTGTAAGGCAAGGTTTGACAAACAAGAAAATATAAGATTCGTATTTATTTACAATCATGGATTAGATTCTTCCATTGAAACGGACAATGCCTCAAACTTCCATTGCCCATAACTCTTTCAGCTTGGGAGCGTTGAAATATAGACGCGCAGCTCAATAAATAAAAATTCAGTGTTGTAAGTATGATTAAACGTTAAATTTAAAAATTCTAGCCATGTCGAGCTGATCATTTATCAAACCGTTGCTAGTACTACCACCCTTCCAAATTCTGTACATGCAACCACCATCTTTGCTGAAGGTAACGCATAAAATTGGAGGTATCTGAAATGAAAAAGAATGACTCAAAACGTTCATGCAGAGATGAGCCAATTTCTAGCACAACAATCACCTGGAAAGTAGACCCTCACGAAGGTAAGTTACTTCACAGAGCAGTTTGAAATACTGCACCGACACAGAGCCGAACACTAGTTCACTTTCTAGGAAACAGTAAATTCTCAGTGTTGCGAGTTTGACAATAGCAAACCAATCTTAAATAAACGCGAAAACTCAAGTTCATGCGTTTATATATTTAGGTGGAGCAGGGGCAGGGAAATCTCCAATTTCTTCCTCATAATACTCGAAGGCTCGGTATGGCCTGAGCTCCCACTCCACTCGGTCCTCCATCTTGGTGGGGGTGACACCAAGGTCTTCCAGCCTAGGCAGCTCCAGGGATACCACGTCCGTCACAGTCTCCTGTGTGCAACATGATGCAATTGTCATACGGCCACACAAACTTCTGTATAGCGAATAATGCAATAACAGGACGGTGATCTAAGTGCTGCACTGGAAATGATGCAATAGTCATTCGGTGAATTAAGTTCTTCACTGGAAATGATGCAATAGTCATGCGGTGAATGAAGTTCTGCATTAGACTGAGCATCGCATAGAATAGTCATCCGGTGAATGAAGTTCTTCACTGGAAATGATGCAATAGTCATAAGGTGAATGAAGTTCTGCATTAGACTGAGCATCGCATAGAACTATTGCATAGAATAGTCATACGGTGACACCAAGTTCTGCATAAAAAATAACGCAAGGGTTATACTGTTATGCAAAGTTCTACATAAATATAAAAGGCAGACTTACATAACCTGTTGTATAAAGTTAAAAATCGAGTATCACATCATATAAAAATAAACGAACACGGACTCGTCTCTCGTCAGAAATGGATGATAAAATTCCACACGATCATCAGCGCTTGAATAAAAGACTTCGGAAACGTACGTACTTATTTCCCACAAAAAAATTAACTTATTCAGTATCAGAGATATAGATAATTACAGATGGAATATCTATCGAGCACTATGATCGAGAAAACTATCAAGCATTCAAGCTTGAGGTTTAACTCAGTAAATTATCTAGAAAAGAAATTTTATCGACTTCTAATTTACAAAACAAATACCCAGAGAGAAAATCCCTAATGCGATGGCACACCCATGTACACGGCAAGAACCATGCTATTAAACATTACAAGCTTGTAATTTCTACAATGCCTTTTAGCACTTCAACACATGACATTTCGCTCAAATTTATTACTAAAACAAAACCAGTCCTTCTATGCGGAGATATTTTTGAAAGCTAAATGACCAGCAGTAGTAATACAAGTATGGAAAAGACTAGTAACAATCAAAGAGCTTCACCAACATAAACAAAACCCTTTGGAAAACAGAACGAGATCGCAGACTGACCCTCTCTAGCTTCTCCTTGGTCTGGGAGTTGATGGGGAAGGAGGGCAAGAAATCGTTGATTTTGGCTTTGAGGAGAGGCCCAAGGCTGAACTTCATGTCGAGCAGCGTGGTGCTCGCTTCGAAATCTGGACTCTTGCGCAGCACGCGCAGGAACCACTCGAGCAGCTCACGCAGCTCGTAACGCCGAGGTCTGAAACATCGTACAAGCTAACGAACGTAACACCTGATCTCTTACCACGTTTGTTGCGATTGTCCGATTGGTGTAAAACTTCACTTTGCACGCATAGTCACTAGAAGGATCTGAAAAAATTACAGAACCTAACCCAAGTGACCCACCGGTGGGTCGCATCGCAACAAACGTGTTAACGATACATGGTAGTCAGTGTTGAAGTTCGCGTCAATTTGGCGAGGATTAAGAAACAACGCAATAACCCAAAACACTTTCGTTTTTAACTGTATTTCTTCATAGGAATGTCGGTATTTCACGCCGTCTCCAAATCCAATTTTCGGTCAAGCCGGAGTATTAAGTGCGATTGAAATAGTGAAACGCATGATTGAAAATTTATTATTCGAGTAAAGAAGAAAAAAGAAAATGCAAAAAGACGGGTGTGCATAGAGAGAATTGAGCCTTGTAGTTGAGAAATGCTAAGAGATACATAGAAAACAAATCAATATCATCTCGTTAAATATAACTGATGAAGTCAAGGTAAGCGATAGATTGGAATTGAGATAAACAAAGAAGAATCAGAAGCGCTGAGTCAAGAAAATTTCTAATAGAGATTGTAGGGCAGTACATCAGTAGAGAAAGTGCAAGTACAATGATATATATTAACACCTGGTGCCATGCCGATGCAGGTGTAAACCATAGAACAATTGAGTCCAGAGGCTGCAACACAATGACTCATTGTAACAAAACATATTCTAACTCGTCTTGCGATATTTCTACAAGATAGGAAGTGGCTGAGGTAAATTATCTCGATTATAACGTAACTTCATTTCAGTATTTAGTGTGGATCAGTCAGGAAGATATCAGAAATTTACTACTCACCCGACCGCTTGGTAAATTTGTCCCTGAGCGTCAAAGTCCTTGACAGCAGCGTTGACGATGCCCTGAGCTAAATCACCAACGTACACAGGCTGCTTGAAGATGCCCCGGCCTCCTTTAGGCACTGCCAGCGTCTTGAGGTCACTGCGCCAGTACGCAGCGTAGTATCTGCAACCATAACATAGAGTTGAACTTTATGCAAACTATGTCTTTTAAGGAAAATTAAGCTAGTTTCATTTATGAGCGTTTCAGAAATTCTCTTGACAAATAATGTTTTGCGGGTAAAATATTCATCAAAGATAGAGCTTGAGTAGTTGCGAAAAAGCTAAAATTGTAAAAATTCTGTTATTGAAAACAGTACAATTCCTTCATCGTTGGTACCTCTTGCCAGACAGCTTAACGAGTGATTCCTTCACAGCACAACGTGTAATGAGTCAATAGGCATCGAATCCAAAATGCTCCATGTATCATACTTTCATTTTTCGAAAGCTAAACGTACCGACAAGAGAAAGCTGATCAACCAGAAACAAGGTAAAATTCTGAATTTTTTAAACAAGGTAGAATTTTGAATTCTAGAGACAAGGTAGAATTTTTGAACAAGGTGAATTTTTCAGGACTATACTATGGTAGGACAAACACAAAGTCAACATAACAAGTAAGGCACAAAGCTGACCTGAGGAAACGGTCCTCTGAACCATACACGTCGCTGGGGCGGAAAATGGTAGCCTCTGGAAATTCTGCCAACACAGCTTTCTCGCCTTCTCTCTTGGCCAACAGCAGTGGAGAACCGCCAGTCATCACCACGCCCTCAGGAAAAATAAAATATACGCCTAAGTCAGTGTTTCTCAAAGTGGTCCGTACCGCCACCCTGGGGACGTTGAGGAAATGCAAGGGGGCGGTAGGAGGGTACGCCTTGAATGGGGGGCGTATATTACTGTATAATCTACAGTAATATAATCATTAGGGGGAGGTGGAAAATTAAATAGTGTCCTAAGGGGCGATGATTGAAAAAACTTTGAGAAACACTGGTCTAAGCGTACAGTTATAACTGTTGGTCGAACGTATGAGTTCAATAGAATAATAAATAGCAATACCGACGACTGATGCGGTTAAGGAACCACTATTAGGAAATGCATAACGAGGGAATGATTGGTTCAGAATAGGTTTTACAACAAAATGCAGCATCGACAGCACAGCTACTAACGCTCCAAATGATGGATTTTAAAAGCCACTTAGCACTTTCAACCGAGATCAGGAAATACTTGACATGACCAAAGCTTAGCAGATTATCTAAACAGGAGAGGTGAAAACAAAAGGAAATAAATGGTAGCCACAATTAACTACATCTTGCTCACAACAGATTGAAACAAGCATTACAGGTGACTCAGTGAAGGTGCATCAAGTTGGTGAGAGAAACAAGTTCTAATCTTCAGTTCCCTCACCCTTTACCTACTCATGAGTCACTGACTGATAGCATAACAATTGACCATTATTCTTGGTAAATTTTCACATAGTGAAGATTGTATATAGAAAAAATTGGGAATGAAAATACAAGTATGTATGTATGTTCAACATTTACAACTCGATTATTAAATATATATGTAAATTGTGCCACACTGTCAAAAATTTATTTCAATTAGATTGCACATTTAACCACCAATTTTACTCAATTATGGTGATCACCACACTTAAAGTTGACTGGCCTTCAACGCAATGCAGTAAAACCCAGCAATACATGTGCAAATGAAAGGTTCGGCCTGGAATAAGCTAGGAGTACATTCAGAAGTGTTAATTTCAAACAGTAAGCTCATGAGGATCGAAACATTCAGCCTAATACCTGAATTAAAATTCAAGAAAGTGAGTCACCTTATGAAGTGCAATAAATCCTACAGTACTCTCACTGCTTAGAAACAGGAAAACATCCAGCATTAATGTTCTGAAAAACATTTGGGAGATTAACTCTTCATCTCTGCACCTAGTATTTTTTTAAAGTATAATGTATCATATTAAAGGTAAAATGTATGAATCAAATTTTTTGACTTTTTCCCTAGGCATCAACTGTGTACACCAACCCTGTCCATTGTTGGTTCTTTGAAAAATGAAAATTGATCTGTCATAAGATCTGCAATTTTCTCTCTAAGCTATAATAATGACAACAATATTATGAAGGAATCCATTTCAGCTGCACTATGAAATGCATCGTAGGAGCACAATCAATTGCATTTCAGCACTCGGAATGCAAATGAAATACCACCGGTAAGCATTATTTCCCAAGAGGTAAATGGTACAGCACCCAGCAACTAAATCAATCTTAGCAGCAGATACAAAAATAAAAATTACTTCATGTGTTCTATCGCAGTTGAGGGCAGACACATGAATGAAGCGATCCACTCCAACTTTCTTAGCAATCCTGGCAAGACGGGCAGCACCGTCCACATGAACCTGTCATGAAAGCCATCATATATGAAACTTTTAAAGAAACAACATAAAAGTTAACCTAATTAAATATTTCAGTGAGCAAATAATATTGATGTAAACACTGAAACAAGCAAGTTAACAAAATTCATATTCAATCTATACTTTCAGTACTCATTATTTAAATACATACCTGGTTAAGAGTGAAATTTTTAGTGGCCCAGTCTCTGCCGATCATATTGATGACAACATTGGAGTATTTCATAGCCTTGGCAATAGTATCTTCATCACAGAGATGATAGTGACAGAAAACAATCTGCCCCAAGTCACCAGCCAGCTTCAGGTGGCGTACATCATAATACTCACCTCGGTAGGGGATTACCATCTGAACAAACATAAATACATCTGGTAGAAATTTTAAGGCTTCCTGTCAGTAATGTGGCATTACAAACAGAAGGTTTACACTTAAAAGAATTGAGAGATAACATTTTTGGTAATAATTTAATGTTTATTCTAAGTTATTTCATTCAATAGTGATGTATTTAGATCTATAAAATTCAATCTAAGGTACACCAGTTAATAGAAGTAGAAATTAGAATATTGCAGCACCAGCTCATTTTTATCATTTGAAGTTCATAAACACTAAGTAATACAGCAGTATTGAAAATCAAAACAAACCACTACACTTCTGTTAAATAACATGAGTAGAGTATTGGCAACAGCTAAAGAATGTTAACCATTTACAATTGTTATCAATTAAAACTTTCATTGGTTATACACTAAAATAAAAACAACTTCAAATTGACATGCATAAGACATTTTTCAATGCATTTGATCCTATAAGATCATTTATAGTTTAAAACTGAACAAAATATTTTACAAATTGTTACTCCTCTTCACTTGTCTTTTGTGTAATCTAACCCAACTTTCAAATGTACTATCTTAAACATGGGATAAAATAGAGTAATTTCTAATATACTTCAAGAAATACTGAACTAAATAGGGTAAAGCCATACACATTTACGTGCCATTTTTCTAAGCCTGTTGACTACACACCTCAAACACGAGTAGGTCATATAGGATGAAAGCCACACACCTGAGTGCCAGTCTTGCCCAGCCTGTTGACTACACACCTCAGACACAAGAGTAGGTCATATAGGATGAAAGCCACACACCTGAGTGCCAGTCTTGCCCAGCCTGTTGACTACACACCTCAGACACAAGAGTAGGTCATATAGGATGAAAGCAACACACCTGAGTGCCAGTCTTGCCTAGCCTGTTGACTACATATCTTCCAATGAAGCCAGTAGCACCAAACACTGTGCACACATTGCCAGAGAAGGAGCTCCGTCCACCTCTGCCTTTTTTTAGCTGAGATGGGTCAGCATTTTTGATGAACCTTACATCAGATGAGTAGCAACAGTGACTGGCAGCTGGATAAAGAGCTCCCAGGAAACTTGAGTTTAACCCTGGAAAAATAATGCACCTGTAAAATTTTTTTGAAAAAAAGCAATTGGTGTACTTGGAGAGCAAAATAGAATATATCTATACTTAATACAAGAGTTAGACAACCTATATTGTGTTTGCTTACATCAGCACTTACCATTCTTGCTGCAACTGTATAAGTTGTAAATTAAGGAAAGGAAGATAGCCTACTATCCATCTATTCTAGTTACTGATACATATTCATATATGTAATCTAAATAAATATTTTTCATTTGTATACAAAAATTTAATTAACTCTATGTTCAGCTGTATAGATATGATACTCTTTTGCTACTAACTCTGTAGAAGTAAACGAGTAGCTTAAAAAATAAAATGGTAAAATATTCAATTTTTTTCGTAACATAACTAATAGAAGCAGTACCTTAACAATGTTATTCATAGAGGATATAGATAAATAACATAAAAAAGACGAGTTTTCTCTTTCCATCTAAAAAAGGTTAGTATGAATCATAAAAGCGCTGTTTTAATTGACAATTTTCAGCGCCACACGTGCTAACTGCTATTAATGGCACATTAGCTGACAACCAATTCTATACCTTACCAAGTTGTAGCACTCTTGAGCTTTTCACAGCTGTCAAAGCCATCATAAGTACGTTTTCAGCGTACTAGATGTAATTCCAACTTTTCTCTGTCCGTGTTCTTTAGTCAGGACGGTTGTGGTCACTGCAGAGTAATGCACGTAAGTTATACTACTTTGTAGGTGCAGACGGGTCTGAAAAACCTAACCAGTGCAACATTATAACAAAGTAGTTTTAACTTTTTGAAAAGCGCAACTAGGATTTTAAATTTTGCGTTAATGTTTGACCTTGCAGGTCATTTTGGTACTAGCCAGACCTACTTTTCGTATCTGGGAACTTTGTATGTTGATGGTTAGCAAGGAGAGTTATTATAACTAATTTGTGAGGTAAAGCTCTTTGCATAAAATGTATGGGAATTATACAGTTTTAAAACATTAATCTTGAACTGAAATTGAATATAATTTTACCCTATGTCATATACTACGAGATATTGTAGTACATCGGTTAGCATGGCAGTAACTGTACTAAACCCACATATCAATGATGTTTTATTATTTTATAATATCATCTGAATCATTATAATTTGTTCAATTGCTACATTTTACATATTAATTGTAAGCTTTATCTCACACATTTCTTATCATAACCGTAACCTATATCTAACTTCAACTTAGACACGGCTAAACATTATGAATAGCCGTTTTAATAGTCATTATTCTTTTATTCAAAATATTTCATTACTGATAAATCTGTGAAATTGCTACATCGGTGCAAAAATGTTGTTAAAACTAGTAGTTACAACTCTACGGTATTTTATAATACGAATTCGCTTACCTCTATTTGCCTTGCTCTCTAGTCAGTGTCGCTTCGCGTGAATGATGTACGTCCTCCAACCGTGCACAATACGAATTCGACAACCTCCAACCGTGACATACAACCCCTATTTATGCGACAAGTATCCCTACGCTAGGGTTAGTAACTGAATCTACTTAGCCTACTATTCTACAAGTACAGATCTCCACAACAACTACTACTTCCAACGTACAACCAGCAATTCAACCTGCACCTGAGCCTTTTCTTGCTCACACCAATACGGAACCGACACACGACGCGGCCGTGCACAACCCACAACTGAGGCTGCTCAAGCGGCACCCCTCACTCAAGCCAAGGCATCCCCGTTGACATGCCAAGTACTAATTCATACATTATGCCACTGTAACCAAATGGGAAAAGGTTCTGCCTGATGCCCTACACTTTGTCCGGTCACTGCTATGCACGGCGATAAACGGTTCTCCTCATGAGAGATTCTTCAAACACTGTCGAAGATCCTCGTCTGGTTACTCTCTGCCCTCTTGGCTTGCCCGAAGAAAACCTGTTTTACTAAAACGATACGTGCGACAAAGCAAAACGGATCCATTGGTTGATGTCGAAGTTTCGGAGGCTAATCCTCAGTACATATACCCATGTCAGGCTCCAGAATGGCAGAGTAACCACAGTCGCTTTAAAACACTTGACACCGAGGCCAGTTGCAGATCAAGGTACTGACCAACTCGAACCTCTTTGGCTACCACTGCCAGCTGTCGAAGGTGAAGTCTTTCAGGAGCCGCTAGAACGTAATACGGAGCCAGCACTGCTTGTGGATGGCCCAACTCAGGAACCGCTCCAGCCACCTGAGCCATCGAAACAGCATCCTGTCCCTAGAAGATCAGAGAAGGCTCGACGCTTACTTAAGTGTCTTCAGGATTATTGTCGCTGAAATGTCTAAGGAGGGGAGAATCTAGTATTTAGAAGACTTCAATGGCGATTTCTCCGATACGGCTCGTGGTTGCCGGCGACCCAGCCTTAAACTAAACTATTGCCAGCCGTCGTAAGAGGAAGTTCATTAGTAAATTGCTATTCAGGTTGTATTATGCATAAGGGGTGAGATTTCTTACATATATTAGTTATATATTTAGTTAAGAGCTTCATGGAACTTTAAAATTTGTGTTCCTCGTTGTGTTGCAGGTGTTCTATAAATGGCGGAGTTCTTCGTTTAATAAAGGCACATTACTGGTGGAGCCGAATTTTATTACATATTGAACATATATAATTATCTTTGAATATAGGTCGTTTATTCCACCCAGATCTGGGATTAAGAACTTGAAAGTGACAACCCTGGTCGGAGGACAAACCTCGAGTAGTCGATTACTAACGAAGACTCATCGAAGAGTTCAGCACAGGGTACATTCATCGCTCGTACCGTAGTAAAGTGTCGAACTGCTGATAAAGCAATGCAATTCCAGTTCTTATCATTTATTTAATGCATTTGTTGTTCAGCGTTTGATAAATTTGCTTTCACCTAGTTCTTGTGCCCTGTTAAACACAAAATATTTAATTTATGTTTAACAACTTCACAAGTGGGCATAGAGGTTTTTTAAAATGTGCTTGTAGCTGTAAATTATTTGTTTACAGAATTTTCAGTTCTCAATACATCTCTAACTTGTTCAGTTAATGCTTTGATTTTGACTGGCCGTTGTATATTATTTAGTTGTGTACTTTATAAACGATATATGATTAGCTTTACTCTCACAGATGTATCAAAGTTCAGTTTTGTGGTAGACATGTCACGGTGCAGTTGTATAGATGAATCAAGGTAAAGTTGTATGGATGGGTCAAGGTAAAGTTGTATGGATGTGTCAAGGTAAAGTTGTATGGATGTGTTAAGGTAAAGTTGTATGGATGTGTCAAGGTAAAGTTGTATGGATGTGTCAGGGTAAAGTTGTATAGATGAATCAAGGTAAAGTTGTATGGATGTGTCAAGGTAAAGTTGTATGGATGTGTCAAGGTAAAGTTGTATGGATGTGTCATGGTGCAGTTGTATAGATGTGTCATGGTGCAGTTGTATAGATGTGTCATAGTGCAGTTGTATAGATGTGTCATAGTGCAGTTGTATAGATGTGTCATGGTGCAGTTGTATAGCTATGTCAAGATGCAGTTGTATAGTAGATATGTCAAGGTGCAGTTATTATGAATGATCCATAAACCTGGTACTAAAGAATAATTGAATTTTAATGTCCAATTACTGCATATAAGTAATGAATGTTTTACTAAAATTTGAAAGATATTGAATGCAAATTATAATTTCAGACAATTTTGTTCATTCCTAAATAATGTATAAAATTAATATCCTGAAGAATGTAAGAGGGGAATCAAAAATTTTACAGAATTTTATTATAACAATGAATTAATTGAGTTAAAACAGGACTGAGCAGAACAGAACATGCCTTGCTTTTAGTTACTTGCAATTAGTTATTTCCTGGCTATTGTACAGAACAGACTCTGTATAAGAAGCTCCTTTTTGAAACAAGAAATAGCTGTTTTAAAATAACAAAACAAACTCGAACATGTGGAACAAATAAAAAGGAATGCAGATCATTGAGACTTTAACAAAAGTTTACTTTACTACTTCTCCATTGAAAACTGAAGTCAAAAAGTGACTTCATTGATGCAAAGAAGGGAAAGATAACCTTAACGTCAAGCATTTGCTGGATGACCAGCAACATCAAAAAATAACTAAAATATTAAGGCTGCTCAAAATCAAATTAAACAAGATTAAAAAAATATATTAGTTAAGCTATGACAGATAGACATTTCATATGGCTATACCAATTCTGTTCTGTACAGTGATTTGGAACTAAGCAAGTTTTCAGTCTGATGGGTCGTGTTGTGCTCTAATCAGCAGGTTCTTTAGAAGGGATACATCCTTGACAATATTGAGCAGAATTTATGATAATGAAGAGCATTTCTTTTCTGAAATCATCACCAAAGATGGTAAGGTGATGATCATCACCTTGATTTTGTAAAATACAAAAAAAAAACACTAAAAGTGTGAGGCAAGTGATGATAGTGTTAGTGGTAGTGGCTAAAAGCATGAGGCAAGTAATGATAGTGGTAGTGGCAGTGGCTAAAATCTTGAGGCAAGTGATAATAGTGGTAGTGGCTAACAATGTGAGGCAAGTGATGATAGTGGTAGTGGTAATGGCTAAAAGTGTGAGGCAAGTGATGGTAGTGGTAGTGGCTGAAAGTGTGAGGCAACTGATGGTAGTGTTAGTGGTAATGACTAAAAGTGTGAGGCAAATGATGATAGTGGTAGTGATAGTGGCTAAAAGCATGAGGCAACTGATGATAGTGGTAGTGTCTAAAAGCATGATGCAACTGATAGTGGTAGTGGTAATGGCTAAAAGTGTGAGGCAACTGATGATAGTGGTAGTGGTAATGGCTAAAAGTGTGAGGTAACTGATGATAGTGGTAGTGGCTAAAAGCATGATGCAAGTGATAGTGGTAGTGGTAATGGCTAAAAGTGTGAGGCAAGTGATGATAGTGGTAGTGGTAATGGCTAAAAGCATGAGGCAACTGATAATAGTGGTAGTGGTAAGAACTACCAGGCAATAACCATAGAAATGAAGGTTGTTATTGTCAAACAGTTGGACAGTAGTGAGAAGATGTGGCACATGCCTTTAATGTGAATCGGGCAACAATTGGAACAATTTATGAGGGAAATGATTACATAAGAGTAATGAGTAGTAATTGGATTTAAATGACATTAAATGGCAATTATAGGTTGAAATTTAATATATACCTTACGAACAATTCAGCTTACCTACGGCTGTTTTGAACGCATTGTGTTTGTAGGTTGAGAATCTGCTGTACATCATTGAAAGAATGCCTTTTTATAAAAGTCACTTGTATGTTAACATTGATGAAAGAAAATACCATTCAGAATTCTTTGAATCCTTGGACCATATTTATGAAATTATCAAATTAGAATTATTGAATGTACTGTATAAATTCATTACATGTTATTTACAAGCCAAGAGAAAAAGATATAGTATCCTGATTTTATATTTATTTCATTAGATGAAATGGAATTTAATTTTCATCATGTATAAAATGTGTATCATTTTTTCATGTCTGGGAGAATTATTATCCTGTTGTGTTGTGCTCTGTTTGTATTATGTGAAGCTATTTTAATTTTTTGTTATTTTCCCTACTCAGAGACAGATATTTAAAATAAATAATTCATTATGAGTAACAACAGCAGTCACTTCAACACCACCTATAACTCCATTGCATTTGAGCAACTGACAGGCTTGAAGCCTTCTGCTATGAGACAAAATATTTATGTAGGTGTTAATGGGAGTTCCTACGGTGGATTGTCCGCCACCACCCACAACAACGGGACCAGCCAGTGGGCAGCTGGCATGGCCAGCGCTGGAGATGTCCTCGGCAACCTCGGCATTGCCCCGTCGGTTGACCCTAACGACACCCTCTCCCGCAACACCAACTGGGACATCCCTGGCTCGTCATCCAGTGCTGTGGACAGGAGTTTGCTCTCTTCTAGCAAGGTTCATTTGCTTGTCTTTGCCTTGATTTGTAGATAAATTTTTGAAGATTTGTGGTTAGTTTTCGTTTTAGGCAATATATGTGCCATGAAAGTACTTATGATAAAATTAATAATAAGGTTTGTTTTAAATTTCTTTAGTTATTTGTCTAATTCAGTAGCTTTTCATACTCAAGTTACATCTTCTGAAAGATTGTTAGAGTATTAAAAATTTACCTTCATATGTATTATTTTGTTATTATTGTCAAAAACAATTATTTAAGAGTTTCATCTAACACTAGGAATGATTAAAGTGTGATTGTATTATTTTCATAGAGTTTCTACAACTTCTGAAGAAATATTGTGTGTCAAAAGGCATGTTTTTAGTATCTATATTTTTCAAATTCCATGATTGATGCATCAAAATTGTGCACAGGAATTATTGGATGACCACAAGCCTCGCCATAGAAGCGGCAAGCAAAGCAACTTGAGCAGCACACAGAACAGCTGGTCGAGCACTGGTGAGAAGAGGCAGAGTGGCTCGAGTAGCTCATCTAACAACATTAACCGCTCCAAAGGAGGTAGTACTGCTGCTGATTCACCAAACTCTTTGGGAACTTCCCACAAGCTAACTTGTAGCTCACTTTCATCTGGTCCTGTTATGCCAAAGTCTTTTGCTAAATTATCTGAAACTGACGATTCTCGTTTTTATTCATCCTCTTATTCTAACCCCAAAGAAAACAACCATTTCTTAAGTGATGCCATATCAGATGGTAATGCATCTTCAGATGCTGATATTTTGTTGGCTAACTCTAGTGGAGAGCATGGTAACTTGAGGCAATGCCTAAACAACATTGACTCTGGCAAAACCTCAATTCCTAAATCATGCTCCTCTGGATCAAGCGGCGTCCAGGAGAGTCGTGCTAGTACGCCTTCCTCTAACTCCAATTCCCTTACTAAGAAAAAGTCACGCCATGCTGAGGAGTGTCTCCTTGATGACCACGAGTTTTCTGCCTCCAGTCCTTACTTCCGTCTTACTAAAAGTGGTGAGTGCCTTCTTTGCCAGATACTGTTATGTGTTTAGCACTAAATTGCTCATTGTGTTTCCCTTTCTGCTCTTCATAATTATCCCTATCTCTTGATGTTGAAACTGAGATAAAATGTTTTTTTTCTATTAACTTCTGGAAGTTATTTGAGTTGTTTTTTATCTTCTATCTCTATCATTTTATATTTTGTTGATATACATTTATTATTTTTGTTAAAGTTTTTACCTTTGACCTAGTTATTCATTATTATGTCTCTGAGAGAGCATTTTCATACCATTTAAATTGAACCATTTCATAGCATTTATACTTCTACAGTAACCCTTGTGTATTGAACAGAAGTAACTGATGTGGAATTCTAAGAATTATCTACTGGTGTACATCTCTTATGTTCCCACCGTTGTTGTATTTCACTTGATGTGTTCATTATTGGTGTAATATTTACCTTCATTCATTCCAGTTCTCAAGTTAAATGCTGCAAGATTTTATTGCAATTCAATGTGTCTGCTTTAAGGTATATTATGTGTTATATAGATGTTTCTTGCCATATTGATTGCTATTTTAAGGGAAACTTTATAGTATTTGAAACAAATTTATTAGTCATAATGGACAACCGTTGTTAAATGCTGAAACCTATGGAACCTGATGGACATATTATTTTACAGTTGTGTAAAATCTAATAGCTAGTCTTTTAACATGTTTTCTGCTATGAACTTTTTGGTAGCAATTCAATAATTCAACTTTATGGTATCAATATTGCCTCAATAGATATTATTTTTTATTTTTACTGGTGGTTTATATTTTCTACAAAAAACAACACTTGTAAAGTAAAAACTATTTTCTTTCATAAACTGAAGTACATATACATTTTTTAATGGGTCACATTTTAGCAAATGAAAATACAGAGTATTCCGGTGGGTCACATTTTAAGAAACATGTTAAGTGTATGAAAGCAGACATCAGAAAGAGAATGTTTAGTGAAAGGAATGTTAGTTTGAAAACTCTTGCTAGCTTGCTCAGACTCAAATACTAGGAATTCTCATTGACAAGTCCATATATTGTGATAACTTATTTTTTTAAATGATTTTCTGCTCATTATTGACATAAATACTTATTGTGTGTATATATTAACTGAATTTGCATGGAAATCAATCTACTTAAGAAATTCAAAAAGAAGTGAGAGAATACCTCAGATCCATTTACCCAAATGCTTATTAAAGTGGGAAAAAGAAAAAATTGTACACTTGGTTTTCAATGGCAGTGTGTTGGGAAGTTAACAGTTAAAAAATTTCTTATTGAAAGCATTACAAGCATTCATGGGGAAAGAATATTTTTTATTTAAATTGATTACAAATGGTGTGGAAAGTTTGACATGCACAATAGGCCCTACATTGAAACTAAACTATATATATTAATGAGTATACTAGGAATATAATAATAATAATAATTTAGTAATGAGTACCATTTGTGTCCCACAGGACATGACCAGCTGGAAGTACTGTCAGACAGTGGCAGCAGCCTGTCTCCTGACCCTGGTGCTGACAGCATAGCTGCTGCTGCTGACATCCTGGACACTACCTTAGATGTTGGCTCCATGGTTGAGATTGTCATCAGGGGTGTGCCCAGGTGGCTGTTGTGTTCATATTTTGTTCATGTGTTGCTAGTTTAATGACGAAAATGTAGAAAAAAGTGAATAATAAAACATTAAAAGAAATAATATATCATATTTTTGGATAATGTTGTTTGCCAGTATAGTGTATTAATTTGTGTTTGGTTCTGTGTATTTATTATCATAGGAAGTGGTACACTTTTTATTTATTGTTGTACACCTCTTATCAGTAGATGACTCAAGGCTTAAACTTATTAGTTGTGGTATTTAGAATAGAATAAGGTAATAGAAATGAACCGTTGTGTCCATTCTTGGGTTGCTACCAAAATTCCATGCCATCTAACGAAAAGGCATCAATCACACACATACACCGCAATCACATAAGCCGTACACCTCAGTCAAGTACACTCACTTTACTCGTGCACACGCATTTCAGTCATGCACATGTACCACAATCATACACTGACCCTAGGAGTTAGGAACATGGAATCAGTACTTTATAATACTGAGGTATTCCTAATCCAATATTTGTTGGCATTTGGTACTAAAATTAGGTTCTCAATGTTGCTTCAATTGGCAAATTATATTTTTTTATTGTGAAAGGTTTCATTGTTTGATGTTAATACTTTTGAAATGTGCCCTCTATTCAAACTGTATATGTGGTATAAGTGAAATCTTTAGAAATTAGATTATAAGATTCAAAAATTGTGTGGAATGTAATTTTTTCTAAGTAGGAACTTTTTTATCCCATTTTAACTTCAAATATTTTGCATAATCTGTGAAATATTATAAAATAAAACATTGAGCTGAAAGCTCTTCTGAGCACATTTCATTAAATAATTATATCTCATAAAACAATTTTAAAATTCCAATGAAGTATTATATATGAATTCCCTAGTAGTTTTTTGCGAACATTTTTGAATAAGTTGTTCTGTAATGCATGCACGCATAATTATAGCTAGCAGCTTTTTTATTTCATGCAGCAAATAGTTTAATTCACTAAACTTTTGGAATGTATAATAAGAACTGTTCTTCTGACAAAATACTGTGGCTGAAGTTTGTTATTGTTTTGCAGATTTGGTGTTATCCAGTGGCTTGGAACAATACCAGATGACAAAAAGGAAGGCCGCATTGTTGCTGGTGTTGAATTGGTGAGGCTGAAGCTCATGAAATATTTCGCAGTCTATAATAAATTAAAGCCATATTACCGTGAAACTTCCGTCATCAGTTCGAGACATGGCAAGTCAGTGAGACTTGCAAGAGACATCTTTGTGAGAACGCCTTCATTTGTAGAGTTGCAACTGAACTCTGAACATCTGTACGATTATTAAAGTGACAAACACGTTAATAGTAATGTATGTTGGCATTCCTAAGAATAGAAGTTACTAAAGCCTGGTCAGATGCATTCACTGTGGTTTTCTCTCTCTCATATGTTCACTTACTGACCTTCAGGTAAGAAACACAACTTGGGGTAAGAGGCTCTATAATTTATTGCTTTAATATTTTAGCACTTTCACTCTACTGGCACTGCCTCCTACATGTAAGATTAGCTGTAACCAGGGCTGTATTAATATATCTCATTCAATCACCTTTTTCTTTTAAATTTTGCCTCTGATCGCACGCTTGTATGCTGCTCTGGTATTGGATGCCTGTGTTACCCTATTCTTAATTTTTTATGCATCAAACGTAACGTTCTTTCATGTCTAATTTTTCCTTTTTTTTGACACATTCATTTTATGTACATGATAAAACGCCTAGAAAATTCTCTGTGTCCCTGTTTCTGATAACTTTTAGTCCCAGCATCAAATTGAGCTATTTGATGACATCAGTATTGGCCAGACACTGCAGCTAATCCTCATCTCCACCTTCAGGAGGATGGTTCAGACGGCCTCAGCGACGGCACGTTCAGCGGCCGCCGCCACTTCTCGTGTCCGCCTGGCAAAGCCATCTTTGTTAACCTGTCCATGTGTCGTCAGGACAGCCGCTTCCTCGAGACGCTCTCCTCTGCCAACCCTAGAGCTAGCATTGGTGAGCTGCTGCGGCCACCGTGGCCAATTGTGGCACTTCAAACTCTGCTCATGAAGTCAATATCAAAGGAAAATTTGTTCTGTCTTACTGAGGGTTTATTGAAGTCTAAATGGGTGTTTGTTGGGACCTTAAGTCTTACTGAGAGTTTATTGAAGTCTAAATGAGTGTTTGTTGGGACCTTAAGTCTAAATGTGATTTCGAACGTTGATTTGGAAAGATAATTTTTGTTGTTTAGCATCTGAGGGTATAACTTGTCTACATTAACATCTGAGGGTATAACTTGTCTACATTAACATCTGAGGGTATAACTTGTCTACATTAACATCTGAGGGTATAACTTGTCTACATTAACATCTGAGGGTATAACTTGTCTACATTAACATCTGAGGGTATAACTTGTCTACATCAACATAGAATAGAATAGAATAAGGCAATAGGAACGAGCCGTTTAGCCCATTCTTGGTTCAATACCGAAGTCCCATGCCGTCTAAAAGTAAATCCATCAGTCATGCACGTACACCTTAACCACGTAAGTCAATTTAGTCGTGTGCACACATATCACTCTCGCACAGGCGTTTATGTCACGAGCATTTGTCTCAATCATACATTAACCTTAAGGAGTTAGGGACATAGTTAGTAGGATGTAGTACTGGGGGGGGTTCGTAATCCAAAATTT